>JAWZYT010000485.1:32500-367500 GCA_034508575.1 Petrolisthes manimaculis | reverse complement strand
CCACGACTGCAGCCCCTTCTGTAAGAGCTTCAAGTTGGTGGTCTAGTCGAGCGGGCGTCATCATCCCGCTTTACTTCCCCTTCTTACTTTCTTACCTGCCTCTCTGTGGTTTGTACAGTGTACACACGATAATGATGAGAAGCATCGTGCAGGACGTAAAAGATACTATTCTTACTCATCATTACAGGTGGTGATATTCCTGTAAAGATGTAAAAAAAATAATGGTCTACTCACTCGACTGTACCATGCAACTTCTTGGGAAGTGGTACGAATTGCCAGTGCTGTAAAATCATGTATTGGGTACTGTTGCCAGTATTATAGTTCAGAATTCCACTATAAATGCTACATGACAGGGAAGGGCCGCCAGAGTTTGTCATGGTAATGAAGGCAGTTCATGACTTTCCATCGTTGCACAAGACGAGGCAATGCCAGAGTACGTAGGCAGGGAGGCAGTCGGGCAAGGTACCCAGGCAGGCATGCAGTATGGCAGTCACACGTGTTGCTTCGCTGGGCTAGTAATGTCGACCAATTAGTAGCATTCCTGTGCGTTTCCAGCCCGTGTTCTGTTGGTATTGATGGCTGGGGTTTATCATGGTGCTCTGCTGTACAGCCAGGGACGAGAGTTAGGGTTTCAGTTGATCCTTGTAATGGCTATTGTGGTAAATTGACGTCTTTAAGTTGGTTGAGTATTAATTAAAATTGCCAGCTCCGAGGTACTTGGCAGTTGAGGGCGGAAAGCGAGAAAGAGGTAGAAAGAATAAAGGTACCACATTACAAGTACGTAGCTAGAAAGGTTGGTATTGCGAGAGAGAGCTTAAATATACAGAGAGAAAGGGAGAAAGTAGCAGAACCCCATCAGACCCTAAGCATCATAACACTGCCATCCCTCTCGCTTCCCCACAACCACCAAACCCTTCCAGGAGGTTGAAATGATGGTGGTGCTGATGTTTGTGTAGAGTGAATGTAGAGGAAGAAATGGTGATATTACAAAGGAAATCATACAGCAGCAGATCTAATGACCCTTACGAGGCTGTTAATAACTACTACAACCACCAATACCTAGAGGAGAGACCACACAATATGAAAATAAAAAGGAAGTTATTGTGTTGGAACAAGAGAGATGGTTGAATTAAACTGTAATAGATGTGTAGGAAAGAGAAACGGTGGCTGAATAGGAGAGGATGTTTAAGTAATAGTGGTGGATGTATATGATGGTGTATGTGTTGGTGGAGGAAGGAGTTCGTGGTTGTGTAGGAGAGCAGGCTGGCAACCCCTGTAGATCATTATTACGAGTAGTGTTGCTAATTGGACGACAGGCCCCTTAGCCTCAGCCATAGCCTAGATGGTAAGAAAGAAACAAACACACGTTACAACCAATACAACACGTGGCAAGGGATATTCATCACTATTAGAGAAGTGATACTTGAACCTACCGTCAGCCCACGGCTTCAACAACTTAATAATAATAATAATGTGATCTTGTTGCGCCGAGATTATTATATTGAGTGAAGTGACACCTGGTGATGTTTTAATAACTCATAATGCGTGTGTTCGTTGTTATATGAGTACTTGTCTGTTTTCTGGTGTGTATATTTTGTAATGAAGAAGGATAATATTATAGTGTGAGGTGAGAGTTACTTATATAACATCCTGTTTATCTTATCCTCTATTTGATAATTTATTTGTTAAATTGACAAAAGGAAGTTATATGATGACTACCGTTGTTATATAAAACTGAATGTTTTATGGTAGGCATATTATACTTTGGAATATAGAAACGTGTTTCGTTTGGACAAGTATAATAATTTGTTGATAGTAGTTAAATTGGGAAACTCTAAAACTCTCCTTGTCTCTCCTTTGACACATGAGAATTAAATGTACGTACTAATAAATTATTGTACATTTACTTCTAAAGAAAATTAATAACACCTTCCTATTAACATGCTGTAACTGGAGTTAACTTGTGGGTAGGAGTTCAAGAGAGAGTGAACGAAATGAAGATCCCTTGCGTCACAACAGTTATATAACCCATGTGTGACACTAGAAGCTGCTACTGCTGATATACTTAGATCAACACCTACTACTCCTGACCCATTTTGTGTATGTATGTATGTGAAGAGAGAGAGAGCACTGGGTTCCCCCTTAACAATAACATTCCTCCTCGTCAATGCAGGATCATTCCTCATCTCTCCTTCCTTCCTTCTATTATCTCTCGCTGCATTGTACCTGTATCTCTTCTTGCACGTTGTTTGCAATATTGTGTGTTAATCTTCATCGTCTGTATACCTCCAATTCACCCAGTCTGGCTTCACCATTGTCCTCTTCCCTCATCTTTTTGGCTTTTCTCTCATTACCAATTACTTTAAAAGTAGTGCTCGCCAGGGATCATTAACAGTCTGCCTTTACGGTGTATTTAACCCTCGTAAAGTAACCATGAAGCATTTAGTGTGGGATTAATTATATTCCTGAGGTTTACATGGCACCACTCCCCTGTGAGGCGATGTTTGTTTTAATGTCAGTCTTGCATGTCTGCCACTGTAAATACCTGCTGACTTCGCTGGGACTCGAACCTACAGTGTCTTAGTTTATGAGTCCTTGTTGCTGCAACGGCTTATAGTGCCACAGTGTAGTAGAGGAGATAGTGGCACTAAATTATTGGATAAAAAATGTACTATGAAGGATGCTATTTGTGACTGAAAGAATGACAACCTTCTGTGCAAGTCATAATTTTCATTCCTGTGCTGATTATGACTCACACTTCCATGGGATGTCAAGTCTTTGTCCTGAGGAGGAACACTGAAAAGTTAATGTTTACAATTGAGTGCCGAGTTCAGTTCATATAAACTTAACACTTTTTTTTGGGTAGGTGGTATATGTATAGAGTATTTAGCATACCATTTTCGTACCCTATTCTTTACACACTACAGAAATAGGGTAGGGAAAGAAAATATAGCCACGAGGTGCAGCATTGGAAAAGAAATTTATTGATGTGTGCAGGTACGAGGCCCCAAGTTAGGAGAGGGTGCGACAGGAGCTAATACATACGTCTTATCACGTCTTGGCCAAGCAGGCAGGCAGGAGTCGTGGGGCGCTCAGCAGGTCATAATTGGTTTAGCAAAGTTCACAGGCGACGGCGGCAACGGAAATGGGGCATGGGGGGGGGGGACCTGGCTCTAGGGGGTAAACATTCTCCTGAACCCTCTTGCCTACATCTCTGTTCTTATTTCGTTCATTTCCCTTTCTGATGCGCTACATGTACTTCCGTTTCTTTTTCTTTTTATAGGTGTTCACTTGTATGTTTATCTTAACGCCCTCAGTGTTTTTTGGCTTCTACTTATCTTTATCACCATATCTCTTCCCATTTTTCGTTATTTCCTTTCTTTCATAGATTTTCGAATTGCCTATATTTTTTTCCTCTTTTTCTCTGTAAGGTAACTATTGCAGAAATGGCAAACTATCCTCATCGACAACTCCATAATTATGTTGTACCAAAAGTGAAAATTTCCACAAGGATGAAGGACATTCTTTGGAAGATAAATTGATATTTTATGGCTTTAGACCAGTTAAGATCCTGCACCTTATTTCCATCTTTTGTCAATTTTACTTCCTCTGCCTATCTTTCTTTCTGCTCCCCCCCCCCACACTACGTCTTGTTTTTTTCATATATAGTCTTTATTCCCTCTTTTCTTATTTTCCCGTTTTCTTTGATTGTCATGCAGGTAACAGTCGTCAGCACCTTAAGTATCCTCTGGGCCCTGTCTGTACATTCACCCTTGCCTCGTCATGCTCATCCTTGGCTCCCATCATAATTTATAAACAGCCACATCTTCAATAACACATCATACCAAGTTAGGAGAGAATATTGTATTATACTTAGGTAAGAGGTGTCATCTCTAGTGAATACAAAACCATCATGAAGAAATAAATACATATGTGATACAGTACAAAGAAAACAAAATAGTGAGTGAGTGTCAATAGCTTACTAAGATTATTGTGAGTTGGCAACTTGTGTCCACACTCGTTATTTAGGGATTTCAGTCAGGGGCTCAGAGGGGGTCGTGCAGCCCCTTTGTTCACCCTTCGTTTTGCACTCTATTTTTTTAGTCCGTCTGTTTACGGGACCTCGGCACCATACGGTTCTGTCAGTGACGCTAGTTTGCTTGTCTGCTGCAGAGCCATAATGTTCTACTTTAGGAGTTTATTAGAATTTGATTATGGGAGTAACAGCTCAAAATCGTGTACCTGTAAATTTGCTCATTTTAAATGTATGATTGTATAAATAGGTACCGGTAAGCTAAAAGCCAATGTAAATGTAGAGTAGTGTTCTAATGTTGTAAAATGATAATGAACTTTGTACTTTAAGTAAGGTGTGTGAGTGTAGTGATGAAGGTAGTTATTTTATTATAGAACTGTAACGTGAGCCTTTTACAGAAATATGTGATCACTTTTGCTGAGGTGGCCAAACTACGTGTCCCTATATAGAGGCTGTTGAACTGTGTGCTCGTTTTGATTGACTTGGTAACTGTACTGTAGAACTAGGGGAGAAACCAAACATAATATCAGTCACTGTAAACCCAGCCTCGAGTATCATAGTCCAATAATCCTGAAATATAAACAGAATTCCTAGTGCCAAATTCCTCTGTTAATGCGATGCAAATGTATGAGAGTGGTGGAGGTACTCATTCATTCCATACATATGACACACTCTTCGTAACATTTCGGCAGGAGATTATGAAAATATTGACAGCATCCGCTCGCTTACATTAGTGACAAATCCGAGGGAACAACGGTGTTTTAACGTGTAATGTGCTGTGTGTGTGTGTGCCATTAACGTGCTTGCATTAATTCAGCTTGTGATCTGCTGTGATATTTTGATGGTATCACATTTTTCGTATTCTGTAATGTATTCTGGATATACTGGAGTAAAATTTGCATGTATTATGTTTATATGATTTCCCCCATTGTTATTATAATGGACTCGGCAACAACAACAAGGTTGGCCACGTCGCTGTACTGTGAAGTATAGGGGTGGGGGGGGTGGGGGGGTTATCTATTAAAAAAAAAAATATGCAAATTTTTTTCATAAAGAAAACTCGTACGAATTGAGAAATTACATTATAGTGAAAAGATTAAGGCATATTGCTGTAAGTTTTGCTTCTTCGATCCTTCCCTCTTCTTATGAGAGTGGCTGTACCAGTAAGTTTGGTGAGAGTTACAGGATATGTGATGGGTACAGCAGGAGATGAGAGCGAGGAGATGGAGAGGGGAAAGTTTTATGTGAAGGAGAAGAAGGAGGGAGGGAAGGGGGGGGGGGAGTTATTGGTGGTAGTGGAGGCTGGGATGGAGGGAGTGCGAGTTGCTGGCTTGCCTTGTTGACGATGATGACTTGTACCTCTGCTGAGCAAACAATGAACATGCCTCCACTGCTGGTACCGACGCTTTGGCCTCCACACCACAACCCCTGTATACCTACCTACCTCCATGTCCCGCTATCACCACCACTATCTCTACCAACTGCCTCAAACAATTACTGTAGCCTTTCTTTACTCTATCCTACCCTCAGTCTTTCCTTATTCATTCGTTCCCTTTGCTATGTATTGACTTAACGCCCCTACATAACATTATACCACTCCCTTCACTGCCACATACTGTATACCTTTAGAATCTGTTCGCTAGACCCACTGACGCATCACGTCGGCTTAAGTTGTATGTTGTAGTGTGGGATACAGTTGTGGTTTAGAGTGTTGCAGCAGATGTATAAAACCCTGAACTACCAGGAATTATACAAGTGCTATATCAGGTGTTCAGTATAAGTCTACCCTTAGAAACATGTAATTAGTTGTTCTTTCGAGTAAGGTTAACTCACGTGTGTGTCATTTAGTTTATACGTCAGGGTTAAGTGGGTAATCTGTTGCGTGTGAATTGGATGGCTGTTGATCCCTCGAAACTGTACCAGGAAACCAGCAAGACTCGGGCTTTTGTATACTGTATACGTAGGGGATCCGTTTTGTAGAAGAGTTTAGAGGAATCAGTAAGCCTTTAATTTTCCGAGAGCAGATGACCTCATATAAAGAAGTTCTGTGGTCTTGCAGATTAAGCTAAGCTGCATCACTATATAGCGTTTGGTCGTATTAATGAGTGTGAGCCATTCAGGTTTCTAAATGAAGAGAGACTAGTGATTCTCAGAACGAAATGTAGTTGATATGGTGAACACGAGAATCATCCGTGGACGCGAATGGGATTGGGCCTACCTGTTAATTTGAAATAGTGAATTGGCTTAAGAGAAGCTTCACAGTTCTGGAAAACGTGATGTTTTGTGACTTACCAGGAAAGCAATTTTACTTGAGAGATGAATTTAATGAAGGTTTTTTCTCCTTCACTTCTAGAGTTTGCAGATTTTTTCTTTTACAATGCGTTTTTACTAGAGTTTTTTTTAATTGTCACTCAGACGTTCATCGTCATTTGTATTCAATTTTTTTTAGAACAACCATTGGTAGAACAGATATTGGAATCATACGATGGTCCTAATTTTTTGTTCTCCTTCGACGAGTTGCAGTGTTTTCATCCGGAGGGGAAACCTGTTATTGCAGCGCCACGTCAATACACCTTTGTTCACTTTTATGAGAATAGTGACATTGCTGAGTTTGGCAGTCCTCTCTGTATAATTAATGCCTGTCCTAGGTAACGCAAATAGCTTCATGAATGAATAATCGGATGTTTACCATTTGTACCTACACGATCCTCAAAATATCAGGACGTTTATATCAGTGTGGATTTTAGAACGTTTACACCCCTCTTATATGCTGCTGTTACTGTAAGAAATTCTAAAGTTTCCAGAGACTTGGGTAGATAGATGGTTTGTGTACTATTTCCACGTGAGTGACTTGAATGGTCACTTTGTATACCTTTCCATTACACATGACTAAATAGCGAAGTCCTCAGTGCACTGCAGTTAAAGAGAGAGAGTGCCTGAGCTTGAGTCGAGTAGTAGAGAGTGGGTGGAGGGAGGTAGCAGCTTCCCCCTTGCCTTGACACGCGTGGCTCTGGGTGCAGCGTGACACCAACCTCTCGTCCTGCTAATTGGGACCCCCTGTTGGTTGAGTGCCCCGGCAGCCGTGTCTGTTGTGCTGTTGCTGCCTTTCCCTCACTCACACTCACACTCCCACCCCATCCCACGTCACTTTAGTTACAGTTTGGGAAATTAATGTTTTTTCTAAAAGAAATTGCTATTCTTAGTCACCCGAATAATCGATTGCATGTAACTTAAAAAATAAGCATGAACAAGCTCTCAGAGAAGAGGTATGTCTCGGGCCAAGGTTGTATACAATAGACGCTAAGGCTCAGTTGTCACATTTAGAGGATTTCATGTTATGTAACATGAACCATTGAATCCTTCTTATTTAATTTGCCATTTCTGACGTTTGGTGTTCAGTCAATGGAAACTGGCCAGTTATTGAAAGCCTGAATGCCCAGCCGGAGGGTTAAACAAACGACTTGCTCTCTCTTGTTGTTCAGAAGGGAATTTGTGAACTGATTGTCTCGCCCAACCCAAAGCAACATTCTTGATAGTCAACAACGTTTGTTTTTCACTAACACTTGACAATGTATGCTGTTGGGGAACGTATTTGTCCAATGAAAAATATAATCTAAAAGAAATAGAAAAAAAAATAAGGTATGCTGGGTCTAAAAAATACACAATACGTGAAAAATTGTAGACCACAAAATTGTCACATAGTAATATTATTGGAATGTTTTCGGTACACATCAGAACTCATACTTACCGATATTTCAGTTACACGGTGTACAATGGATCAATTGACGTATTGATTGATGTGAGAAATTCTTCATGTTTTAGATTTCTCAGTAGATTCTATATTAAGGATAAATTGTTGTAGCAGCGGCAGCAACATCAGCCTTCTTCATTATGATGAGCGAAATGTATTCAGATTAACCTAACCTGGTTACCCGTTCCAGAGGTATGCCATCATGGTTACCCACCTCCAAGTTATGCCATAAAGTAGGGCACATTGAATTTCCATAACAAAGTCTGGTTTAGGGTAATTTTTTTTATGGGGGTGGTGAGGTGAGGGAAAGGAATAGCAGGGAGGGAAGTAGTATGTGGTTAAGGGAGTGGACGAGGGGTGATGTGAGGATAGAGGGCCAATTTTTGACTGGAGTGAGGGGATGGGTGATGAGAAGCGATGGGCTAGTTTGATGGGTAGAGAAGTTTACGTGGCTGAAGGGATGGGAAAATAGAAGCACGAAAACCTGTATCATTAGTGGTGAAGGGAGGAGCAAAATATAAGGGGATATTGGTCATTGGGGTAAGGAAAAGGAACATGATATTATTTTTTAAGGAAAGTAAGAGGTCTGGGTAATTGTGAGGAAGGAAAGCACTTATATAATGGTCAACTAAATGATAAAGGAAGAGTCAGAGAAAATTATAATTGCCAGAGTTAAAAGAAAGAAGCAACGGATCATGGAACGAGGTAGCCTATTGTACTTAGGGGCTCTAGCACAATTGAGAGTAGGGGCAGTGATAAGGGAAAGGAGCAAGGGACTGTGGGATTAAGTATATATATAGCTTGTGAGGAAGGGTCGAGGGCACTGCAGACCAGCTGTTACAAGACCTAATGAGCTGGTGGTGTTTGGGAAATTGTGGTAGTAGTGGTGGGGACGGGAAACTGGGGGCCAAGTGGTGGTGGGGAAAGGGGGAATAGCCGTGCAAAATAAACCAGGGGTTAATGGTCGTGAGGAAAAAGAAAGCTATATATAATTCGCACGAGAAATTAAAGAGAGTAGTGATGGCGGCAGTATAAAGTGTTTATGATTGGTCTATGTTCGAGGGGACAAAAAAGGAGTTGCATGTTTAAAGGGGTGAAAGGTGTTGGGAATGAAGTACAGCTATCGATGAAATCCATGAGCAAGGGGTGGTCCAAAGCCACAGCTGATACTGGGCAGAGAGCCCGAATGAGATAAATTTCCACACCCTTCTGACCGTGGCAGCTCGTAGCTGAACGAATTTGTTAGCAAGTTGTTTGGGCACATTTTTTGTTGTTAGAATTAGAAGAGATAGCTGAACCCCTTGCTTGTGGACTTTCAGCCATGACTGTACTTGTTGTATTATTGTTGCAAAAGATAATGTTGAGTGGATGGCTGAGTGGGTGTATGTCTGTGGAGCCGTGTTGAGTGAGTACCATATGCAAACGTGTATGTGTGTATGTTGGCTGGGCTAAATGATAGATGGTGGTGGGGGAAAGTGGGGTGCCTTTTTTTTCCCTCCGTTCTTCCCCTAATATTGCACACGGCAGGGTTGAGCTGACGTGGGGGAAGTGTTGTTGTTTACGAGCCAGGAGGTTAAACCCGGCTGCCAAGTTAAGTACGGGTGGCAGCAGACTGGGAGGTGTGGTGGTGTAATGCTGTGGTTGTTGCTGCTGCTATAATGAATGCTGAGCTGAACTGGAGTACCTGAGCATGCCACACCACACGAGGCATTCATTCAAGCCATCTGTAATACTGATAGTTGCAAAGTGTATCAACAACAGGCGCTGATTAATTTTTGAAAGGGTGTACAATATCTAAAGCTAGTCAGAGGATATAATAAAAACGTATGTAGCTGTGATTTGATCAAAGAAAGTTGGACGTATTTTTCTTCGAGGAGAATGCTAAAGTTCGGCATCTACTGTATGTTTAGTTCGTTGTAGCTACGAAATGTGTTCTCGTACGGTGGTAAATGAGGCACCGACGAGAGGTTACAATAACCCTCTACCTCCTGTGCCAAAAATATATGAAAAGGGGTAATTATTGGTCATCAAGTCAGTCTCTACGCTCATTAAATATTCAACGGGTGGCCCGTGGATTAGAGGTAAATAGTACGATAAATACATAACCCTAAAATATATTATTTACCCGAAATGATGCTAATAGTTATATACATCATCAGTTAATATTTCAAAAGTTGTGGAGTAATGTTAATAGAATATTTATGATGTGGCAACGTTATATAGTTTTTCCGGATGACCACCAGTAGAAATGTTGGGTAAAATCACGACGGCATCATTAAGATCTTGGCGAAGCTTTGGTGTTGGTGATTGTTGGGGCCATTTTCAAGGACACTTCATGCTATTATACCCGATACTTCAGATGCTGGTATAATAATTCATAGGTAAGTGACATTGGGTAGCACAACACTGAACACAGAGGTAATTGTACCGGTGTGTCATAATTTCTGTAGAGGGTGATTTTGTAGCCGTTTTGCTAATGTGAGTTGGAAAAGTATGAATATTATATGTGAATATTTCTTCTGGATACGTAAGGTGAGGATGGTAAATGATCCGTGAACTGCGTGTCGACAGAACTTGGAGTTATATTCAGTAGCTTTATAAGTTAAACGCGAAGGAGTTGCGAAAGGTCTTTAATATTAATGAAGAAGGACAAAAAAAATGTATTATTATAACGGTAGTGTAAAGTGGATGTTTGTTTACTATACCATATGTCCTCTTGTTGTAGTTGGTATATCGTATAATGTGAATGAATAATAATAACCAATGTGTTCTTATTCCTCTGAGTGAGTGTTAACCAATTTCTCTTTTTCTCCAGGTATGTGGCTGATTCATTCGTGCTTGGTTTGTTGCCCTCCTTACTGGCTGGTTGTAAGTATAGTACCTTTACCATCAAGACCAGATCAATGTTTTTCCCTATGTTGGTTTGCTCAAAAGTCTGAAACCATGAAACTAAACGTGCATGAGAGCGGTCGGTCGGTCGGTCCAAGCAAAAACCAATTAGGGGGATCAATAAAGTGGGAGGAGTGCCAAGTTATCCTCGCCGCTAATGACACTTTGAAACCAGCCCCGCTCCCTGCTGGGGGTGGTGATGGGGACTTTTTCTTTTTTGTCACCCCGCTCTCACCCCCTATTCTTTTCCTTGCTTTTATTTTCTATAACACTACCATCAGAACGGGGTCTATCTGATACTACTTGAGACTTTGAGGGATTTATGAGAGCAAAGAAGGAAACCGTGTAAACAAAGAAGAAATGGTTAAGAGGAAAGAGTGTTGGATGAGATAATACAGGGAAGAAAGGCAGGACAGGATAAAAATAGAAGACAAAATGAAAAGGCGTGAGGGAACGGAAAGCTACCAGACCGGGAGAGTGGTGGGTGAATAAGAGAGAGGGGGAAGGGGGAGGAATGGCCTGGAGATGAGGATGCGCAGGTGAGAAAGTGACGGACCAACAACAAAAGGCCAGAGTAGATGAGGGGTAAGGGGAGGTGGAAAGGGAAATGAGGATTGGGGGAAGGAAGTAGGAGAGAGTCAAAGAAGGAGGAAAAATGGAAAGGTAACTTGAATTTTCGGAAGTAGAGGAGAGGTGGATTAGTGAGTGGAATGTGATTTGAAAAGAAAGGAATAGGAAGGTAAATGTAGAAGAGGTAGTTGTGGGAAGGGAACGTAAGGTCTAAGTAGGAGTGGAGGGTCAGTGGAGTTGAGTGTGTTGCTGAAAAAGGAGTGGAAAGGTGAACGTAGAAGAGAGGTAGGGGTGTGAAAGGAACGTAAGGTCTTAAGTAGGAGAGGAGGGTCAGTGGAGTTTAATACTAGCTGAGAGAGGTATAAGAGAAAGAAATATGAAGGTACAGGTATAAGAAGAGAGATAGGGTGTAAAGGAACGTAAGGTCTAGGGAGGAGAAGAGAAGAGAGAAGAGGGTCAGCGAGGCCGTGGAAACCCTGCTGGGGCTCATCAGCATATTGCCTCCCAAACTCCCCTCCTCCTCCCTCTTCTTCCTCCTCTTCCTCCTTCATCTTCATCCTGGTACACACTCTTTTCTACCTTCCCTACCCGTCAGTTCTTCAAATACCCCCTTCCCTTCCCTATCCTATACTCTACTCTATCTGATCTTATCTTATCTTATCTTATCTTAGCTGTCTCTTTCCTCATTCACTAACTTGGTCTTTCTTCTCTTCTCTTCTCTACTCACCTGTCAGTTCCTTTTCCTTCACTCTCATCTTTCTTCAGTTCCTTTATCCGTTCTCTTCGTTAATTTTTTCCTCTCTGTGTTTCCATCATCACATCCTCATCCTCCTTCACTTTCATTCTATTTACTTACTTCCTCCTTCTCTTCCTTCCTATTTCTCCAACTCCATATTCGTCTTCCCTTGCTTCTTTTTGTTTCTCTCATTCTCATCAATTTCTTTTTGGTTACCATATCTTGACAACTTCACATTTCTTTTTCAAGTTTCAGATCTGTGTCTCTCCCCTTTCACATCTCACATTTGCTTTCCCATAAAATTTCTTCCCTTGAATTTTCCCCTTTCATTCCTTCCCTTTCTCCTCTCACCCGCACTTCCTTCTCACTTCTCACCCCTACTTCCCTCTCTCTTCTCACCCCCACTTCCATCTCTCTTCTCACCCCCACTTCCATCTCTCTTCTCACCCCCACTTCCTTCTCTCCTTTCACCCCCACTTCCCTCTTGCCTCTCACCCCACTTCACTCTCTCCTCTCACCCCCACTTCACTCTCCCACCACAACCACCGCCGCCACTCACATACAAAGTGTTGCTCCTTGAGTGCTCCTCTTTTCACGCCTCCTTCAGTATTTTCCAACACCTCTCGCCCCCTTTTCCCCTCATCTGACCCACTTTTCCCGTCTTGTAGCCTCACCTCACCTCACCTCGTTAACATAATTCCGTGCTCTTTTAAGTCTCCCCATATACAGCACCTGTCTAGTTACTGGTTAATAGAAATATTAAACGAAAAAATCTGATAGGGAGTGGGATTATTCCTTGTTTATAAGATTCATATTTACTCATTTATATTAATATCACTGTAGGTTTTTATGTATACGCTCATCTCCAAATACAGTCGACCTCAGGAATTCGTAAACAGAGCAATGGCTACTAGGTGTTTATTTTGCACATACTGTAGGCATTATTGTTCTGCTGACTGATTCAAGTGTTAGTCAAGGTTGGTGTTAGCAAATTTATGTACCGTACTAAAATTTCAAGCTATAAACCCTTGATGTCACAGTGGTATAGGCCCTATACGAATTTCTCAGGCCGACTGTACATTGTCCGGCTGAGAAAAATATAATATTGTGACAGCGACCTCATCCCCCACTTCCAGGATCAGGGTCTCCTCAGGTAGGCTATGGTTTTGGTGTATACATACATGGTCTTGGATATTGGTTTACCATCAACATGTCGTGGTCAAGGTCGGTCCATGTCCACGTCTTGAATCATACACATGGTATTTCTGGAATCCATTTGTCTTCCGTGTGGGTGGAGGGGGAGGATAAATGTTTTTTCTCGAGTCGTGATAGTTGAGCTGATCGACCCCCCCTCCCCTACAGGCACACGCACGTACACACATACCTGCCTCGCCAGGGAATCCACCTTTAAAAATGATCAGACTGTGGCATTGTTTCCATCTACCCGCTGGATCCTCCCCTCCACCATCCTGCTCGCATATTCCTGAACCGTTATACCTCTGACTGTTTTCATTTCCAGGACAGCCTTCATCAGTCTGCCAGGTTGGGTTAGGTTGTCTGAAATAGGGTTGGTATCGAGTCATGTCAGGTTATGTCGTTTGATATGGGGTCATGTTGGGTTAGGTTGTCTGATATGGGGGTTTATATCCAGTTATATATGGTTAGATTTTTGGATATGGGGTTATGTGTGGTTAGGTTGGATAGGGTAGGCTTTGTGTAGAATAATACCGTTTGTGTTGAGTTTGTGTTGGTTTAGTTGAGATGGGCTGATTTTGGCTTGGATAAAGTCACACAAGATTGCAATGTCAGGTTTAGGTTGGGTCGGGTTTGATTGGTTGTAGTTGGGCAAGCATTGTTTCAAGTGACGTCTTCGTTCACATTTAATATACTGTACTATAAAGTGAATATCCTAGGTAATAAAACATAACAATTGGCTCCTAAGGGACCCTGTGATGTAGTCAGAAAATTGAGGTTAGCGACGAGTCCTTCAAACATTGTCATGAAACACCATCTACATTAAAGGAGCTTGTTTCGTGGCATAGTCAGGAGGAATTAATTCTCATTAAGTTCTCACAGACGATCACAGGGACCTTAAAACGACGACAATTCAGGAATATACCATCAATAATCGTCCCTCAATCATGTATGTATGCATAAGGTTGGAGGCACCAGCACTACTTTTTTCTCTTCTATTCCCGGGTTGTTTGCTCTTGCTTTATATTATTTGAACGTGACCTGGCGAATCCTATACCAAACCTGTCTAGTTTAAATAAAATAACCTTTCCTGGACCTCGTGATTTAACCGGAATGTGAAAGTGAGTGGGTCTGCAAACTCAATAATTCAACCAAACTAAAATATATCAGTTGATATAGTGAACATCGTTGTGGTTCTAAACTGATGGAGCACCTTGAATTCTTGTCACGGCTTATGCAGCACACAGGGCGCGCGTGTGTATTTTTGTTTTTCAGGACTTTTTTTTTTCATTCATTTTTTCAATATATCTGCCCGGAACTCACACCTGACGTCCCTTTATTAAATTCCATACTTTCCCCGTGAGTGATAGAACATTGTTTTCGACTTGTACTGTTTTCCATCATATTGTTGTTTCCTACATCTGAATCCTGGATTTTTTGTCAACTGTGTTCATATTTTCTTGATTGACGGTATTGTTGTCCCTCCATCCACTACCTGTATGTAGTACGGGTAGTTCTTTGATACATATGTGATGTTTGATATGCAAATGTTCCATAAATCTGAAAATAAAATGTTCACGTCTTCATCAAAGCATAGTTCTGTTGAAATGTCACCAACATGAAGCGTACCAGTAGATATAATCTTGGTATTCCCATTTTCAGTGTTACGCTCATCGATGTATAGTACATGTCTCAAGTATGGAACAACATGTATATATCGTTTCCTCAGTAGTATCAACATTTTTGTCAATTATATATTTGTATTTATGACGGTAATTTCCTCCAACCCTTACAGCTCACTGACTCGTTTAGTGCTTGATGAACATTTACGGTGTGTGTGACGCCAAACCCAGACATATTTACCAGTTAATTGATTATATACATTTGCTGTCGCCTTCATATTATTTAGCGGAAAGGTAGCCAATTATGGGTCAATGAATGAACGTTCTCAGTGATATTCAATGGAAATGAGAAAACGTGAAGGGCTCCCAATAACTGAACAAATCAACTACGATGAGTTGTTAAAATAATGTGGGTTTCACTAAAGATCGAATATAGTAAGGATGTAGGATCGTAAAAGTATATCTTATGCCCTTTTCATCACGCGAAGTATATAATTATATACGTCGTCAGCTTAAAAAAGAGAGAGCTATAACTAGAAGAAAAAAAAAACCTGGCAGCGTGTACATTTTGCTTTTCCTGGGCAGTATATCTTCTTTGTGAACCTCTGCACTCCCAGCCACGCTCTCTCTCTGCACTCCTGACTTCCTTCCTTCCTCCTTCCTTTGTGCTCTCCCCCGTAAGCTTTTCAGTGGTGACGTTATTTACATCATTAAGCTGCTTCCAGGGAACAAGCTGGCTTTAATCCTCCCACTCGTTCGTTCTAGCTACCTGACGTTTTCTTTATGCATGGGTTCATACAAGGAGGATCTTTTTATTTAGGTTCATGATATCGGGTGTTCTTCTCTCTTGGCTGTTTCTGTGTGTACGGGATGTTCATCATTATCTGGTGATCGTTCGGGGACGTTCATCAAAGGGGTTACCATATTTGGTTTTCTCTTTCCATGGGTTGTTCATTACATTGGTCCTCGAGCGTCCATAACCCCCAGACCACTCAAGGGAAACAGAGGATATACCTATACAGTTTGTAGATATATAGCACCAATAAACCCAGAATGGAACCAAACAAGCCAATGGTCAGTGTGGAAAACAGGCACACAGCCAAGAAAACAACACCTTCACACAGTATTGATGAAACTATGTAATGGTTTCAGTAGATACCTTCCCATCCAACCAATCAACAAACCTAGAAAACAATAACTTAGCAAGAAGCCATTCACACAATAGGTCTGTCACGCTAACAATTAAGGAAAAACAAAAGCAAGCTGTAGTGCAGAGTGTATTTACGTGACCTTTGCACCAGCCACTCCGGAGTGGTGACACCCAACTCCATTGACTCATCCACCCCCAACTCACCCATCTTCCCTCCCGCCAACCCATTCACACCATCTAATTTGAATAGGCGTGGAAGCGTCCGCATATTAGTGTGGCTCTGGAGGGGATGGGGGGGGGGGCCCACACATCCCCGGGGTTTTAACGATTAGGTTAGTAATTTTGCTGAGGGGAAGTAGTGAGTGTTGTGGTGGTCACGCTTAGGAAACATTTCCGACCCATGGTTCTGTACTTGTGTAAAATTATACTCGTATACTCGTACATAATAGCATCATCACTCAAAGTTGAATGAATGAATGGTTCCTACCTACTGTAACACACACACACACACACACACACACACACACACACACACCTACCTGTGCAGTGTGGCTGATGGAATATGCCTTCAGCGACATGTTAACCCTATGAAATAAGCCTTATACTCCCCCCTATGGTAGTCAGGTAGTTATGTAAGACCACAATAACTATCACCACCACCATTGTCAATCACCAACACATCCCCAATCACCACTATCACTACTTCCACCAGAGGCCTCTACCTACCACATAACACTACCATTCACCTCTACCTACCACGTACCACTACCACGTACCACAACCATCCACCTCTACGTACCACATAACAAAACCATCCACCTTTACCACTACCACCCTCTACCATTACTACTGCCTGCCTCACAGTTTTGGTTGAATAGAATCTTTTCACGTATCTCTACAAAGGACCTTACGAATTGAAAAGATTTAATATTTTCTTTGTTGTAACCGTGCGTGTACGCATCCGAATGGTTCTCTCGCACAGTTGGGGATAAAACTTGATGTGGTCCGGCTGATTATATAAAGTAAAATGTGATGCAAAAAATGTATAATACCCTCCTAACTCGACAATTGTATTGGTGTGTAATAATTTTGTGAACAGTTGTACACACCCGGTGTTTCCTTTTCGTAAATAGTATGGAGATAAATTCCTGTATACGTTGTTGGAAAGATGATTTGAAGAGAAACGGTACATATACCTTATTAATAAGGGCTTTTCGATATTCCAAAGTATACTTGTTATTTAATAATGAGGCCTGGCAGAATGGAGAATGGAAGCTTTCGTCTCCAACTGTTTCGTTGACTTGACTAGAATCAGTGCACGCACCACTATTTCAGGCACGTGTTCAGATTGCACATCTTTTTACTTTGGTTCTGCCAGGTTCAATTCCATATTCATAGGAGTGATAACAACATTAAAGCAGTAGTTTACACAAATACTTGTTTAGCACTAACATATTGTGATATCTTTGTTTGTTTAATTTTGCATTGCAAATTATTTTTTATAGAAGCAGTATGATTATGTCAGGGTATAAAAAACGTTCGTAGGTGGAGTACAAAATGATGCAGTTACTACAAAATATGTCTGTTCGGACAATGGATCACCCTATAATTGTTTATCCTTTCATCTCTTGGATACAAATGGTTTCAGTTGTGGGAAAATTGTGATGTTCGTACAAAGGGAGACCCAGAATAAAATCAATTTAAGATGCATCAATTGTGTAATAGGAATAAGAATGAGGCCCTAACTTGATTGACAAACAATGATAGACGACAAATTACACTAGATCTTGGAATATCAACTCTGCTTTTGGAAGACCAATTAAAGTCCCTTTGCCACAACAACAAATACTTGACACGAGACCAAAGCAACAGGCTGATGACGACCAATCGAGCTCAGTTGTGGTGATGTGTCTGGGTGGTTGTAATATATATATGTACCCTGGAAGGCGCGATTCACATTTAGTGACCAATAAAGGCGACCTCAAACACATTCTGCGAGGTCAATATCCCAGCCAGCAGAGGGAACCCATTACTGCCGGAGCTATAACGTATCATGCCGCCTTCATAACCCCACGAGGTTGGTTGGTTGGTTGGGGTGAGATTAAGGAAAGGGTAAGGGTGAGAATGGGGTAGAGGAAGGTAAGGAGGAGTATGGGGTTTGGAGTGTTATGGGGTAGGGAAGTAAAGGGTAGAATGTGGTTGGTGAAGTTTTGAGCAAAGGGAAGGGTGAAAATATGTCTGGCTGAGGTTTGGGGAAAGGAAGAGTTAGGGTAGATTGAAGTGAGGTTGTGTTAACGAACGTGTCCTAGTGGTGGTGATGTGAGAATGGTGTGGGGGGTTGGTATAGTAGGTGGTAGAGAGATAAGGGTCTGAGAATGGTGGTGGGTTTGGGTGGTGGTGGAAATACAGTAGGGGTGAAGGTGATTGAGGGTGATGTCCGGGTGATAAGAGCCAGAATCCACCCACTCCCATCAGGCAGGACCCTAACCTCTTCTCCAGCTGCTGGTGGTGGTGATGTAGGATTTGTATGAGAAATAGAACGGGGTCTAGGAGAACTGAATCGATATTACAGGAGTAGCTGCTGTTTGGGAGTTGATATAATGGGAGATGAAATATACAACGAGCTGGTGACAAAGGAAATATTACAAAAGAAGGAAATGCCATATATATTGCTGAAAAGAGATAATTGCTGTGTAGAAATGCATCTAATGAGTTCAGTTGATGTAGGCTAATGTAGAACTAACGAAATGACGTCGAGGCAAAACCTGCTGAACTAAAGGGAATTAAGGGCATAACTTAAATTTGTTATGTGGGACAAAAATGGTACTTCAGAAATATTTCTGGGCACATTCATTTCTTGTCACTTCCTAGTTAATATTATTTTCCCTATTATTGGCTGTAACATTTATAATTTTAATTATTCTACTTATTTTCAGTCTTTTTCTCAATCTTTCTCTCCTACCACCAACATATTTTGTCTCTCCCTCTCTTCACATTCCATTTTTGTCTTCTCACCACTTTTTGTTTTGGCTTTCTCTGTACATCTCTGCGCCTTTTCTTTTTGCCTTTCTCTAACCCTCGGTCTTTTCTCCGTGGCAAACATTCCATTCTCCTTGGCACACTTTTCCCCCTTTCTTTCTTTTCTTTCTTTGCTGCCTCTCTTCATTTTCCCCCCGGGCTGTCCTTTCCTCTCCTTGCCTTTCTTTTTGTTTTCCTCGAGTGGTTATCCTTTCCCGTTTATTTTTCCATTTCTTTCTCCTTGTGGATTTCATGGGTTTATTCATTCATCTTTGTGGTGGATTCATTTTCTCTCGGTTTAATCTCATTATTTTACTTTCTTGCCTTTAATTTTTTTCGTGTTTGCTTATATAATTGAAAGTTCATTTTAGCCAAGTCGTGTTGTTGTTGTTATTATTATTATTATTATTATTATTATTATTATTATTATTATTATTATTATTATTATTATTATTATTATTATTATTATTATTTTCGTACACACAGACACAGACACTGACACACACTCATACAGACACTGACACACACTCATACAGACACTGACACACACTCATACAGACACTGACACACACTCATACAGACACTGACACACACACACTCATACAGACACTGACACACACACACTCATACAGACACTGACACACACACACTCATACAGACACTGACACACACACACTCATACAGACACTGACACACACACACTCATACAGACACTGACACACACACACTCATACAGACACTGACACACACACACTCATACACACACACTCATACACACACTCATACACACACACAAAGTGACTCATTAACTCAGGATTTCGTACAGACCCCCTCCCCAATGCTACTATATGAAAAATGTGTCATTACGGCAGCATTAGTGGATTATGATTGTATCCAAAATAACAATATATACCTTCCATTTCATTCAACACCAAAAACTGCCTGAGGCTATTGTGCCGTATAAGGTTAAGGGGGTACGGAAGTAGGGGACAGGCTTTGGGGATGCAGGAATAGGGGGACAGGCGTGGGGTGGGTAGAAAGCCTGTCCCCTATTCCTGCACCCCTTTAAACCCCCAAGCCTGTTCCCTATTCCTGCACCTCTTTAAGCCCCCCCAAGCTTGTCCCCCTACTCCCGCACCCCCTTAATAACAAGTGGTTTGTGAGTGAAGGATTTATTTGAAGTCTTGTTGTGCTAACATTCTGAAGATTCGAAACCTCCTTGCAGACAGGCAGTAATAATAACAACAACAACAACAGTAGTCTTCCTGTCTCTTCCACTGCTGCAGTTTTTGTTTCTTCTCGTTTCGTTCCGTCCGTAATACTTTTAATTGAAATGTATTGCGCTGTGTGGCTGAGCTTGCTTGCCAGATAAACTTTGTCTCCATTGTCTTTCTCGCAACACGTCTCTCATTGCACGTTTTCATCAAAATGCATAGCGTCAAACTTTTTTTTTTTCACACTTTAATTTTTTCAAGCTTCTTCCCAACAACTACCCCCCCCCCCCCCCCACCATCCGCAAATCTCGAGTATGTCTTCTTTAATAGTCTCTTGTTTGTCCCTCAAGAGTCAAACTTTTGAAAGGTTTGAAAGGTAGAAGATCATGCACCATATGGCGTCTTACCATCCCCACCCCACTTTTGCCCTCTCCTCCAACCTTCCCCACTTCTTTTCCCTTCTCCCCCAACCTTCCCCACTTCTTATTCCCTCTCCCTCAACCTTCCCCCATTTCTCCCACCACCACCTCCCGTTACATTTCCGCATTCTCATCTCCTTCATCTCTTAATGCTTCCTTTTCCGCGTTCGTACCACCTCCTCCATTCTCGCATCCCCGCTCAGTTCCATCGCATCCTTACATTCCCCTCTATCATCTTTAAATGTTTCCTTTTTATCCTCGCCTTTAAGATCTTCCTGTAAATTCTCTCTATATCTCTCTCTCCCTTACCTTCCTTCCTTCCTTCCCTTCTTCATTCCTTCCTTCCTTCCCTTCTTCATTCCTTCCTTCCTTTCCTTCTTCCTTACCTTCTTCTTTCCCTTCTTCTTTCCCTCCTTCCCTTCTTCCTTCCTTCCTGCTAATGACATTTTTCTCATAAATTTCTTTTGAATTTTCGTATACGATGTTATTTTTTCCTCTTCCTTTGCTTCTCCCTTCATCTCTTCCTCTGACCTTTCTTCGTAATCTCCCACCTTTAGTTTTCTATGTACCTCTGCCTCCTTTACATAATCTTTCTCCTTCCTTTACATTTTCTCTTGATTTCGCTCCTTGTCTTCCTTTATTCATTCATCTCTGGTTGTTTTCTTCCCCTTCCCTTCATCTCCATTCAAATCCTTCAGTCCTTCTACATTTTTACAGGCCACCATTATTACCGTACTGTTAATCTAGTGCTTCTGTCTGGCATACTTTATAGTTAGAGGAATCAATGTAGTAATAGAATACCATACATTATATTAATTCATAGAAGAAACTGAATACTCCAAACTGATCACGAAACGGAGCCCCAATTAGCAACTTTAAGGTCGTTTATTTACAGGCTTATATTTGGAGGATTCAGTAGCCCTCCAGTGTATCAGGGAGAGGGGGGGGGGGAAGGGTGCCAGACGAGAGGAAGGAGAGATGTAAAGGGTAAAGGCGTTAAGGTGCAAGGAGGAGGAGGATATTGCCTTCAGATCTCTCGTCTTCGTCTTAATTTTCCTCAGTGTCGTGTATCGTTTAATTACTGAATCCCGGCTGTCCGTCCCACGACCCCTCCAACCTGCCTGCCTGCCTGCCTTCATTCGCTTCCATGGATTTTCTCTATTGATTTTCTCGTGTCGGTGCCATTGTTGTCAGTCCAGTACTATAGTGTATAATATACCTTGAGGAAATATCTTGCCCCAACGTGGATTTCAGGGACCTCCTCTTACGTATTTAGATGGGCTCTGAGATTTCTACTTTTCTGAATAGACAAGACCTTCATGAGTCTTGGAGGTAATAGGTCCGGCAGAAGAGGCGACTACTGTTCATTCACCGCATTGAATACGTGAAGGCCCGCCCCACATGCTTACCAGTTCACCTTTTGACAAGATAGATGACATTATGAATAGTTATTTGTCAATTCAAGATAAAAATTCGTTCTGATATTGTGATGTAAGAATTACTTCGGGTAATTGGGATATTATTTTGGAGATCAAAATATATTATGTAAGTATTGGCAATAGTTTTTTCCCACGATAAGAATATTTGCCTTATATATATGTTATTTGTATATCACAAGCATTAGTAACCGTTTAACACACCTCATTAATGGGAGTGGGAATAAATATATAACTTTTTATATGTACCGACAAATTAATTGTTTTTCCTCCACCCTAGAGATTTTGAAACTGTAGAGCCAAAACGGGAATAAATGAATAGACTTGGTGATGCAATTCCTGAAGTCTGTTAAACAACTGTTGTCCACGTCTGTACATGCCGTAAATTACATGACAATTTGCACTCTTAATCAGGTATTCAGATGCACATAATTTAGTTTCCAAAGTCCCCTCCACCGCAGTCAAGGAATGTCGCCACATTTATTGCCCGTTCCGCTTTAGTCTGCCGTGGGGTATGTGAACTTCAATCTGTATTGCAGTTTAATCGGCCGGAATTTTGATGATTAGTCTCGTGTGGGTAGTCTGTAGCATTGCTGATGTTAAGGTTAATGACCATTTTAAACATTAGAGGGTCAGATATCAAACATCAAGGCTCGTTACTCTGGATTTGATCGCCTCCAACTATACCAACCACTGAAAATAGTAACCAAAGCATACAGGCATTGAGTGCAGTAGTAATGGATTTGAAACTACCAGTAGTTCTTAGGAATTATGGTAAACCCAAGTGATAATAATTGATAAGTTCTTCAGATAGGTGTTCCAACATATTGCACCATCTCATTCCCTCTTGGACACTGTTTTGTTCTGTAACATTACTGTCATATATACAGTAGCTTGACATTACTCTAAGCTTACATTGAAACATGGCAGTTTTTGTTTTATCGTATTGTAATTGCCATAAACGTTAGGAAGTATTGACTTTTCCCTTCTACAGGAAAAAAATTGCCTCGCGATGAACATAAAATTTATCCAGTCTTGAACAGTTGTGTATTTGTAATGTGAGTGGATGGAGAATGAAACCAAAGCGGGGAACCAGGTGCAGAGATGAAATAAGAGGACTGGCCGTGGCACGATGGAATGGACTCGCATCGGAAAGAGAGAAGTGGGGACGTTTGAAAGAGGCTTACGTCTTGAAGTGAACTAAAAATGGCTTGAGAGTTGATAATGCAATGGATGATAGTGGTGGTGGCGGTGGCGGTGGTAGGGACGATTATCTGGAGAGTTTTGTTTTTATGTTGTATGTTGGGAGACCGTGGTGAGCTGCTCCCAGACTCTTGAGGACGCGTTAACGACTCCCAAGCCACAGTAATTGGTGCACTTGAATGTGGAGAAAGGTGAGGGGGGGGGGGGAGTAGTGGTTCAGCGGCGGTGCTTCAAGTTGAATCTTTATGGTCTTGACTGCAGGACTAGATATCTCACTCTCTAACTCACTCAGGAGGGCTGAATCCATGACATCCTTCATCCTTCCGCGTGCTGGCTTTCTTTTGAGGATGATTTGTGTATAGGACATGTGAGTTTGGTGCTTGTGGTACAGTTGGAATGTTGTTTCAAAACGTAGGTATTTTTTATAGATAGATTGTCTCGCTAAGTAGGATGATAAACACAGCATATTCGTACTTTCGCCTCCTGCGTATTGCTTCAGATCGTATTCTTATTCAGGAATCTAATGTAATTGAAATCCTTCCTCCTCCCACCCTAACAACGTATTGTGACCTTTTTCCCTGTTGTATCAGTTATATTTATTTGTCATTCAAAACCTACTCTTGACTTACGTTTGAAGGAGAGCTATGTACTGTATGTTTCCCCTTCTGAGTAAACAGTTTGATAACCATTCCAGCACTACTGTAGACGATAAAGGACTACCAATTCCATATTTTCTTCCTGTTTTTGTGGTGTCTTTTCTGGACGATTTTTCTTCCTGTTTGTCTGTGCTCTTTTCTGGACAATGAAGGACTACCAATTCAATATTTTCCTTTGGTCTGTTTGTGGTCTTTTGATGATGTTGTTGTTGTTGTTGTTTAGACAGTGATGGTAATGTGGTGAGAATGAGGCCTAGTGATGATGAATGGCTGGGGCGAGGGAGGAGGAGCGGTGTTGATGATGACGATGGTGGTGGAGTTGCCGGGATCCACTCATCCACCCAAACCCAGCCGGAGTCTCATTATCTTAATGTGTCAGATTACAGATTATTTATTGCCTCCTCCTTCTCCTCCTCTTCCCTCCTCTTCATACCGTCTACTCCACTTCCTCTTCCCCCCCACTTCTCGTCTCGTTTCCTTCCTTGTGTTTTCTTCTCGCCTCATTTAATTCTCTTCTCGTCGATTCTGTCATTTATCGCCTTTCCTCTTCTCTCCTCGTTTGACTCTTCGGACTTTATGACCTTTCCTCTTCCTCCATCATGTTATGTGGCCCCTCTCATGTTATTCTTCTATCTGCCCCCCCCCCCCCTCACACACACACACAACCTTTTCCTTCTTCCTCTCCTATCTTGACTTCATCTAATCTCCTACTGGCGGCAGTCGATATGGCTTCTACTTCGTAATTGGTGTTTTGGCCTTCCCTCGTAGAGTTGGGAAAAAGTTGGGTTGAATATTATTAATAGACCCAGCGGCACTACTAAGGAAACACGGCCGTCTGGTCATCACCACCATCACCATCTTAAGTAATCAGCCGCCATTCACCAAACCCATCGTCTTGGCTCATCACCACCATTCATCACCATCACAACCATCACCTTCCCCTCCCATCTATATACCCAGACTTAAATCACCACTATAATCACCACACCCAAACAATCACCATCATTTTACAACTACCCACATTACAACCATCACCTCACAGCAACTCACAAATAAATCACCACCACCACTACCACCAATCACCACCACCACCAATCACCACCACCACCAATCACCACCACCAATCACCACCACCACCAATCACCACCACCACCACCACCAATCACCACCACCACCACCAATCACCACCACCACCACTACCACCTACCTCCCACCACCACCAATCACCACAACCATCATCATCACGCACCTTGTTTTGCAGACTATCGAATTATACCCGAAATAGACACCGCTGGGAGAAATTATTACTCCTGTTGTTGTTGATGTTTGTAAGGCGTTGAAGATAACTTGATGTAGTGTTTATAAGAGTGACTTGGACCTCGAGGCTTAGGAAGTGGGAGGAGAATGCCCAGCGATCGTCACCATTATAGTATTATATATATATAGCAGTTTCTCCGTTTGTTGTTTTGAGAATTTGTTAGTGGTGCTGGGGTTTGTGTAAATGATTTAGTAGTGGGGTTGTTATGTTAAGGCAGAAAAAACTTTCCATATCTCTGGAGCTGGTTTATGTCACTTAAGTATTTGTTGATCATATATGTACCGTAAATGTAACCTGGCATGAATCTCTGTTGTATACTGAAGTGGATGGATATCCCTTTGTTATAACGGGAACAACTTCAACAACAACAACACCTTCCGAACTTTACAACCACAGGATAATTTATTGACCTCTGGGATAGATAGATACCTGCATACATCGTTCAATAACATTATGTGCAGAACTGTACATTGCTGCCTTTTAGTAATCCATATCCCTGCAACACTCGTGCATGGCATTACTGATATCACATATACACGCAATATAAAAAGATTTTAAGTATCAGTGTATAGTTTAACAACGTATCATTAACATCGTATCATTCGTTCGTTAGCTCGGTACGTCCAACATTTGATCTGTGTCCATTTTTATTCTTGTAGGCCGTCCATCCAAACAGTACCAGTATGACGGAAGCTATTAATAGTCAGTGTTCATTATAGGGAATTACTGTGTTCAAATGCCCCCGAGTGAGCAGCAGCAGTAATGGAGGAAGGAGGATCATGCGAGCTATCAGCCCCCTTCCCGTGTTATGAATCTGGCCTAATTTATAGAGGACGGGAGGGCGTTGATTAGGTGATCCGGGAGCCCTTATTCCCAACGCTATAATGGTACGGGGAAACGCTTGCTTTCTCTTTCACTCTCTTTCACTATTTAGTTTTGTTCTTCTGTAGGATGTTCAATGCATTAGTACTATTTTTACCTCACGCGAGTTATCTCGTATAATAAGTTATATTATTAGTAGACAAAGTTTAGACGATACTAACTAATGCTTCAGAAGGAATCTTATAACATAAAATTCTGGTTATAGTGTTTCATATTTTATACCCAACTTAATGTAACTTGAAACTGATTAGACATTAACCATTCATTAACATAACATAACAACAATGATGTCACCCCTTCTGTATACTGGAGTTCCCTGTACCACTGAATACTTGGAAATAACGCATCCAGGAGAGTAGAGGGGAGAGAGGATGGCTAGGGGGGTGGGGGGGGGGGGCTATGGTTGAGATTGGACCCAGGTAGTGAGATCCTTACCCTGCTTAATCCCTGCCTGCCTGCCTACCTGCCACCTTACCTGCCAGCCTACCTGCCACCTTGCCTGCCAGCCTACCTGCCACCTTGCCTGCCTGCCTACCTGCCACCTTGCCTGCCTACCTGCCACCTTAACTTCCTGTCTGCCACCGTATCATCACATCCAGAGCCATATACTGTATACTATAGTAGGCTCTGATCATACCCACATACCTCCCACTCTTCTTCCCTACCTTCCTTCCCTCCTATCTTCCTTCCTTCCTTCCACCCTGTGCCTGCTTGCCTACCTGCCTACCTGCCTGCTTTTCTACCTGCCTCTCCCTGAGCTCCCTCCTTTCCTTTCTTCCTTGTTCCTACTATACCCATTTTTATAATCTCCCCCCACCCGGTTTTATCATATCCCTCTATCTCCTTCCCTTTCCTCTTCTTCTTCCCGCGTACCACATTTCCCTCTCATACAGCCCTCTCGAGTCCCTCATTTTTTTATCCCACTTCCCTCCACCAGCCCTTATCCCTTTTTCTATTTCCTCTTTCCATAAATTCATTCATGTTCTTCCCTTGCCCCAACTCTCTTCCTCATTCCCCCTCTTATATTTTATCCATGTTCATTCCCTCCAGTCCTCTCTCTCTCTCTCCCTTGTCATCCCATGTTCCCTTTCGGATCCTAAAACCTATATATGCGTCATATTTTCTTACCCTTTCATATCTCACCCTACCCTTTCCCACTCCATCCTACCCTTTCCCATCTCACCCTACCCTTTCCCACTCCATCCTACCTTTTCTATTCCATCCTACCCTTTCCCATCTCATTCTACCCTTTCCTACTCTTTCCTATCTCATTCTACCCTTTCCTATCTCATTCTACCATTTCCCACTCCATCCTAGCCTTTCCCACTCCATCCTAGCCTTTCCTACTCCATCCTAGCCTTTCCCATTTCATTCTAGCCTTTCCTATCTCATTCTATGCTTTCTCCACTCACCACATAACTTACCCTCACCCTCTTATTATATCCTTACTTAAATCCCCTCCTCCACCACCCCATCCCCTCTTCTCTCGTCTTCTTCCTTTTCCTCTGATATCTAACTCCACCTCTCTCCTCTTTCCTTTTCTCCATTCTTCCTATCTCGTCCCCTCCCCTCCATCGTAGTATTATCCATACGTTTATGTCTTCCTTCTCCTTCCTCTCCGCCCTCTCTCTCATGTTCAATATCTCCCTCACAAAACTTATTTTCACTTCGTATTACGCTTCTTTCCTTCCTCTCATCTTCTCACATTTCCTTCCTCCCTGCTCTCCCCTGCCGCCCATCTTTCCCTCGTTTCATCTTCACCTCCCTCTCTTCGTGATGTTCACCCTTTAATCTCTGATGCTTCATCTTTACCACCCTTATCACATCCACACTTTCATCTTTGCCGTCATACCACTTCCTCCTTTGCTTCTTCCCCTTCTTTCCTCAGAGCCTCTTCCACCACCACCACCTCTTCCACCACCACCACCTCTTCCACCACCACCACCTCTTCCACCACCACCCCTACCCCCAACACCACCTCGCCTTCCACCACCACATCTCCATCCGCCACTACCCCCACCACCACCTCGCCTTCCACCACCTCCTACAATGTTTGTCCTAGTCTTCGTTTGAGCCACTTCATTTTGTACCCTTCATTCACCCCATTAATGTTCCACACCCCAGGTCATTTTCACGCACCTCATTTATTATGCCCAGACAGTTTCCAGTTTAGTCCTTCATTCTATGCCGTCTTTTACATACTATAAGAAACCTTCCCATTTAGTCCTCTTCATTCTAACTTGTTTCATTCCAGCCCCTGTTCATTCCCGTCTCTCCACCCTTATCCCTCTCAAACACTCCCCTCTTACCCCCCATTTCTCCTCACTTAAATGTACCCCTCCCCTCTATGTGGGGTAATGAAGGCAGGTGTTGCTCTCCTGCTAAACACTTGATGTCTGAAGGGTATTATTAAACTCTCCATGTGTGTGAGTGTTTGGGTAATTTCGTCGTTGCGGTTTGGTTGGTTGGGAGTTGTGCTCTTTACTTATGGTACTACTATACTCAGGATCCAAACACTTTAGTGCTATACTGCTATGAGTCTGTATTTCCTTACAGTGGTGCTCGGTGAACTGATTGGTTAGAATTGGAACACGAGCAATCCACAAGTCTTTATCACAGTATTTATCTTCTCTATTTTCCTTTTATCCCTACTTCCCTTTCACCTCCCTTTTACCATTTTTCTTCCCTCTTTCACTTTCTTTTTACCTTCTTCCCTTTCTCTTCCCTTCTTCTCTTTCTCTTCCCTTCTTCCTACCTTTCTTTTCCTTTTGTTTCCTTTCCCTTACCGTAAACATCACTTTTATTTCCTTACTCCATCTTCCCCTTTTACTTTCTCCATCGACCCCTTTCCACTCTCATCCAACCTATCAATATTCTCTTCCTCGTTCCCTTTTCCTTCTCCACTTCCTCATTTCCAATTTACCTCCATCCCCCTTTAAACGAACACACACACACACACACACACACACACACACACACACACACACACACACACACACACACACACACACACACACACACACACACACACACACACACACACACACACACACACACACACACACACACAGAGTCCATTCCCACCACCACCCCAGCTAAGCCCACAACAACGGCTGCTCTCTCCACCAGACGGCTTAGCCTAGTGGAGGGAAAGGCGCAGTAAATCAGGGAGGAAAGGGAGGAAGAGGAGGAGGAGGAGGAGGAGGGAGATGGGGTTGGTGAGGATGATGGTTATGGGGTTGGGGTTGGAGGAAGGGATTGGAGGGAATGGTCTCTATGTGAATTCGGGGAAACTCTTGGTGTATAGACACAAACTAGAGATATATAGGTGTATAGACACAAACTAGAGATATATTATTGTAGGTTTGAAAATATCACACACACACACAGAGTGACATGACAGCCCGACAAAAGGGATCAAGAGTCTAGGTAACCACGAGCTACTCGATGCTGCTCCGCCCAGCCGGAAAAAGGCCAATGAGACAAATAAATATGAGAGGGTAAATTGTAGTGTGTGCTCCCGGCCCGGATGAAGCGTTTCCGACGGAAGTCACCTGGACGGACCCGACCCCGACCCCACTCCCAGACGACGTGCCCCGGGGATCAACTGGGGACGGGGGCGGGGGAGGGGCAGAGAAAGAGAGTAGAATACACTCACACACATTTATGTTATGGAATGTGTAAGAATAAAGCATTTATACTGACCTGATGTTTCAGTATCTCGACTATAACTTTTCCTTGAATCCATCTGATATTGTGATTATTTTCTTAGGGCATAAAGTGACAACAATCACGGCACGTTAAGTTATATCGTAAATAACACCCCTGGGGAATACAACACCAAGCCTCACGGGTACTACAGATATGTTTTCTCATCACCCCACCATTCTCTGATGAGTTTAGTGGTTTGGTTGTATTATTGGTGTTGTAGATGTATGGGCTGGGGGTTGTCTGCCACGTTCTCGTATTGATCCAAATATTATGTTTTAAGATGATAGTTGTGTGTATGTGTGTGTGGGTTTTTTATGGTGTCAGAAAACCATGTGTGGTTATATACAGTAATACTTAACATTCTCTCAGCTGTAGGTGAAGGAATGAATTACCTAAAGGTATGGGTATATAATTATGCCTTTATCCTGGTTAGAAAGCAAGTGTGTGTTAGTGACCCAGTTGTCTCTTGACGTTCTAGTGGTTGAAGTTTGTCGCTCTCTTAACTCCGTCAAGCCGTCCGTGGAGGTAACGGGTACTTTTACACATAGTTTGCATGCTCTCTTGCTTGCTCATTTGTTTATTATAGTTTGCTTGTTCTCGGTCGCCCTACTCGCTCATGTTTTCACTCACTCACTCAATTCTTCTTACTCATTCTTTCACTATATTCCTCCCTCACTCACCTACTCACATTTTTGGGTTGGTATTGGAGAGTGAGTGAGTGGTGGTGGAAGAGTGTGAATGGGTTGGTGGTCGTGAATTTGGGATGAGATGGGATAGGATGAGGGTGCTGTGTGAGTGAGGGCCTCAGAGGGGTGTTAGGCCTAGGGATTTTCGTGAAGCACAACCACATTTCTGGATGACTGTACACATTCATATAAGCCTACAGGGTGGCATGTAATTAAGTTCCTACACTGTCTTTTACCTTAACCCACAGACAGGATAAAAAATATTAAAAAGGTTAAAAGTTAATATTGAATTTTTGCTTGTTAATACCAAAGCATGGCTCGGCAACTCTAGATGGGTTTCTCGATCGTTATATGTCGACTATAAAATTAGAAATGCTCTAATAACCCAGATAATTACCCAATCCTACATATATAGACAGTGAGCAAGTTACCCAACCTTGGAATCGAACCCAAGGCCACAGTGGTTGAGAGACAAGGGACCCACCCATTAAACTAGACCATACCACTTAATAAGTCATACAACCAGGGGGGTTTTCTTCTTGTTTCAGACTGTACCGTACATTAAGTTTTCATGGTATTTGTTCTGTAGCCTGCCTTGATGTACTGTAAACTTTTTTTTTCCAAGTATATTTGATTTTCATGTTAGGGTACATCCTTTTCTTTCCCAGGGGATGTTTGGACCTAACGTTAGGGTACATCTTTTTTTTTCAGGATGTGTTTCTTGGTAAAAGAGTGTTGCCATTAACATTACAAAAGAGGAACGCTACATTAAAGCCCTCCAGCCAGGAAGTCCCCCTACCCCCTCCCCTCCCCTCCCCTCCTGTGTCTTTTCCCTCCCATCCCCTGTGTCCTTCCTCTCCCCTCCCCTGTGTCCTTCCTCTCCCCACCCTCTGTCCTTCCTCTCCCCTTCCTCTGTCCTTCCTCTCCCCTCCCTCTGTGTCCTTCCTCTCCCCTCACCCTGTCCTTCCTCACCCCTCACCCTGTCCTTCCTCACCCCTCACCCTGTCCTTCCTCACCCCATTCCTCTATCCTTCCTCTCCCCATCCCTCTGTGTTCTTCCTCTCCCCATCCCTCTGTCCTTCCTCTCCCCATTCCTCTGTCCTCCCTCTCCCCATCCCTCTGTCCTCCTTCTCTCCATCCCTCTGTGTTCTTTCCCTCCCTATCCCTCTCCTTCCTCTCCCAATCCCTCTGTCCTTCCTCTCCCCTTCCTCTGTCCCTCTCCTACTCCCCTAATCTCTTTGTTTCTCACTCACTCCCTTACTCCTTTTGGTTCTCTCACTCCTGTTCTCACCCACTACATCTTCCTCCTAACTTTCCCTTTCTCGTTAGTCTCTCATCTTTCTTTCCCCACTTCAACATAACTCCCTCATTTTTCTTTTCCCTTCCCTCTGTCCCCCCTTTCACTGTATACTCCATTCCCTGTATCCCCCCTCCCCTCTATCTCCCCTCCCCTCTATCCCGTCTTTCTCATCTTCCCCCATCCCCTCTTCCCTTCTTTCCTCTTTCTCTCCTCCCACTACCCCCCCCTTCTTTTGTCTTCTCTTCCTCACTTCTCCCCCGCCCCACTACCCCTGTGTTTACCCAGTGCATCGCGTAATTCACCACTTCTTAACTTCCTCTGCTACTATATATCAGCCTCCATTCCCTCAAGGGTAACCCCGCCTCTTCCCTTACTCTTTTTTTTTTACACACCTTTTCTAAACCATCCATCCTTTCCTTCAAACAAACTTCTCCCTCCTGACCCAATGTGCTATTCTCTTATCCCACCCTTTCTTCCTCCTAGCCCATCCTTTACTTCATCCTAGCTCATCCTTTCTTCCTCCTATTCTACCCTTTCTTCCTCCTATTCTACCCTTTCTTCTATCCTACCCTTCCTTTACTTCATCCTCCTAGCCCATCCTTTACTTCATCCTCCTAGCCCACCATTTCTTCCTCCTTGCCTACCCTTTACTTCCTCCTTGCCTACCCTTAACTTCATCCTAGCCCATCCTTTCTTCTCCTAGCCTACCCTTTCCTTCTTATTAGCTTACCTTTCCTTATTAGCCTACCATTTTCTTCCTCCTAACTCACCTTGTCATTTTCATAACCCAACCCAATTCGTGCGACCCACCCACTCTTTCTCCCATGCTTTCTTTTTCCCTGCCTACCTTTTCCTCCTCGTCTCTCCCCCCATCCTCTCTTACCCAACCACTCTTTCTGACCCACCTCTTCCGCTTAATTATGATACAGAGTTTGCTCGCTTCCTTTAGCAACAATATCACTCCACACTCCCTCAGCCTCCACACACACACACACACACACACACACACACACACACACACACACACACACCACTCACTAGGCCAACGCACCTCATTTTCCCTTTCAATTCATATCACATTCATTCCATATCTCACTCCACACCCCTCAGTTCCCACTCCATTCCCCACTAGACACCCCCACTTCCTACACCTCACCCACTCTCTTCACACCCCAGTAACTTCTTATCCCACCCAATTTTCACGGAAAGTCTTCGTATTATTTGTATTCAATTTGTTTTTTTTCCTCACTGATTACTCGCGCTGACAGAAAAAAAAAAAGTTTACAGAAAAGGAGAAACTTAAGAATTTTTGTGCGCAAAGTTGGCAAGCAATCAGTGGGAAATGCTTAAGAATAGGCAGAGGCGTGAAAACCGTATCGGACATGACAAACTCAGTGTAAAGAGGAGGCTGTGTGCGTGCGTGAGTGTGCTAGCAGGGGCAGGCAGGGGCAAGCAAGTAAACAAGCAAGAAAGAATCTCCTTTCACACCTCACCATGAACTCCTTCCCTCCTTCCTCCCCCTTTGCCAAAAACATCCCTTCCCTTCCGCACTCGTGTAACTTTCACCAACCCTTTCAAGAACTCCACATTATCAAAAGCCTCCTCCCCATTCTCTTTCCGTGTCCCTCCCTTTCTCTCCTCTCCTTTCCTCTCCTCTCCTTTCCTCTCCTCTCCCTCCGTCTCCAAAATTAAAAACATCGTTTCTGCCCAGTACCAAAACCCGTCCTCTCACTATAACCAAACTCTACCCTTCTCTCCCCGCACCCCTCTCTCTAAATCTAACTCCCCACAACCAAAATCTTCTCTTCTCTCCTGCCCGGCCCTGTCTGTGGCCCTCCCCATTACAACCCAAACCCAGGAGTGAGGGTCGTGGGGCAGGCAGGCAGGCAGGCAGGGTGAAGTATTGACCTCGCCATGCCGTGCCGCTGTCCCCTCCACACGCACCTGTCCTGCTGCTCGCCCTACTCTCTTAACTAGTAACCAGGCCACCATAGTCTTGCCTTGCCCCACACAACTCTTTAATTTGGCTCGTGTCTTGTGGTAGAAGGTAACATAACGAGTATCTTGGGTACCATAGTCTTCCCTTGCTACACCCTCACCACGTATAATTATATTATATATGTATTACAAGTTAAACTAATTTTCCCACTGCCAAGTTTGTGTTGCTATTGTAACTATTACAGTAACAAATTTTCGGAAAAGTAATGTAAACAAATAGGGAAGTGGCGTCCCCATGGCCCGTTATTCGTATCCCCTACAATACAGGGGTTGTGGACCCCACTATCTAACAATGACCCAAAGGTTCATATAACTTCGGAGCTGGACCCAGAGAAATGGGCTATTGACGATATAATTTTTTCCATTATTCTTTTTATGTAAATTAGTGTAAGCTATATAGCAAGTTCTGCTTAGGGGTTCTCCAGTTAACTTTCTTCCTTCACGGATCACATAGCTAAATTTTATATAATGTAGTGTAGGTAACCCCTGTAGTACTTTGTGAACATTATAATGACATTACTCTGGGGGCATATAATTATAATTATAATTACCTTGCTACTCTTACCCACCAAATTACTTTTCCACTTTTGTAACGTACTGTAGTGCGGACTAAACACTGAGTAGCGTTGTGCATTATTCGAGTTAATGTAAGGTAATAACTCATTTAACTGGTGACATGGGATCCGTGCTGCTTCCCTCCCCTCTATTCCACGTTCTGACTGCACATTTATGTTAATGTACTCTTAACACAGCTCGTTACTTGGAGATTAGGGTTACTGGTGTACTCTGGCCCAACACAACTGTACTACCAAACTTATGTTAACACAACGTAACGTACCGTAACTTGTACCCTGTTATACTCTTAATGTCTAATGTGACCCATGTGTACTATACCATATAATATAACCACAGCAGTATGCTGGGGACCACACTCATACATACAGTATAGCACCTTGACCTCCCTCCCATCGCATGACAGAAACTAGATTAATGAACAGAGTAATCCAACCTTAAATAGTATGCTATATTTAGCCCCACACTTTTTTTTTTGGGGGGGGCGGAGGGGGTAAAATCAAATTATCCCGAGATGATGTCTTGGGACGTAAATAATTACAGTCAATTAGAACGTTATTAAGAGTATCTTAGAAACCTTACCCCGATGTCCTTGGAACCCCCCCCCCCCTCTACTAAATTACCACCACCACCCAGTTTAACGAGTCGTAATCAGGCGACCATTCCTCCCTCCCCTCCAGACTTTATCTTATCGTAACCATACCTATAATCTGGCTTTACCTCACCAGACCTCTTATGACGTTACTGCAAATCTAGTCAGTAGGTAGCAAAGGTCGTATACTGGACTAGTGCCAGGCATATTGATATGTTTTTAACCAGTGTCATTCTCTTTCCAGGTATGTTGCTGACTCGAGCTTGATGTATGTTGAGTGGGTTGTGCGGAGAATAGAAGGTCACAGGTATTGTACATGTCTCTTGTCAAGTTGAAACTGTGTTGTCAATCCTAGCATATAACACTCATAACAAATGTCTACACTTCCGTCTATCCTACACAATTTCTTTCCCTTCATGTATTCCTACTCCACGCCCTCTTACACAATCACTCACACGTCTCTTTTCACACATGGTAAGTAATTGGTTGGGCAAATATAATGCCTGCATGTAAACTTTCCATTGCTTGTTTCTTATTAGTGTAAGGATGACGAGAATTTCTTCACTTGCCCCCCGCTTCCAACAGTAACCCCAGCCCCAGCCCCCAGCCCCCAGCATTCAACCATTCACCATAGCCCCAGGGTTTAGTAAGTAGTGGAACCCTGCCACATCTTTTTCATCACACTTTCACCATGTGTGCTGAACTTAACTTGGTGCGTGCGTGAGAAACTCGTTGTTATGTCTACGAATGGGTGCTTACCTGCCACTGACGAGTCGTGTTTAACTTTGCAAGGGGGTGACTCTACCATTTTGCATCGATTTCCGTTCTTGCCCTTGCTTCAGTGTGAGAGAAATTATACTTTACCAGTAATAGTGTTTGCATATAAACTTTAGTAATGGTGGAAATTGTAGCACGTCTTGACCAGCCGGCTGTCCTGGAAAACTTTTGTGTTGTCTTTATCTCTGCAGCGTGCTCCTTCCAACTTTCTACCTGCAGGTTGAATTTGCTGGTGTGATTCATGGGTTAGAGAAACCTCATGCTTGTGTGTTGTATTATTTTTCTTAACAACAAATTTCGCTATGTATACAAAGCCTTGACTCAACCCACCCACGTCATCTTGTTAGTCCACTACAAACATCCCATTGAAACCCTGAGGTATTGTGCGTCCTGGCAGGGCAGTGCAGTGCAGTGCATGTTGGCTGGCATCATGACATGAATGTGCATCGTCCCTCAGATTAATGGTTCTTTAATACGTCTTTCCCTGTGGGGTAGATTGTGTACACCCCTTGTCAGAGGTAGATATCCCTTTGAAACCCAGCTATTAGACAGCTGGAAAAGAAAGCATGATGATAGCGAATTTACTCTAGGTAATTGTGCTGGTGGAAATTCACTCGTAAAGAACAATGTATATCGGCTATTATTACACCAACTTAGGAGGATTTATTGTCATGTTTCTTTCAACTTAAGTGACATATGAAATGCTACTCTCATCATTAAACTTTCTCTTTGATATCAAGAAACAATATTAAATCTTAATTTGTACAGTAGCTAAAATAAATATCTGGACAGAGGGATATTTAAAAAATGGTATACATGGATATCAACCCAGTGAATCTAACGTACATTATTTATCATGGAATGTTTTGGTAAAGGAACAACACCGAATGAAGAAGAGCCTTTATTGACGACGTGAACTATAGGCTCCTCATTCAGTATTTTTTCTTAACCATTTTGTCCAATTAATGCACATTTAGATTATTTTAGATTTTTTGAGTAAGATGTTCAGAGATAATGTTTCGAGCTACTGGGTATAGATGTCCAGGAATTATAAGAACACAAGTAATTTTTGACTCGCTCACTGACTGACTGACCATGACCTCCCGCCTCAAACTTCAGACATCCCTGGTATGTCGCCCCAATACACGTGCTGACTGTTTCTTATCCCCACGCTAACCTTAGGTATAGTCACACACACCACCCACCAGACTTCTTTTACACACACACACACACAATAGCCACACTCTTGAATTATAGGGCAACACGACACACACACCTACACGGACGCACGCACACACACCTACACACAGTTGTTAAACACACACACAACACAAGTTACACAACACAAAGGGGGGGAGGGGTATTGTTCGGACAGGAAGGTCATTCACCGATAAAATGTGTTCAAGGTGGTGGTGGCACGGAAGAAGGTCGTGTTGTGTTGCCCTATAATTCAAGAGTGTGTGGCCATTGTATGTGTGTGTGTGTGTGTGTGTGAAGGGGAGGGGGAGGGGGAGGGAGTAGGAGTAGGGGGTAGAATCCAAACATACGTCACCTGTGGGTTTACAAAAGAAGGTGGATGGCAAATAGTAACAACATACCTATAGGAATCTATATACACGTAAACTACTGTTTGCTTTGGATAAATAATTAATCCGTCTCTGTTGTGGGTAAATTGGAGGCCTCAGTATAAGTGGTATTTTGTGATATAGTTTGGGGGAATAAGTCGTTTGTTTAGCTTCTAGATAATAATGGTATCTTGTTGCTTGGAATAGTTTGGAGGAAAAATTTGCTCCAGATTTTATCACCCAAAAAACAATGTGCTATATACCCCCTTAATAGACTCGCATTAAACTCGATATATCATCATCTGTTCTCATTGTTTCATCATATTTCCAACACCATGGTAGTGGAATGAAAAGTAAAAAGTGAAACAAAACTATATCGACCACGCGTGAGAGTAGGTCAGCCATTCATTAGGGTGGAATTGTTTTGTTGCACACTCACTGGAGCTGAGATATTGTAGGTGGATTCAGCTCTACCAATTACTCTTTCGTGGTTTAATCTGAAGGAATCTGTAACGCTCATTTCGCAGACAATAAAATTAATCCCCGTAATTTCTGGCAACTATTTCTGATGTGTATAATAAAACCCTCTGTCAACTTTAATGTCGTTGGGTACAAAGCAACAGCAAATCAATTCATATACTGATACAGAAGGATGATATTGTAGGCACTCCTTCATTTATTAACTTACTACTGGCTTTATACAGGAGTTGCCAGAAGTCACCTTGGACAAACCCATCCCAACAGTCACCACTTCATCCTTCTTCCTTCCGACTTACTTCCCTCCTCCCTCCCTCTTGTATGGTACCTAATACACCACTCCTTCCTTCCTTGATCCTTCCCCTTACTTCCTTCCCTCTACTACCCGACACACCACTCCCTGGCGAGGTCACGTGACCCTGCTGCCCATCCCGTCCCGTCCCTGATCTTGGTCCCAGCCCCCCAGGATCCTGCACAAACCCCACCTCCGTACCCTCCACTGCCCCCCATCACGATTCGCGGGGGTATGAGTATGAGGGAGGGACGAACCACGCTGGTATGCTCACCTCAGCACCAGGGAATTGAACCCGTGCCCTCTGAGTTGCAGTCTAAGCGTTTGTAACTAATCGCAACACCACAACACATCCACCCTCTCTACCCTCGAGTTATTTTCTATAGCCTCAATATAGATAGTTAGTTAGTTATCTTACTGCATATAAAGTTGGACACACATTTCCTGTTACTGTGAGTGGCTTGTGACCTTTGTGTAATTTAATATAGCCTATACGGTAATCATCATTGCAACTGAAAATTGTAAGGGATTATTCAGATAGATACACTGCACCACATGATCGTACGAAAGTGTCCTTGAGACATAATTATGTATAATGGAACAGCAGAGGACATGTAACCACCAACAGATTCATTATTGGTCCTAGCAAGGAGTGTATAGTTTATTATTATGTGTAGAGGTGATGCATGTATGTATCTTCTTGGGGAGCAGCTGGGTGGGTGGTAAGGTCTGTGGTGTATCAAGAGTGGTCAGGACTCGGGAGTGGTGGAGAACACTGCCCTCCCTGTTCCACTGGCCCCCTCACTCACCCCACCCCAACCCCCCATGTCCTTCCACTCCCTATTTACCTACCTCTTTTCCCAACCATACTTCTTTCCTTGCCTCTTTTCCCAACCTTCCTTCTTTCCCTAACTCTATTCATCCCTCCTGCCCTCCCCACCTCTTTTTTTATCCTTCCTGTCCTCCCCACCTTTCCTTTTCTCGCTACCTACCCTCTTTCTTTCTCGTCCTATTTTTTTTTCTTTCATCTTTCCCTCCCGTTTTCCGCCCACTGTTCTCTCCTCCCTCCCCTCCTTCTCTAACCACAACCTCAAGCTTTCATCCATTCCTCTGTTCTTTAGTCCCTTTCCTTCTTTCCTTCCTTCCGCTCTCCATTCTACCTTCTCTCTGTGTCTACTTCCTCTTTCTGCTCAGTCGTTGTCTTTGCTGCTGTCATTATCCTCATCATCTTGCCACCCTCTTTCATTTTCATCATTACTCCCCACCCCCTCCCCCTCCCCCTCCCCCTCCCCTCCCTCTCTTCCCCCCAAATTCACTTCTTCCTTCCACCAGCGCTTCCTTCCTCTTCCTCCTAGCCTCTTCTTCTTACCCTTCCTTTTCATTCTTCTTTTCTGTCTCCTCCCAGTCTTGAATTTACTCATCCTCTTCACCCACCCCTTCTCTCAACCCAACTCCGTCCTCTTCTTTTCTCCTTCCTCCTATGTCTCCTCTTTCTTCCTCTTACCACATTTCTCAACCTTTTCTCATCCATATTTTCCTCCCCCTCCCCGGCTTACACCTTCCTTCCTTCATCACTCCCTTCTTCCATTCGGCACCACATATTCCACCTTCCTCCATTTCTTTCTACTCTCTCACCACCTCTTCCACCTTTACCACTCCTCCCCAGCTTCAACTTTTATCACGCCTCCATCCTCACCCTTCTCTTTCCTTTCTCTTTCTTTGTCCATTTTCCTCACCCCTCCTATCCACCTCCACCCCTCTCTCATTTCTCTTTCTTTGTCCATTTTTCCCATCCCCCCCACTCCACCCCAACTCCTCGCCCCTCCTTTCCACCTCCACCCCTCTCTCCTTTCTCTTTATTTGTCCATTTTCCCCATCCCCCCCAACCCATTCCACCCCAACTCCTTCTCCCGTTCTTTCCTACCTCCTTCGCTCTTTCTGCTTATTTGTCCATTCCAACCCCCCATTCCACCCCAACTCCCTCCCCCGTTCTTTCCTACCTACCTCCCTCCCTGGCTCTTTCTGCTTCTTTGACTCTGGTGACACGAGAAACCCAGTGGCGTCTGGGTTGGCGTGTAAGGGAGTCTAATGTGAGTTATAAGAAGACTTGAACGCTCCTAATTGAATTGTCACTCAGTTTTATTGAAGCCGTATGACAGCTCCCCCATCGACTGTTCGTTCCCACCGTGTTACGTTCATTGGAAACGGTTTCGTTAGCTCTGGCGTCATGACGAATGGAAAGAGGGGAGGGAGTTCTCCTTTGCTGGTGTAAGTCGTCTGTCAGTTGCTCAAAATATTAGTAAGATTTCAGTCATTGTTTGGGAGAGTTATTCCTTGTACTTATTAAATGTATAACTATCTAAAGTAGCTTTGCGCCAAAGATGATGATGATTATAGTGCCATTAATGAGGCCAAATAATAATAATTATAATATACCGTGTTTAGCCCAAGTGTTCGGCCTGGGTTCCTTTAAATTTGGAAGCATTAGGATAGTAAAAATCGAATTAATATTAATATGCGATAATTTCTTGTTGTTTATTCAGACTTATTTGACAGGCTGTTTGTTTGCATGAAGTCAGCTGTCGGTCAAGGGTTAATACACTCTTGCTTCACCCGAGTCGACCAGTTTTTGTCATACGTTTTTTTTTTATATACATATGAACAGTTTGCAGCTCGGGCGAACAAAGACCTTCATGCCGTGTTGAAGATATATTTACATTTTTTTTCTCAGTCGTGACACCCGGCTGTCACTCGGTGTGTATATCCCAACGCCATCCAGTAATTATTTGTGGTGGTGATTGTGATGATGTGAAGGTGTAGAGGGTTATAGTGGTGGTGGTGATAGTGATGTGAAAGTGTAGAGGGTTATAGTGATGGTGGTGATGATGATGATGTAGAGACAGAGTTGAATTGGTGGTTGTAGGAATTGTGTGGATTGAGTGTAGTGTTGGTGGTATTGATTGTGAAGGTTGGGTTGTAATGCTGATGGTCATGGTCTGAAGGTAGAGTGAGTGTGATGATGGTAGTGGTGTGAAAGGTGGCTGGCCTAGGCGTGTTGGGGTGGGTTATGCTGATGTGAGGGAAAAGTTGTGTTGGTGGCAGGCAGTGGTCGAGTGAAGGGAGGGGTTGTGTTGGTGGCAGGCAGTGGTCGAGTGAAGGGAGGGGTTGTGTTGGTGGCAGGGGTTGTGTTGGTGATAATGATGGTTTGAAGGGAGGATAGTGGTAGTGAGAAGAGAAGGTCGTGAAGGAAGAGTATGTTGTAGGGAAAGGGGTTATTTTGGAGACGTCCCTGACACCCTGACAGTTTGTGGAGTTATGGACTTGTAGCATGTATCAGTTACCAGTTTATTGAGTCCTTCAAGAAAGAAAAAAATATATGACAGAGTTGTGGTAGTGTAAAGAGAAAGTTCTGGTGTTGAAGAGAAGGATGTGGTAGGCTAGCTAGTGGTGTGAGGGTAAATTTAAAGCTGCGTGAAGGGAAGAGCCAGCCGTTCAGTGAGGAGTTCTGTTGGTGGTATGAAGGCAACGCTCTGTCATTGTGAAGGAAAGGGACATTTTGTTGTGAATGGAAGGTTCTTGACAGGGTTTGAAGGGAGGTAGACCAGAGTTTTGGAGGTGAAAATAGTTCTCTTAGGGTGAAGGGAATGGATGATCTTGGAGTTTGAAGGAAGGTTAAACAGGGGTTCATTATGAGTTAGAAATGAAGGTTCTAACAGTGAAAAGATAGAATCAGGTATAGGTTCTGACTGAGCCTGGTGGCTGGCTGCGTGAAGCCGTGGACCCGCTGGTGAGGAGTGGAGTGGAGGGAAGAGAGAGGCTCGGGAGGGGACGGACGGGAGGCAGGGAGGGAGGGAGGAGCGGTGAGGTGTGTGTGTGTGCGTCGCACTCGCGCGGCGTCCCTCCCGCTCGCACCACCACACCACCACACTCACCACCAGGCAACCCTCACGGCAACACCACCGACGACACCCTTTACAAGACGCCAGAACACTCCCCCTTGGATTACAAGTCGTGGTGTTATCGTGTGTGGTGTTACGGTCGGCGTGCGTGCCCCGTGTAAGTGTTGGTTGTTCATCTTGTTGTTATTGGTGGTGGTGCCGTTGGGGATTTGATAAGTGTGTGTGTGTGTGTGCGTGTATGTATGTCTGTATGCGCAGGTCTGTTTCCCGCCCCTGCGCAGGTTTCCACCACCACCACCACCACCTACAACCACCACCACCACCACCACCTACCACATCTCGCCACCTATCACCACCGCTACCAATTTATAAGTGATTAAAAAAAATGTGCCCCAACATTAATAGTAATAATTACCAACAAGAACAATAACATGGAAAATGAAGGATTGGTTCTTGTCACCTGGTTAATTGTGAAGGATTCCTGCTGATCGTTAAACATATGTTACATGTTTATCGATATAATCTTGAACGTGTTTGTGATTCATGTAACTCCCGCCAACCACATGTTGGCTGCCATAACCACGTGTATGTGAAGCAGTATACCACAAGTGTCTCATATTGTGAATATTTTCGGTGAATATGAAGAACATATGTTGTTTGGACTTCCTTGTATCAGCTATTTGTCATCCTTAGGAGTGTACGTTTAGTGTACAGTTGCTAACATCATTTGTTTACCACGATATTGGAGTTGTAACCGACCAAGAGGAGTTGATTCAGTTGTTCGGTGATTGTTTCTGTCTGTTCGTCATAAATGGATATGGATAATAATTGAAACGGGTCAGTTGTAGTTCGATTACAAGAGTGTATCACATCTGTGAGGGAATACTACAGTGTATAACAGAAAATAAAAGAAACTCGGTGACTTTTGTTCTGCTCGTAGATCCAGGTTTTGTGGTCGAGTGATGCCCTAAATCCAGGTTGTGTGGTGATGGTGTCATGCTCGGCTGGGATAAACTCCAGGTTCAGATAGTGGAATGATTTAAATAGAATGGTGTCATAAATTAGTGGCGTGAGTTTTTATGCGTCCTAAATAGTGTTGGTGATAATGGTGGTGCCACATTAGTGAGTTGCTGGTGTATCCCTAATCAAAATCATGGTAATGGTGTATTAATGTTTTGTCGTCTGTTCTATGGTGTACCCTGAATCCAAATGGTATTGTGTTGCCTGGTCTAGTAATGTGTAGTGTTGCAGGTATGGTGATGGTGGTGTATCTATCCGGCTTCATATCCAAAATTGTGTTGGTGATATGTAATGGCTCAGAATCTTTTATATGTAGTGCAGTATGGTGACATGTCTTGTGTTCATTCAAATGGTGAATATGCTAGTGTATAGTGTAGTGCTAAATTTATGGCTGGTGGTGTGTAATGTAGTGCTACTTTCAAATGGTGGTGACTGTGAAGTGGTGTGTATTGGTGATAGTGGAGTGTTAATGGTACTAACTTTACAATCCATACTGTAATGGTAATGTACTGTATTGTATAATGGTAATATGCTGTACTGTAGTGAACTGATGCGTCACCCTCTGGACTATGTGGACTAGAACAGCTGCAAGTGGTGGTAATGATGGTGGTGGTGGTGGTGGTTATGTACATGTAATGATGGTGATACAGATGATTATAGCAATTGAGAGAGTATATGGTCTGATGTGGACGGTGGTATTAAAAGTAGTACTGGTGATGGTACTGAAGGTAATGGTGGTGGTGGTATACTGCTAGGTGCCGTAACCAGCCAACCGCTCTCTCTCTCTCTCTCTCTCTCTCTCTCTCTCAGGGTAGTAAGGGACCGTGAGAGGATTGTGTTAGGCCCCGGGGACAACAGAAGGAAAGGAAAGGGGGGGGGAGGAGGGAGCAGGGGGCTGTAGGAAGGGAGGGATGGGAGGGACAAGGAACAGCACTATCGAAAGAACCCACATCCTTCTCCCTCCTCTTCCCTCTCCTTTTGCTTGTCTCATTTCGGAAGCTGCCATATACAGAATAATTTCCCTTCATTTGCCCTAACCTAAGCCAACGTGTAGATGGAAGGATTACATGAACATAACCCTTCATACAGTGGAATCAAATATACCTCTTAGTTTTTCCCACATTTTGCACTAATTTAGTATATATGCTTGTGTGTCAGCCTTCCTGTCTGCTAGCACTGTCAATAAGCATATTTGTTTAATGTAAAAATATCTGAGCGGTCAAGTTTGATATGCTAACAAAGAGAAATTTTGAAGCCCCCTTGTCAGGAAGAGAGCGAGAGAGAGAGAGGAGGGTAAAGAATCGAAAGAAGAGAAGATAGCGCGACAGAGGGGGGTATGAACGGGAAGGGGGGGTGCGAGTGTTGTGAATAGGGAGAGGCACGGGGAAATGTAGGCGAGGAGGAGGGAGGGGGGTGTAATTGTGTAGGGGGGGGGGGGGAGTCGTGGCGGGGTGGGATGGGGGGGAGGGGTCGTAAGAGTTCGTGAGGGGGTATTGACGGGGAGGGTGAGAGGGGGAAAATATTATGTAGAATGGGAGGTGTGTACAGTGGAAAGGATAGAGGTTGAGAGAGACCTGTGGGAAAATGAAGGAAGAGGATTTGGTGATGACGGGATATGTGGATTAAAGATGGTAATACTGTATAGAGGTAGAAGTTTGTAGAGGAGGGAGGAAATGTGATAATGAAAGAGAATAGGGAAGAATAAATGAGAAAGAATTGGTTGGAAAGGAGAGAGAAGTGAGGGAGAGAGACGAGGCATTTACAGTTATGGTGGTGACGGGTCTGAGAAAGGAAGGGGCTCAGAGAGGGACAATTGGCTGACTTATTATTGTGGAGGCTCTTGTTTGTCACTTCCAGTCTCTGATAGGTCACAAGAGGGGCTGTTTAAGGGAGCCATTTCTTGTTGATGAAATGGAGGGCTACTGTTCCTCCACTCAGTGCCATGAAACAGACACTGCTTAAGGTATCTTGCCTGGTAGTGTTATATCAAGGGTCACGTAAACTCCATTTCATACACAGTAAAATTGCCCCTTTAAATCTTTATAGCTTCCTTAGTGTGTTTTCCTCCTGTATTTTATACCTACCTATTTCAGGTATTATAGGTCGATCCCTTCATTCCCCTGTCTTGTCACCTTGTGTGTACGTGCGCGCGCTGTAATGCTCACCTTTCCTGATATATTTATGTTGAACACACATACACACACACATACACACACCTTTTACCTCCGGCATTCACCTTATTCTCACCACCAATCCGTCTCTCACCTCCACCTCCTCCCTCTTTCTCTCGGTGTGGTTGTCATGGTTGCCGTGTGTGTGTATTCCCTTCCTGTCTCCCCAACAACTTCTTACTGCCACGTTTGCTTCTTCAACTCTCGAGTTTGTCTCAACTTCTCTTTAGCTTGTTATGATATTTTGGTAGTAGCTTTATGTTGCTGTTAGTCTTTGTTGTAAGTTTGTTAAATGTTGTAAGGGCACAGGCAGAAGGGTTGTGAATATTCTTGACTGAGTATCAAGTATTGTTTATAATTTTATAGATTCAGATAGAAAAGTTAAATATATAATTATGGGGATTATATACGAGATAAGCTCATGATAGATATATAACATTTGATCAATAATTTGGGGTATATTCTAGATTTGATGCTTCAGAGTTTGTCCAATTTGTTGTCTGTTATATTGTATACAATTTCTCTGCTCAAACTGTAAATTTTAATAATGCTGTTTGAAACCCACTCTTTTTGGAACTCCTTGATTATATTACTTTTACTTTCAGCATCTATAGTACTTCCTATACCTGAGGCACTTTACTGCAGAGAATTTTCAAAATATTCATAAACAGTGTGATCATTTTGTCATATGAACATTCTGATTTATTTTTAATCTTGTGTGAAACATGTCAACATTTTTGGTGTATAAGAACATTGCAAACTTTTGATTGATCCGGCGTGAAAAATTAGAACGGGGTCGACTAGAATGCCGGCGAGGGAGTGAAGGGAGCAGCGACTTCACTCACCTCCACAAGCCGCTTTGAAACGCTTGGGTGGGCAGTGACTTGCATGGATAGGGAAGTGGAGGTGGTGGTGGAGGGGAGTGGATAAGGAAGGAGAGGGGCGGGGGCTGGATTGGAAGGAAGACTGAGGGTGGTGGGGGGGGAGGGGGATACTCAGTGCGGCACGCCCACACTGCCATCTGGTGGAGTGTGGATGATGGTGGGGGGAAAGGGCGTGGGGTAGTAGAGCCAGGTTCAGGGGCCTCTCTTAATTTTCTCTGTTTCATCTACTACGCCTTCTCTTCCTGTCGTTCTTCACACTTTCCAATCATGTCGCCATTTTCCTCTCTCTTCTCTCTCTCTTTCATTTTCCCATTCTTCCCCACACCCTCTCCCCACCCTCCCTACTCCATCACTTGATGACCTCACCTTCCCGAGTCATTCCTCACCACCACCACCTCCACCCATTTCTCTTCCACCGCACCCTTCCTCCTCATCATTCTCCTCCCCGTCTTACCAATTCTCTCTCTCTCTCTCTGCGCGTGTATTCATCCATCCTCTTTTTTCCCTGTTTTTATTTTTCTCGACTCCATTTGCTCCACACTTCACGGGGGCATAATAGGAGTCCAACGGGTTCCACGAAATTGTTCCCCAGGACGCCAGATTTACTGAGTGGTTCCGTTGCCTGGCTTACATTGGAGGAACCACCAGAACACCTCCCATCACGTCTTCACACATTTCCACCGCTTTTCATTTATATATTCTTCATATCATACTTTCTACTTCTCATCATATTGCATTCCTTTCTTCACACTTCTCTCTCTTTTATACATTCGACATCTACATCTCTTCTCTTTCACGTGTTACATTCCTTCCCTCGAATTCGTCATCATGTTACCCACCCATCACACACTCTCTTCCTTTCACACTCCCTCCCTCTCTCTCTCCATCATTATCTTGCCAGGCTTCCATGCACCAGCGCTCTCAAATCTCCTCCACACTCTTCTTCATTTGCACCTCAACCTTCACCCTTCCTCTCACTCCACACCTTCACCATCTCGTTTGCTCTTCCACTGTCTCCATCAACACACACACACACATACACATATATATCATTTTCTCCACACCTTTACACAGAACGCACATTTCATAATCATCACCTCATCCTCATGAATCATATGTTACGAGTACCGTACACACACACACACGTATGTACGACTCTAGCCTCACTATCTTCTCTCACAGCCTTCCACATCTGCGTTCCAGGAAAAGTAACGCCCAGTAAATTTATTCACTTCTTGCCTTGTTTTATTAGACGTCACGAAACTTAACTTTATGGCCTCATTATACTGTACACAGTGTGTTTATAGTTGTATGGCGTGTTTATAGCTTAAGTTTATACGGTATGGATATCATGGTGTATAATTAAATCCGCCCTGACGCCTTCACCAAATAGTTGTACCCAGAAAATAAAAACATTCTGTATATACAGTATAATATTAATACTGTATATGGTATAGAGGTGCCCTTATCTAATGATCTCCTTTTCCTGCTGTATTTAAGTAATAGCTCTCCTGTATACAGCCATAATGAGTCGTGTATACCGACCCCACCCTTCCTCAAACACCTGTTCTATGTACTAGGTTGGTCCCGCCCTGTGTAAGTACAGTCTTGGTGTGGTAGTTTGGGTGTTAAAAGTATAGGCCTGGTTAAGAGGGAAGGTGAAGGTCCCATACATTGGCCTTGTGGTTTGTTTGGGGGTTAAAAGTATAGGTCCAGTTTTGAAGGAAAACTACATATATATATATATATATATATTTTTTTTTTTTCATATTCAGTCTTCCTCTTCCTTCTCTTGGTTTCCATTAATCCCCCGTAAAGTCTAGTCACTATTATTGTTTATATTTTTTTCATTGCATTTATTGATTCTTTTCTCTCGTCCGCAAACATTGAAGGTTAGTGTGACACCCTCCTTAATTAAACCTCAGTGGGGTGGATTTCTTGTATAACGTTCGATTGACGCAGTGAATAGTTATTGTATTCCTTTCTATTCCCCATTGATGCACACACACACCTGAGACCCACTTGTTGATTGCCATCCATCCATGTATTGATTGGCAACAGAATTGAGTGAAGGAATAAGGTGGTAAAGGCCTTGTTGACACCCAGGTGAGTTTCGTACCTGAGACATCGGATAATTGGGGTTCCTTGTCGAGTCTTGTATAGCTATGAAATGGGATACACGTATCAAGTTTCCGGACTCGCATACCTCATTGGGTTTAAGGGGGTAATACTATTTAAACACATTGGACGCTACTCATTCCTCCAAACTCTGCTAGGAAACGGGAAAAGTCTGCTAAAATACGCAAAGTTCACTGCCCCTCGCGGTAGTTTGAAGGGATCATTTAGAATATTTGTTCAGGAATTTGTAAATATGACAGTTTCTGGTGAACGATGCAGCAGGGTTGGTTTATCTTGGTGGAAGCATAGTGGTGGTGGGTAAGAGCAGCAGCACGCGGCTTCCTTGTTACTACGCTGGTTCCGCTTTAAGCCAGATGCAACAAGGTGCTAGCTGGCTAAAGGGTCGAGCACGCGAGCACATATTTACCCTCCTAGTCAGTACTCAGGCCACACTGGCTTCGTCCGGGTGTCCTCTGATACCCCTAGAACGTGAGTTGGAGGACGGAGGAAGCTATATTTATTTAGACCAAAGCACGGGACATATGTTTACCTGGCAACTATAGACTGGCTTCGAGAGGATCATGTAACTTTACCACGAATGGACATAAAACAATTTAGCTACTTGCTACTGGACCCGGGCCTATCATAAGGCTGGAAACATAGAAGAGGCGATTAAAGGAACGTGCACATACTAACGAGGGAAGACTAAAACAATGAACATAAAAGTAAGGCTACAGGAACATAACTAAATAACCCTCGACCTTGTACAATGTTTAAAAGAAATGTTAATGATATGAAGTCACTTTCTGCAGACTGTCGCGGTTATAAAGTTAAAGACCTTGCCTGTACTTTTAAGAGCGTGAAAATAAAGTGAATTGCAGAGACTCGAGTTAACTAAATGTAGTTTAGTAGTTGGCACAGGCACGCACGACCACCACGCAATTCCAGTTAGCAGTAGTCAAGGGAAGTTCCATTTAATAAAGTGTAAAATATAAATTAAATATAATAAAGATAAAATTCAAGAGGGTCCATACTTCTTTTGGGTACACACTACACACGTGTCGATGTTGACGTTAGATTATTTATCACTATAATCGATGCTTCTGACGAGAAAAAAATACGAGCTTTAGGGATGAAAGTCTATCCAATATGTATTGTGAGGCGTTGGGTATCATGGTGTCAATACAAGGGTGTATCTAAAATATGTATCATCATGTGGCAAGACACAGCAGCAACCATCACATTTTTCACAGCGCTTGGGTTTTGGCTTCATAAAATATTTTGTTCTTCGCTTTCGACTTCAACGTCATTAATTTTCGGTTTCTACTTTTTTCATTTTCTTCTGTTTCGACTTCAGGTTTTTGTAGTGACAAGGTGGCGTCCGATTATGAGGAAGATAAGAATTGATTAGTTACAAATTGCGAACCATAACCGTAGTAGCAGACATATTTGATCCCTACGGAGGTTAAGTCATCTTTTGTTAGCCACTGATAATATTAAAGTTCATTAACGTTCTGAAGAGAACAAGGGAATAGTTATAATGATTTGTTGTTAATAAGATTTTAGTATATAATTAACACATTAGGAGCTAAACAGTGACAAGAAACGGTATCTAATCCAGTTTTGGTGTGTGCTTTTTTTCATAGTTTAGAGGAACCAAAATATCAGCCTCTTTAAAAGAGCTTCCCGCTGAGCACCTTCATTGGACAGCCGCCTCAGTCTACCCCCAGCCCCACCCAGGCCAGGCATTGATCCTCCTCCTTGGACCCCCACCTGAGCGGTTTAGTTAACACTTTGTCACTGGGAGTGGGAGGGGATCTCTTTAGGATAGTTTAAAGGGATCTGGGTTGGTAGGCATGGTTATACAAGAGCCTCCTTTTATAATATCCAATAGTTGTAGCAATGACTAACACGAAACCAACTCCATAAACATGATCAGTGATGAAACAAGGAACGAAAATAGAATCAAGTAACAAACAATAGCACCATTTATATAATAATAGGTAAATATGATATGAAAGAAGCAGGGACCAGGAACAATAACTAAAGGCACAAATTATAAGGACACCATAAATGCGTCAGCTGAGCCTGAGTGCGCGAAAAATAAGTCGGACCTCCTGTGGTGAGCACCGTCAATGCCAGCAGCTTCACCTTGCTCACTCCATTAACACTCCCCTCGTCCCCACCCCCCATTGTCCACTCGAAAACTTCCCTCCCACGCTGTTGTACCCGCGAAAACTTCCTTCCCAAACCCATTTTTCACTCCAAAATTTATTTCCCTCCTGCCATTGTCCATTTCAACACTTTCCTCAAATCCGTTCGATGTGTTCCCTCCAAAAGTCCACTCAGTATTCCACTGTTGATAACTTTCCCTCCAAACTTGGCCACGTTTCCCTTCCATAATCAAACCAATCACTACTGTATTTCCCCTTCAAAACCACCATACTCTTTTTCCCTCCAAATAAGACTCATCACTGTATAAACTCTCCTTCCCTTCATTGCCCTTTCAGAAGAAAATATCCCCTCCCATCTCGACGCCATTGGCCCCTCTAAAAGCCCCATCACCCCATCCATTGATTCAAGCTCCTCTCTACCTTGGCCCTCCTCCTGAGAAAGTTTTTTAGTTAATCATTGGGGGGCCTTGGCAACGGAGGGGAAGAAGTGGGTGGGCTTTTGTTAGTAGCTGGGTAGGGAGTAGGGTGTGTTTGTGTTGGTAGGGGAGGTGTGTGTGTGTGTTGGCAAAAGAGATGGGAGTGTGTAGGTAAAAGGGATAGAGGAGTGAGCATTTGTTGGTATCTGGAAAGGGTATTGGTTGTGTTGTCAGTAAGGCTAGGATGATGGGCGTGTGTTGATGGCAGCTAAGGTATTGGTGGATGGTGGGTGAGTGTTGGCAGTAGCATCGGTCGGTTCCCTTCCCATTGACGCCAAGGCCAGAGGGAGAGGCATTATTTCTACCTCGTCCATGATACAAGGGAAAACAAAAACCAGTATATTCAGAAATACATTTATTTTTGGTTTGCCAGAGTGTTTGTTACCATGATAATCTATTAGTACAATTAAACTTGTATTATTATTCACCTTCACCATATTTTGATTTGACTACTTCCATTTGTTTACCAAGATGTAATCATTCCCGACCTACTGTGAGCAGTCCTGACCCATATTTGTACAAATACACTTTACCCAATGTTCATTTCATTATATGTCTTACTTTAATTGACTATACCGTGATGTAACTAAATACCTTGACTTAATCTACAGTGACGTAACATGACCCTTATACATGACGGTCAACTTGGCTTGTTCACTAACAAGACATTTTTCCTCTTACTAAGAAACTTCTTCCAGGCCCAAAGTTTAATTCAAGAAAAAAAAAGTTTTAGATATTATGGTGGGACTAACGCTAATTGATTTACAACATAAATGGAAAAACTTTGAATGTTAGTTAAAACTTAAATTAACTCGATCTAATCTAACCTACCCTGACCAAACCTAGACCAGCCCAGCCTAGCCTAGCCTAACTTCAAGGGGGGAAATATAGCCTGTAATAGGAAATACATGGGATTGATAACAGCGAAAAGAGGAAGTGGTTGGGGTCATGTTGGTGGTTGGGATGGGGTCGTCTCCAGTGCAGGTGGTCAGGTAATCTATTAAATGCCTGTATCGGATATCAATAGTCCCCCGCGGACCCCTGGCATATTTATCATTTAAGTATTTTATAGTGTATATAATGTTAACGTGCCCAGTGCTCTTCATAAAAAAAATGTACCCTCATCTCACAAATAAAAAAATCTATATAGATTAATAAAAGAAATGAAAGGTATAATGAATATATTATTAAACTGAATATAAATATAGTCAGTCGCTGTACTTTTAAATATTGTTATTGATGATTTTTTCCTGATTTTCTCGACATGTTCATTTCACACATAATTTTATGGGATGGCTGGTTTCCAAATTTTCCTTGGTTTACAAACTTCCTTGCTTTTGAAATTTACCCTCGTTTTTTGCTGCCTGTTTATTTTTAACTCCACATTAATTTTTTTTCTTGTCAATTCGTACACGATCATCACTCTCCCTCCCTTGCCTGCCTGCCTGCCTGCCTACCTGCCTACCTGCCTACTCGCGTCCTCATCCTGCTTGAATCCGGAATGCATGCACTTCAGATGCCTCCCGACCCGCTCCATTTGCTTATTGGGGGATGGATACATAGGTGCTCTTGGCTGCGGCGATGGCTGGGTTTGGAGTAGTTGGGGTGGGTGGGGTTGTAAGGGACCACATTCCCAGTCAGACCTCCAACACCTGAAATTATGTCTGAAGTGTCAGTCCCCGAAGTAGTATTTTTTTTTCCTCCGTCAAACCTGATTTATAGTCCGTATTAAAATAGCCTTTCAATGTCCGAGACATGATCCTAATTTATGTAGACAAGCTTCATCTTTGTTGATTGCATGGGTTTACAGCAAGCAACTAAGATGAGGTTTGTTACATCCGTGGTCGTCTTAAAGCTCTATCATTGGGTTATTTTTAATGAAATATAGACCCAAAGGATATGAAGTCTTTGGCCTTACCTTAGTCCTTCGGGTTGGTTGGTTGGTTGTGTGTAGCGTCCAGTACGAGGCAGGTAGTTGGATCTCCTCTGGTTGGTTGCCATCGCTCACAAAGTTCCCTGTTGTTATTGTTCTCTTTGAAATGTGAACCAGCTTCCCTTCTGAGCTAGGTTTTTTTATTTTCCTTTTAGAAATTTGACCCGTCCCTCCAGACCTTCCCCTATAAACCAGCTCAATACAGGCATGAAAAACAAATAACTTTTCCCTGGATGCCGCCTCCAGCACCACTACTACCATCTCTACCACCACAAACACTACTATTCCACAACTACCGCTACCAGTAACTCAATAATTATAAGTCTACCACTACAACACAGCCTCATTCTCCTCTCCTATTATCACCTGCGACCACAACCACCACCACTACGTTCCCAGGCTTCCACTATGAACCACCTTCCACTTTTACATCCACCTCCACCCAAAACCTCCACCACCATCAGCACTATCTTCCAACCCACACCACCACTTCCAAGTTCTATTACCACCAACAACCACCCAACTCCTCACTCTTTACTATCCAGGCAGCAGGGAAGTGTGTGTGTGTGTGGGGCTTGATCCTATATATAGACACATTTGTAGGGGACGGGGAGCTGGGTTTAGTGTCACTTTAAACAGACTGACGAGAAGTTAACCCTCCCCCCCCCTTCCCCTCCGTCTCCTTTCCCCAACTTGAAATCCCTGAGTTTAAGTTTAATGTGGGGTCCTCTTTAGTTCACCGTGGTCATTCATGGGTCGCCTGTGTAATGATTCCTTACGACTGTGTCATTCTCTCCCGGGTGAGTTTCTGTACATGACCAGAGTACTCCAGCTGCATAAAGGAATGTCTGGTAACCTGGGCAGGGATTCCGTCTGCCACCTGGTAGTCTGGTACCCAATAGTGGGACTCTCAAACAGTTAGTTGCTGTGGTGGTTGGTGGCTGGCAGTCGAACTCTGGGTTACCTGGATGACAGGCGGACTACAAGTTGCATTCGATCAATTTTGGTACCGAATCATATCGTTATTGTGAAGTTTATCTTGATTGTGGAGTTGGTGTCATCTTAACGCTGAGGCCGATGGTGTGTATCAACTTCTTCAGTGTGTAGTGCAGAACAGGAATGAGGGATATGGTTAAAAGTGGTTTTGAATCGCTCCATATTTTTTTAACCCCAGTCGATTTTTATTGATACCTCCTGCCTACTTTAAAACATAAAACTCTTATAATACTGACATCAGCAAATTAGTGGCTGGCTATTTGGGTAACCATAGTAACATCAGTCAGTCTGGAGCAAGATAGAGCACTACTACTGTACTTAGAGCATACTGATGAGGCTGACAAACATATAGATGCAATATTTTATTTCACGCCAACAAATTTTAGGGTCGTTTTATCTACATGTTCAGGGGAAGGTATTGAAACTTATTCATTATGTATATATAGAATTGTATTGCATTATTTAACCTGTATTATGAAGACCATACATCTAGGCATTGTTATGAGAATGGAATGTTTTTTTCTTGGGATTCAGACAGAAAAACTATTTATAAATACAGAACTATAGAGCCTTTAACTTGTGTGCTGAGCGTGTGGGCCCAGCCAGGGTAAGCTTTAGCCTGAGGGGGTCATGGAAGCAGTTGAAGACCAGTTGTGCGAGTGTGTGTGCGTGGCGATAGTGTTCAGCGCCGCGGAAACCAACCAAACCCTCTGGCATTGAGCCCCTTCTCTCTCCTCCCTCACTCAATACCTTTTCCATTCATGTGCCACCCTTCTCTCTCTCTCACTCTCGCCCTCTCCCCTCCGGCCGGCTGTCCTCGCTGAATACATGGGGCCAGCCAGGGAGGGCAACCGGATATCTTGGTGTGGTTCACCCGTATTTTCTGCACTGTTGTGGACGCTCTTGCTCGGCTCGGTTCGTTCTTTTGGGTGTACAAGATTGGGCCATTTTTCGGGCCAGTTTCGACAAGATTGTTTATGTAGATTATGTTTTTATACTGTGTGTGTTTTTAGGAGGTGGGGAGGAGAGTTTATCTTTTCAAATGTTTAACATGACTGTGTGTGTGTGAGGTAGATTATCTGTATATATGCCGTAAAATACATTACTCGATTTTTGTGTGAATTGTTTTTGGGAAGGTTTTTATGTTTTAAGATACAACTGCTGCAAGTTAAAAGTCATTGGACTACTCTTATTTATATATCAAGCTTTATAAAATGGTACTTTACATTTATGTTTCAAATTGGAGATAAGGGCAATCTCATTATTCTCTTTCTGTGTTCTTTGTGCCGATGTGTTTGTGGTAGCGATGGAGGTTGTAAAAGATGAACGGTTTGTTGACGAATATGTTGAGGGAGGGAGGGATGGGGTCTGTCTACATACCATATGGCGTTCCTAGCCGGCCACACACCTATGTCACCCCTCTTTATTTCTTCCCTTCCCTCCCACCATCCCTACCCTCTACCACTTCCCTCACTTTTTTCTCCCCTTTCCTGTCCTCCCTCTTCCCTGCTTTCGTACACTCCTGTTTCCCTTGTCCCCCCTCCTTCCTTTTTCCCCTTTCCCTTTCCTTCATTTTTCCCTCTCAATTTCCTTGCATTTCCCCTCTCCATTTCCTTCATTTTCTCCCTTTCCTTTTCCCCTTCCACCCTGCTCTTCACGTCTTGCCTCGTCATCTTGTGAGTGAACCTTCTCCTTCGCTCCGTTCAGTCCCCTTTGTGTATCATCATTCTTTGGTTCTTTCGCCCCCGCTTCTTCGTTTAGCCCCTTTGCGTCTCTTCCCTTATGCACTCCTATCCTCCCTTTCGTCCTCTTCCCTTCCTCATTTTCTGTGTCCACCTTTCCTCTCCTCATTCGTCTTCTACCCGTTCATTTCCCTGCCTCGTTTCCTTCCATCCCTCCCACATCATCCCTCTCTCCCTCCCACATCATCCCTCTCTCCCTCCCTTCCTCCTCATTGCCTCTCCCTTCCAGAAGATCCGTTATTGTCACCTTTCCACTCCATCTGCTCCTACTTGTGAATTTTCTGCCCCCTCTCCCCTCCCTAATATTCCTCCCCAGTTGTTGTTGTTGTTTCAGTCTCTTATTAATCAGCTCCTATCTGCCATTTACTGCTATACTCACCTTCCTTTCCCCCAACTACTCCTCAGGTATATTCCTTTAACTCGCCCTTCCTCTCCCCAAGTCCTCCCCTTCCTTTCCCACTCATTTCATACTCCTTCCCTCCTCCTCCTGCCATCTAAATCCTACCCCATCCCGACCACCATCACCTTTTTCGTACTGTTTATACCCCTTGCTTAGCGTCTTCATTTCCTGGGTCCCTCTGATACTTGGTGTGTTGCATCCGTCACCACCAAAAGTTCGACCCCTTCCCACCCTCCACAGCTCGCACCTCTGAACATCATCCTCCCACTTTCCGCCGCCTCCTCATCTCCCCCATCCTCCTCCTCATCTCCCCCATCCTCCTCCTCATCTCCCCCATCCTCCTCCTCATCTCCCCCATCCTCCTCATCTCCCCCATCCTCCTCATCTCCCCCATCCTCCTCATCTCCCCCATCCTCCTCCTCTCCCCCCTCCTCCTCCTCTCCCTCTTTTTGTCCTTACTCTACCTCGTCTTCCTCCTTCTCTTCCTTTTCTTTTCCTCTTCATCCTCCACCTCCACCATGGGTCTTTTTTTTTCTGTTAACTTTTTGTATACACTTCATGCATCGTCATCTTTTCTCTGAATTTGTAATCTCTATCCCTATTCACTTCTCTCTTATCTCCTCTTCCATTTCTACCCTCTCCATCCTTTGCTTATTTCGCTCAATCCCTTCCATCCTCTTCCCTTTCCATTTCTCGCATGTGAATTTCCAGGGGTTGGTTTAATCTATTAATTGGTGGAATATTGGTTTGCTTTTCCCAAACCATGTTGGACCACTTGGTGGAAACGCAAACAAATTGGCATGATGAAAAGCAGTTAAGTACTTCATCACCAGTAGGTTTGAGAACTTTACCGTCATTAGACTGGTGTACTTAATTTGACGTAATTCCCATGAACATTAATTAAAGGAAATTCAGAGATCAGTGAAGAGCGTCGATCAGTATATGCAACAAACAATATCACTGTTTGTTATGCATATTTGTAATGACATTTCTCTCCATCCTGAAGGTATAGATAGATATTTTTGGTGTTGGACTGTGATGGTACTGTTAAGGTGTACCGAGGGGCGGCTGTTGCTGCTGCACGTGGGAACTTTCTCACGTTTCCTAGCGAGGGGGGGGCGGCTGGACGGGAGGCAGATGGAGACTGGCTGGCTGGCCACTGTGTGTGTGTGTGTGTGTGTGTGTGTTACGGCACATGTACTCGATCCCATCCTTAAATTTTGCATTATACTGGCAACAACTGCTCATGGGTAGCCTACACTAACTTCTGAAGGCTTATAGCTTATTTGTTCATATGTTCTTGAATGATGGATTTTGTGATGGACATCGGTGCTCATGTTTTTCTCAGCATTGATTTATAATACAGTTATGATTGGATGGATGGATGGTGTACGTTATGCGGCAGTATAGCCTACCACACAGCTGTTACACACCACCACAGCTGTTGTTTGTGTATGTACCAGTACCTGAGTTTCTTCCCATTACTGTAACTCATGATAGATGTTCTTTCTACTCATGAATTTTGTAGCCGCGAATTAGTACTCTATGATTCATCAAGCTGAAGTAGAAATAAACATGTTTATAAAATAGTGTACATCGAGTCATTACGATAAAGAAATTCCCATAAGTAACATGAACAGATAATTTCAAGACGAATTGTAGCGACGTCAATCAAATTATTCTCGTATCGAGCTGTGTGTAAGATGAGGCGTGGTGAGATAAACAGTTGAAGTAACGTGAGGAGTCTACAAGTGACCGAAGATGTTACATTGAAAGGAATGAGAGGTGAGGGAGAAAGACGGGACAAGAGGGTGGGATTGAGAGGAGTGGGGAAAGGAGAATTGGAGGAGATAAATGTGAAGAGGGGCAGGAGATGAGAAAGAGAAGATCAGGAGATGCTAGAAAGAGAAGAGGATGGGAAATAGATAAAGCTATAAATGAGAGAGAGAGAGAGAGAGAGAGAGAGAGAGAGAGAGAGAGAGAGAGAGAGAGAGAGAGAGAGAGAGAGAGAGAGAGAGAGAGAGAATGTGGGAGGGAGGAGGGGAGAGATAGATGCATGTAGCGGGGGTGTAAGAGAAGGTGGGTACATGGTGAGTGGATAGATAGGGTTTGGGTGGATGGGTGGGTTGTTGGCACCCGTAGAGGACAGACAGACACAGAGCCAGCCAGGACAACAAGACATCTTTACTGTGGGAACGGCGAGGTGAAGGTGATGCTGGCTGACTGATGGGTGTCGAGTGGCCCGTCGTCCCTTACCTAACCTTCCTAGTTTTTTTCTTTCACTTTTTACTTTTTTTTTTTTTTTACCTTTCTTCCCTTCCCTGCTCTTCTTTCTTTCCTTTTCTTCCCCGTTCTTCTCCTTCATTTTCTTTCCTTCCCCGCTCTTCTCTTTCCTTTCCTCGTTTATTCCTTGCCTTCACTTCCTCTTTTCTCCCCTTCTTTCCTCTTTTTCTATTCCTTCCTTTATTTTTCTTCCCTTCTTTGTCTTTTCCTTTTCCTTCCCATCCAGTTTTTCTATGCTGCCCTTCCCTTCTTCCCTTCCCATCCTCTGTATAATAATTATTACCGGTATGTATGTTTTCTTCCCTCTTCCTTCCCTCTTGTAAATTCTTCTTTCCATCTTTTTCCTCGTCTTCCTTCCTCAGTGACCATTACTCTGCTGTTAAAATATTTCATGTTTTCCTCTTTCCCTTCCCTTCCTCCTTTATTAATTCTTCCTTCTTGTTTTGTTCCTTGTCTCTCATTTTTCCCCTCGCTCTGTTTCCCTTCCTCTTTTTATATTTTTCCATCTTTATCTTCCTTCCCTCTCTCCGTCCCTCATCTTTTTTTAAGCTTCACTTTTGGTTTTGTTATTTTGAGCCCTTCCTTATATTTTTAACTCCTTTCCTCGTCTATTTTTAGTTTCTACATTTTAAAATTCTCATTCTTCGTCTCCTTAATTTCAGTTCCGTTTGTGTTTCTTGTACCTATTCGTCCTTTTCGTTGTTCTACGTCCCCTTTGCTCCTTATTGGCATTCCTTTGCTTCTTTATACTATTATCCTTCATCCTGTGTTTCTTCTTAATGGGTCCATCCTCTTCCACCCCTTCCTTTTTTTCTTTTCATTTTGTCTTCATGCTTTATCTTCTCTCTTTCTTATCCACCCTTTCCTCTTCCCTCTCCTCCACTTTCATATTTACTACTCTTCCTTCCCTCCCTCCCCCTTCCTGTTTGTTTCTATTTTTGTGAGGTCGTAGGTATAGTTCAAGGTCAGGCCACTGGGAAAGGTCAAGGTTGAGAAGAGTGTACACAGCCTCGTGATTCAGATTACAGAAGGGAAAATAGTTCAGCAGGCAAGGCATTACCAGTTTAGCTCAAATTATTAATGTAATACTTCAATTTTTAGGGGATAACTGGCTGGTTGGGTAGTAATGATTAGTGTAGTTGACCAGTAATAAGGCAGTAAGTGTAGCAGCGAATCACTGACCCTCTCCTTCACTAGGTATGTACTTTGTAAGTATGTATGTAATTGAGGATGGAGAGGAAGGGACAAGCGTGAGTGGCGAAACGAGAGGCAAGGGAGAAAGGAAAATCAAGGAGAAAGTCGAGAGAAGTCTGAGAGAAGACGTGGTTACTGTGAGGTACAGTGAAAGGTGAGGGAAGGAGAGCCGGCCACCACTAAACGAGGGGTAGGTAGGTTGTAAAGGAAGAAGGCGGGTAGGTAGGTAGGAAGGAAAGAAGGTATGTAGGCAGGTAGGTAGGAAGGAAGGAGGAGGAGGCGGCAAGGTCCATCCTGCTGTTCATTGGGTTGGCTGCTCTCGACCCCCTCCTCCGTTCCCTTCTAATGTGAAGGTTGAGGACACACACGGGAAACGTGAAGGAGGGTTGTTGTGGTCCTGGAATTGGTTGTTGGTACACAGGAGAGGATCCACCAAGACGTCAGACTCTTCCGTTTTAGCTTCCTGTTTCTTCACGTGGTCTTCCTTCCTTTCCTCTAAATAGCTTGGTAGTTGTATTTTCAGTCTTTACTTTTTTTTTGTACGGTACGGTACCATTGCGGTTAGTGCCACATTGCCTTAACAACTCTGTGCATTATATTATCTTACTATCGTCTTGTCTTTACCAATACAACAGAAAGGTGATGGGAATATTTTCGGCAATAGAAGTAATGAGTGAACAGAGGTCTCGAGTTTTCAGAGTCATGAATTCAATATGAAATCAAAATAACGTTATCGAAGATTGATATGTATATTTCTGAGCCTCGTATCTCCCAACTTATTTCATCCTTTCCCCCCTTCTATATTTTTCATCTCTCAGTTTCTGTCTCCTCCTGTCGCCATTGCATCAAGCCAAAACTGCACTTTATTTTTAATCTCTGAACTCTCACCGCTTCCTTCCCAAAGTCTGATAACAACTCCCAGCATCTTTTCCATCCCACTTCTCTTTCTCTCTTTCCCCAGATTCCCTTCCATCTGTCCTTTCCCATCTCTCTCTACATTCCAGGGCCTGAGTTCTTCTCTATCCTTTTCCAGATTCCCTTACAATTACAACTTCCTGCCATTCCTCCTCTATCCCCATCTCGTCTGTCACTCATTTTCTCCTAATTCGTTCCCTCACTATATACCTCCTCATCCCATAATTATTTCCCTTTTCACCTCACCTTCATTCCCACATTTCCCTTCCCTATTATCTGCCCTAACCCCTCAATCCCCAGGTCATTCTATGTATCCCCCTTTTCTTTTCCTTCCCTACCTTATTCTGCCCACGGAGTCCCCAGGGCCCCATTCCTATTCTATTCTGCTCTCTTCCATTCCATTCTAGTTTCCCCTCGGCACAGGCACCTTCTCCCACGCACCCTTACTGCCTTATTTCTCCCTCACCCTTATCCTCTTCTCTCTCATCTAGTTCATGCTCCCTCATCTCGACCTTTCATCTCGTTTACTCTCCCTTATCCTCACTTATCATCTTTCACATTCCCCCATCCCTACCTACCTACCTAAGCTCCCTCATCTTCCTCTCATCCACCCTTGCCCTTCCTCTTCCTCACCTCCCTCATCTCCTACCTCCCTCACCACCCTTGCCTTCTCCTCCTTCACCTTTGCTTGCCTCTCGTGTTCATCCCTGGTGCTCTTCCTTCCTTCCTTCCCTCCCTCCCTCCTGCCTGGATAGTTTTCAAAGTTTATTTTCCCTTTATTTTTATTTATTTTTTTACCACAGTTCTTCCCTCCTCTTTCCTTCCTTCCTTCCCTCCCCCATTCACTTGCCTGTCCCTTTTCCTTTGCTCCCTTTTCTTTTTCTTTTCTTACATCTTATCTCTTATTCATTCCTCTCCTCCATTTCCTTCCTCGGGATCCTTTCTGTTCTCTCTTCCTTTTCCCTATATTGTATCTCCTCTCCCGCTCCCTCCTTTCTATCTCCTCTTCCTCTCCAGCCCCTCCTCCTCCTCTGTCCTTTCTCCTATTCTTTTCTACCTGCAATTTCCGCCTGTCAATACTCTCACTCACTCACTTGTCCCTCTCTGTTTCTCAACTCTCCCTCTTTCTATATATCTTTCTATCTATATCAATCTCTATCTTGCATACACAATAATATTTGATCCATCCCCCCCCACATATACGCATTTACCCCCCCCCCACACACACACGCACCCACACATAATAATTAAATCCCCATCACATAGTTTATGCATACATTCGTTTATTTATTTATTTATCTATCTGTCTGTCTATCGGTAAACCCCACGCTTTCCTTCCTTGCATTCTCTGGTTCAGTTCCTGTGATTATTCAAACTCCTTCCCCCTCTGTCGCTCTCTGCACTTTTCTGTCTTCCTTTACATCATTCTTCCCACCCTTCCGTTCCTGTAGTCATTCCCTCTTTATTTAATTCATTTTTTCCTTTTGCAGTCCCTTCTATCATCCTTCCTTCCTTCCTCTCTCGTTCCTTCCGTCTTCTTTTGAACACCGCTTTTCTTTCATCCTTCCTCTGCTTCATTTTTTCCTTCATCCTTCCTCTGCTCCATTTTTTCCTTCCTACTTTCCTCCTTCCCTTCCCCCCATCCTCTACTTTTAGTTTATCTGGTCGTTTGGGAAGATAAAACAGCAACATGATCTTTACTCATTGTATATTTTCTTTTTCCTTTTTTTATCTTATCTGCGTAGAATTCTTGGCACCGGATTTTCAAGTGTTTTTCTCACGTTTTATTCACTATTGCATTTTTCATTCAAATTGTGCCGCTTATGTAAACACACTTTCTAAAATGAAGGCTCCATTTTCTTCAGTGCCACTCATCACGGGTTGCTTATAATATGAATAATAGATGATATAAATTTTAGTCCATATACACACTCTCAAATACATTTACATTCGAGTCCTGTGGAGATTATATTGTTGTTGGTTTTGATTCGACATACGAGTTGATGGTTTGACCTCAAGTCACATAAAAAGTTACGTCAGTGAAACTCGCGAAATAAGGACTCGTAAAACAAAGAGTTGAAATTTATATCTCAGTTTATAAATGTTATATCTGGTGTTGTCCCCCTCGAAGCACTTCTCTTCCCATTCTCTTTTCTTACCATCCGTCGTTCACCTTTTCTTTGTGACTTTCCACACCAGAAGTTTGTCTCCATTTATCCACAGGTCAACTTTACTTTTCCCCTTAAAGTTTTCCTCTTAGTTTCTCCTCTTACTCTTTTTTTTTTTTCTTAACTCGAGCTCTGCCTCAATTCTCTATGTTTGCTGTTATAGTAGTAGTCTGCTGGTATGACTGACTTGCTATGATTAAGTTATATTTTTGTACTCTTACATCTGATTACTAGGACTTGGAAATTTTTCACAGACACTATATATTTAGAACTTGATTTTTTACCCATTTTTATTTATATATATATATATTTTTTTTATTTTGCTTCATCCCTGCTTCCTCTCCTTTTGTTCCTTTGTGTGATTGTAACAAATGCATTGCCCAGTTCCCCTCCTTTCTTTTCCTTCACTCTGATATTTGAATTTAACACGTCTTTTTATATATATATAAAATGTTCCCCTCTCTCCTTTCCTTGCCCTCTGGTATTTGAGTTTAAAGAATTCCGGTTTTATGTACTGAATACGTTTTCTTTCGTTCTATTTTTTCATTTCAATTTAACGTATGACTTTTTATAAATATATCTGCTTTCCCACTTTCTTTTCCCTCATTCAGGCTTTTTATTTTTTTTTATTCCTCTCAAGTCGTACCCAAGTTTTTGTGTGTTTGTTTTGTGACTGGGTAATGTAGGAGGTCCCGAGGGAGGCGAGTCAAGTCCCCGAGGTGGGAGGGGGGGGGGGGGCACAAAGATACCTCCAAAATACACACACACACACACACCTCCATACACCATGTTTGTTGTTATTGTTTTTCTTACACACACAAACCTCCATACACCATATTTGTTGTTGTTTTTGACACACACACACCATGTTTGTTGATACTTTGACACACATCTTATTCCTTCACTACGCACACTCATTTCCCTCTAGTTATATTCTTCCTTTTCGAAAAAGTTTAAATTTTCTAGGTTGCCGGGTAAGTTGTTTTCTTTTCTGTAGTCATTGCCTACGGTCTAATTTTCCCCTCTGGATAATGTAATGTAGAAGCTGCAATTAAATGGACCTTCATACTTCCGCTCCGACTACTCTTGACTTTTCCACTTCTTTAGGAGTATAAATGTTCTCTCTTCAATCACCTCCACTTATACTACAACTTTTAACTTTTACAAATTCAGGAATGATGTGAAAAACAAATAAGTCATATTATCCTTATCTCCCGTTGTGAAATACCGGATTACATGACACGTGTCCTATTCAAGGCTCACTGTGTTGGCATTGGAGAAGTTTTATTTGGTTTCTCGTTGTGGGATACGCCGTGACGTTTAATAAGAAAGGCTCATGGACAGAAAAATATCTTGGAAATAACAGATATTTCTACTTTTTACACATGTCACTACCTAGCTCGTTCTTGGTGTTTTCCTTGAGACTGAGGTTCTCCAGGAACACATATGTGTGTGATGCCTTCGTATATTTTATCATGCTCGCATATTGATACAGAAATATAAACTTTTCTCAGACGCATGGACTATCATTAATATTAACTTGGCGGTGCTTCATTCACCTTCACAATGTTTTATGAGTACCTTGGAGATTACCACCACCCAACACGAAAAAGTTTTGGGGGGAAATTATGAAGACTTGGGAAATTTGTCTCGCACGATAAATACTCCAGACTTGAGAGTGGGATCCTGGAGAAATTTATTGGAGGCTGTTGATTGACATGAACATTGTGACAACCTTGCTTATAATTAATTAAGACACGTGAACGATTTCCACTGGTAGAGACTCGTTCACCAGGCACCAGACATTTTGAATACAGCTGATACATTTTAAGCATCAGGGAAGTGAATCAATCATGCACTAACTCAGATGAACTACAACAATACATGAGCGATGAGACTGTTGATTGAAGTTGAGTTTCTTCCACGGCTGATGTGTGTAAGAATTTGGATAATTAATTTAATCTGTTTATCTTGTAGCAGCTGGTGTTGTTGATAAATGATCCATAACTGTCAATAATTCTTACCAGGAGTGCCTTCATTTTAATTTTGAGTATCATGTGTGTACGTGTTCGGATACTTTTGCCAACCAATAATCCCCACACGTTGGAAACACTTTAATGTTCTTCAGTACGAATTCTCATGTAGATATCAGGGAAACTGGAAAAAATATTGAATATAAAGACAGTAATCGCATAAATAGAACTATGCACAATAAAAGACAAACTTAATGATAGCAGACGTAAGCAAATCTAATAATTCTTACAGCAGTCTGACGGCCTTCGAATGTAATAGTAACATCAGACTAAAGATTGGACAAGCGTGTGTAGGTTGATAGCAAGGACCGGAGCTGTATAAATACCCACTGTGCTTATGTTGGACCAGCCTCGCTCTCCATCACTTGCCAGAACCTCGCATATTTGAGATCAACTTACTCACCCTTCCGCTTACTGCAGGTGAAAGGGGGCGGGGGGCGACAGTGTGTAGGTTGGACCAACATACTACTGCTAACTCTGTAAATGTGCCCTTGGAAATGCCCAACCATATTCATTTTGTTTTTTTCTTATATTCGAACGAGAATACTTTTTATCCTGGTTGTTTGTCAAACATGTAATTTATATATATATATGTTACACAAGTCTTTCAGTATATAGTAGATTCTTACACTTTAATGATCATAGTGTCTGTAAATAATGTTAGTTATATTTGGTACAGGCCATCGTTATTCCCATTAAATAAGGAACAAGATTAACATAAAATTATGTATTCGTTTGAATATTGGTAGTTGGTGGGACGTGAATCCTTCTGAACATATACGTGTACTCATTAGTGAGGTAAGAGGATGTGTATCATTATGAGCATAGTATTCATTATGAACTCGTTAATGACGATGCTGTGTAAGAGGTTGAGAAGTTGTGAGGGGTGATGGGGAGGCCAGGGAAAGTCACAAGCTCAGGTTCCCTCCACTCTGATTGACTGATGCCTTATGAATCTATAATTTAGTCTTTTTTAACTACATACAATATAAACTAACCCTAAAGTTCACTTCCCTCGAGTGTTTAGAGTAGTTAATATTATCTATATTGTAATAATAGAGTTTTTAGTTTGCACTCAAAAGTACACAATATATTTTCTTTTCTTTTGATGAATACCTTCCTTGTAAATAGAGACAAAGTTTGTGTTTAACTTACGGTATGTATGTCTCGTACTGCCCAGGAGCGAGCCTGCAGGCAACACAAAGTATATACACGTTCATTCTGTTCGTATAGTAATGAGTTGAGAACCTGCTGGAGAGAGTATTTTTATTCATGCATCCTGCTTATACACAAAATAAAACATATATCTAATGTTAATGGTATATTCATTAACAGACACATATAGATAATATATATATTGCCTTTTGAGTATATCAAGCCCCCAGATAATATATATATTGCCTTGAGTATATCAAGCCCCCAGATAATATTTATATTGCCTTGAGTATATCAAGCCCCCAGATAATATTTATATTGCCTTTTGAGTATATCGAGACCCTATACTACAAGGTAATAATACACATTGGTAGTTTTTTTCCCTGTAATATGCCATTCAAGTGAATTAATGAGCATGAATAGAAAGGAAACGTGTGCCCTTAACCACGAGACCAGCGTATCACCATAACAAGGGCACTGAAGGGTGGGTGGTTTACCTGGAAGGCTTGCTGTGTCGTGCACTAACGAGCCAACTTCTGCCTCATTAGTTGTTATAACTTGAGGTCATTGGTAGATGGCCTTTGGGGACTCGTTAAGCCGGCTTGAGTAGTGAGTTGGGCCCGACCTACCTTCTTCAGCCCAGGCACCAACGATCGACCCACCAGCTGCGTCATAGATCGGTTCTCTTTGATCACTTGGACACTAAAAAGTGCTATAGTTATTACTGCAATTCCTCAACAAATTATTTCAAATATTTCAAATCTATTAAAAGTGTGAGAGCTGGGACAAGTTACTAAGTCGAGTCCATACCCAATGTTTTATAACTTATGCTGACACCGGATTCAATTTCTATAATTAGCCTCTGTAGAAACAAAGATAAATAAAGATAAAAACTACGAGAATGCGGATTTACATGGTGAAGTAATATGTGTGTGGTGTACCTGGTTACCATTCCTACATACATTCATACAACCACCTTAGCATCATCATCTTGTACCACCACCCACCTCACGCCTCTGGCCGACCCTGGGCCAGAGCAGCATCCCATCCCATTCAGTGGTCTGGCCTCGTCCACCACATATATCCCCCTCATGGCCAAGTGGATGGACCTTCCTTCCCTTCCTCCTCCCTCACCTTGAAACACTCTTAACGTCTAGTGTGCTTGCCGACATTACTGATATATACACACTTTGAAGTCATTTGATGTATTAACTAACGCTACGTTTCAATTCGTTGCTAAACATTGTATTCTTTTATGTACAATGTAGTTATGGCGTTTTGCTAAACATTGTAGGTTATACTAAGTAATTGGTTTGAGTATTCATGCACTAAATTTCTTTTTTATGCAGCTAATCATTACATTATTCCTTAAAGAATAGTAGTTGCATTGATCTGAGCCAGTGTATATTAACTTTGAATGCCTCGCACGGTTCCTCACCCACGCGTGTTCCCTCTTTAAAACTTATTGTACATTTTACTCTGTCTTTTATATATCTCTCTATCTCCCCTCCATCAGCCTCGTCCCTCTGTGGCCATCTCTTGCCCTTAGGGAGGAAGCTGCAGAGGAAGGAAGGTGGTTTGTTTTGATGGGTTTACTTGCTAATGGTTTAAAGTTGTTTCGATGGTTTAGCCTTCCACATGGGGAGAGATTGCAGTTTTAATGGCTTTATATTTTAGTGGCTGAAGTTGCATCGATTATTTATTGATTTTAGGGTGAAGGGGGGTATGTTTTCCATACACGTGGTTACTGTTACTTAATCGACTCAGTGTTAAAAGCTTACAGACTGACTTGAAGATATTCAATGGTTATTATGGAATGGAAATAATGGCTTATTTTGATAGCCATTATACTATTGAAACCTTCCTTCCCTTCCTTCCACCCTCCGGCGTTAACGTTGTCCGAGGGTGAATTTAACAAAGAGTACTCAGCAGTACAGTATCTAAAACAATTAACATCTGCACCATGATATTTCAATTTATTACTTATAATTACACGTTAAATAGTTTGTGTATCAGTTAAGTTGTTCGTCTGGAGTATGGTGTTTGCGTCGACACTCCCTGATCTATGTATGGTACTATCTTGGTCTTCGTCTGGTATTAGTGTTTCCATTATTTTCCTCCACTTCTGTCATCATCTTCCTTTCTCTTATTTTTGTATATTGTTTCCTTTGTTGTGATGCTTATATTCCCGTTAAAGAGTAAATATCCTATTGACTCCTCTTCTTGTTCGATGTACGGTCTTTGAAAATGTCCTTCCTTTCTTCTTTTTTGCCGGGCACCAAAGCATAAAGTGGTTTAGATCTTTTATTATATTTATGCTAGCTGGTGTATGATTATCATCTTCCTCTTATCATCCGCCTACCCTGACATACATCCTCTTTCCTACCTCCAACCATTCCAGACCCTCCTCCTCCTACTTCCCCACTCCTTCTCCCCCATTCCTCCTCCTCCTCCCCACTCCTTCTCCCCCATTCCTCCTCCTCCTCCCCACTCCTCCCCCTCCCCCTCCCCCTCCCCCTCCTCCTCCACTCCTCCCCCTCCCCCTCCCCTCCTCCACTCCTCCCCCACTCCTTCCCAGTCGAGTAAGTAAAGTCTTCAGGCAGTCAGGAGTTTTGCCAGGTCGACTTGGAAGGAAGTTGGTGGGAGCGTAGCCTAGGTTTATAAGCCCTTACCCACAGTCTCTCTTTATAATAATATACACAAGTGTATAAATAATAGATGACCCTGGTTATTCTTCTTGGCAGTCTGTGTGTGTGTGGGGGGGGGGAGGTGTTAGTGAACGTGTTTTGTGTTTTTCTCACATGATGCGTTAAGAGGTTTAGGAAGGATAGGATTATTTTTGTTTTTTATGTATCTTATGTATCCTCCCCCATCAACCCTTTCCCTTCCCCTTCCCCATCAACCCTTCCCTGCCTCCTGCTCTTTTCCTACCCCATCCTCTCCTCCACAAATCCCCCATGGGTGTAGTGGTACCAGTGCTGTGCCTCACTCCTCACTTTTCACTTTCCCCCTTTCCTCTCTTTCATTTCTCACAAGTCTTTTTCCGTTTACCTACTTTTCCCTCACCCTTATTCACCCCTACCCTACTTCTCTTAACTTTCCCCTTCCTCCTCTTCGATTCTCTCCCACCTCCCTCCTTCCATTCTCTCCTCATATCCCTCCATCCTTCCCTTCTCTTCTCTGCTCATATCCCTCCCTACCACTCTTCCCTGCTTCCCTCTCAGCCTCACTCTCCCTCCCTCCCTCCCTCATAAATCCCCCTCGTGAGTAGGACCAGTGCTTTCCTCCCCTCACTCACTCACTCACTCCTCGCATGCTCGCTTGGGTTGCTTCGCTAACACCCGCACCAGGATTTTGTGATGGACGTATATTGTGATGGAAGACTTGGGGAAACAGTTGGGGCCTGGAGGAGTGGTGGTGGGGGAGGTTTTGAGAGGTGGAGGAGATATTGGTGGAGTGTTTGAGTGATGGAGAAAGAGGAGGTGTTATTGGTGGAGTGTTTGAGTGAGTGTTGGAGAGAGAGAGGAGGTATTATTGGTGGAGTGTTTAAAAGTTGGAGGAAAAGGAAGAGGTATTGGTCAAGTATTCGAGATGGAAGAGGTGGTTGTATTGGTGGAGTGTTTGAGTGTTGGTGAAAGAGGAGGTATTTTTGGTGGATTATATAAGAAATAGAGGTGTTGGTGGAATGCTTGAGGGATAGTGGTAGTGGAGATGAAGATAGTACAGTAGTCTGGGTGTTGTAATGTATGGTAATTGCTCCAAGGTCTAGTTATCTGAGTACTGGCACACAAACAGATTTCACTTGGTATGTATTAAAGGGAGTGTGTGATGTCGGGGAATTGGAGGCATCTGGTTCCTCCAAACTATGTCATAAATCACCGTCAATAATGCAGGAGTTTGTTTAAGGTCATAGTTTGTAGAACACTGTAGCCTGCAATTCGCCTACACCATCACATACAGACAGACCCCTTGGAGTAAATCAGCGAGCATCCAGGTATATAATTAATAGTTGAGTTGCACGCACATTATAACCATTCATGAGACTCGGCGTTGCTCAAGGTGAATAGCACTAATAATAATTGCTGATGACACCTTGCCAAACGTGCTTGGATTATTGCAACGAGAGAGTTGGTTAAGGCCTGTGTTGGGGCGAATTGCGTAACGGAAACATGTATTGACTGGTGATAACTATGGCTTTGAACACTTACTGACAGATGGCCAGTCAAGAGGAAACAAGCAAAGCCAAACTAGGAACCAGATACATTGGCGAGATTACGGGATATGTCGAGGTGAATTGACTGGATGGAATACACAGCAGCTGGCAGTAATATCAGAACACGAATGGACGGACTTGTTAGTGACACTCCATTCAGTGTTATAGAAAGTCATGTGTAAAAATATCCATAATATAACGGAATCGTGTATGTAAATCGGAACATGAAGAAGTACTGTATTATTCAGGGAAGCAATCTGTTGTGGGCAGAATGGAACCTACCTTCCCTTTTAAACTCCTGCTATAAAAACATTTTCTAGTCTCAAACGAAGGAATTGTTTACTTGCATAGTTTGGAGGAATCCGTAGCCAGCCCTCCAATTTACGTAACCCCAAGCGATAACCCCCTTTACAGCCACCGAATACACACACATACTGCAGCTAGAATACCGTACCGTTTACCAGCCTCCACAGTACAGTAACTGGGTCTGTGAAAATGACAGGGTTGTCCGGTGTATAGTTTAAATCTAACACTCGGGACATACACAGGGGGAGTTTCAGGCACTAGTTTAGACTAGTTGGGTAAGGTGCCTGCAGCAGTTTGATGGTTGGATCGCCTCTCCCCTTCCTCTCCCGCAGCTCTCCACCACTTCTCCCTTCCCTGATTCTCCCCTCTCCCTTCTCTCCTCTCTTCTCCCTTCTCTCCTCTCTTCTCTCCTCTCTCCTCTCCTCTCCTCTCTTCTCTCCTCTCTTCTCTATTCTTCCTTCTCTCTTCTCCCCTCTCTCTTCTCTTGCTTGTTCTTCTTTTGAATCTTGATGTCATCGTATATTTTATCAAGGGTGTATAGATAATTTTATATCGGTAGGGTGGAAAGAAGGGAGTCAGTATAGGAAGCTTTATCGGTTTAACAAGAAGATAGTGATGGTTTTTATTGATGTATAGAGTTCAATAGTTTTGTTAGTTACCTTCGTTATCGCTTGTTCGTTTCTCCCGACCCTTTCCCTGTCGCTCCTCCATCGCTTCCTCACTTTTCTCCATCAGTTCTTTACCATTTATGTCCCATTCCTTCTTAAAGTACCTCACACCCCACCATTTACTCAGTTTCCTTTTCCATTTAGTTACTCACTTGCCCCATCCTCCTTGTACGTGTTGTCTTTCTTGCATCTGCTCAGAAATGATATTGTTGGTCAACATCCCTGTCATAGTAACATTATATCTTTTGTAAAGAACCTTAGCATGGAATTTTCAAAGTAAAGTTGGAAAGAAACAAACAAAGTGTGTTTTACATTCAGAATAAAGAATAATAACTCTTGTGATATTCATTATTCTGAATGGAGCATTTAAATAAGATTAAAATTTAGATGTTTTTCTTGGCAGGGAAGTTGATTTGTTTACATTTTTTAAAGCTTAAGTGGTTAGTGGAGGGAGCCAATATTTTTTCTAAACTTTTCCACTATTAGAATAGTTAGCATGGAATAATGAAACAGCCTCGTGAGGACCAATAGGTCAGGTGATATTTGAAAGTCCTTTGTATTTCTTCCATTCTTTCTTTCCTTCCTGCTTCTACCCCCTCCTTCGCTGTCTCTCCCTTTCTCCTTCCTCCCACCTTTCCCACTTACCCCTCTGCCTCTCCCCCATCCCCCCCCCCTTGCCACGGCCGCTCCCCTTTGTGGTCGCTGACCCTCACAGAGATTTGCTCTTTGGTATCCAGCCACCCGTGCTGCCCGACCCACAATATCCTCATCCACTCGCCACACACCCACCACCAACTAACCAACCTAACCACCACTGTTCTACAATGCTAACACTCCTCCTTCATCAGACTTGATTCACACGACAACACTATATTTGTACACCCAATGAACAACATTGCTTCTTTGCTTCGTATTTACATGTCTTCCTACCAGGACCTACCTACTTGCCACTGTTTAACAATGCAAACACTTCTTCCTCAGTTCATCACTATATCACATCTAACTAGCCTATTACCAACTTCCTCATATATATTACTACAATGCACTTCACTCCTTCCTCACCCACAAATTCAACATAGTTGGGGATATTATTGAATACAGTATTTTTTATACCAGTTTAGCATCAATGCGGTTATGTTTTTATTAGGATTTTAGCTTCTTTTTTGTATTTCACATAAACTTGGAAAATTGATGGTTTTACTGTAAAATATGGAAGACTTTGAAATGGTACTGTCTGTTTTCACGGGCACTACATAGTACTAATGCACGTATCTAGTCATGTATATATATTTTGTATAAGAGAAAATAAGAATTTACCTGAATTAGCTTTGCTCTAAAACGCAGCAGCAGCAGACACGAGTTTGGACAAAATCTGGGTACAGTTTTACAACCCTTGGCCCTCCGGAAAACTTTGGCAGTTTCTCCTAATATATGTCCTTTTCCCCTCAACTTAACTCGGGTTTACGGTGTTGGCTTGCTGTTGTGGTGGATGAGGAGTGCTTGCTGCTCCGGAGTGGAGTGGAGTGGAGGCTGGGACGTCACTGAGTAGGAAAGGGAGAGCGAGAGAGAGTGGGTTGAGAGGAAGGTGCAGGTAGGCAAGAGAGAGTTGATGGAGAGTAAGAGAAAGCAGGAGGAGGGAGCGAGGGAGGGGGATATATTTAGTGGGTGGGGAGAGGGAGATGAAGAACTTTATGGCGGGGAAAGTTGGTGGGGAGTAAGTAGGGAAGGAAGATTGGTGGAGAGAGGAGAAAGGTTTAGTGGGAAATCGGATAAGAGGAGGGAGTAATGGAATGGAAAGGTGGATGACAAGGTAGAGGAGAGTTGGTGATCAACAAGGAGAGGAAGAGGAGGGAGGGAATGCAAATGTAGGGAAAAGAGAGCTGGTGGGAAGTAGGGAGGGGGGGGGGGGAGAGGGAGGGAGGAAATGAGGGTGTAAAGGAGAGTTAGTGTGCCAGGAAAAGAGTTTGGAAATGAGGGAGAGAGTTTAGGAGTGAGGGAGAGACTTGTGGTGCGGTGGATAGGAGATTGCAGTGCTGTAGAAAGATGGTGAGTGCATCAGGGAAGAGAGAGAGAGAGCACACAGAAAATATTGTGCAGTGCATGGAGAGACACAGAGAGTGAGTTGTTCACCAGTATGATGATGATGATGATGATGATGTTAAGAGCAAGGCAGTAAGTATTGTGAGCATTCTTGTCCACAGTTTATGACCCAGTCTTTTCCTCGTAGTTGGACGTACTTTCCTTTGCTTGCCGTCTCTCTCTCTCTTTTCTGTGTGTGTGTGTGTGTGTGTGGTATACTGCAGGTATGAGTTTTATAGGAGTCAAATTATATAAGGGTTGCAAACATGTAAGAGTAAGTACATATTTGGAAGTGAGTTAGAGCAACATGCCTCCCATTATGTAACTTATGATGGCATGTCGGGGGAAATGACTAGAAAAGCACCACCTGCAATATCGAGCGTTTAATTAATTTAAATTGATAGTTTAATTTACTACCAATTTAGCAGACTGAAGGAAATTATTCTTGCGGAAAATTTACCTGCACCGAATATGTGGCGGCGGACATGGTGAAGTGGTGGGGGGGGGGGGCGTTGGGGTGTGTGGTTGACGAGGTGCGAGGTGGTGTATGTTTGTTATGTTGTTATGACTTGGGTAGAGTGAGTATTTATGGTTGGTTGGTATGGTTGTGGAGGTCAGGAAAGGTAGATAACATTAATTCTATGGATTGTACTACATTTTAAAATATAACACTGGTATGGTATAAGCAGATTCCGATGGTATGTACGATAGAGGATGTGTTGAGGCAGGGGATGGTGGTGGAGACTGGCTGGTTGACTCATTCAGTGTGACGCATCGTACAGACCCCACCCAGTGACTCAGGATCTGTCCTCTCCCCCTCACCATTACAATTTTGTCACCAGCCAGCCAGCCAGCCAGTCAGTCAGTGTTGTGCTGACGAATGACACTCCCTGACTCAGTTGATGTATAGTCACATCTCTGTATCCAGGCTTTATCGAAGTTGTAAGCGTCAGCCACATTACTAAAGTGTACCATCGATCGTTACTGTGACGTTAGAGTGACAGTGGTTCCCGTAATACACTATTGTTTTGCAGACAGTTTGTTATACCACTTTATCAATTTGTTCTTTGTTGCATTATCCCAGATCTTTTGTTACTAATGTGTGGTTGAGTATATTATAACTATCTAAAGTGTTTTTATAGCTGTACATATATTTTATAGTTTTTGTTTTTGAACTTATATAATAATTTTTGCTTTCTCTTGTTGCAGGTAAGACGGCTTGTGTAGGGTTGTGCCGTCTCCCCTGGAGGAGTGACCGAGTGAGTGTGGTGTTGTATCATTTAGTTGGTGACGGTAGTGGTGGTTGGTGATTGGCCAGCTGTATAAGGTGAAATTGGCCACCCCCACTGCCACCCCTACCCCCTCCGTCCCCTTCCCCTCCCCACATATACACCCCAGAAGTGTCGATGGTGGTGCTCCCCCGTGCGTGGTGTAAGTGTTGATTCCGACGGGCCCTGGTGCTCATGTGGACGTGATCTTGACCGTCTGTCTGCCTGCTTACCTGCCTGTGAACCCCCTCCCCCCACGACCAGCCCCTCCCCTCCCTGTCCCACACTGTAGTCAATCTTAATACACCCCGGTTGCCGCTGGGATGAAGAGGCCCGTGTCTGAAGTGTACTGCACCTCCCCTTACTACGCTGTGCCGCAGCTGCAGGCCTTGCCAACAGTGCAGCCACCAGTACAGGCAGCAGTACCCCCTCCACAGCCTGCCCCCGTTCCCTATACGCTTCATCAGAGCAGCTTAGCGCCTGCATACACCCCGATCTTCAGTCACTCCCTCACGCCTGTGACGGTGAGCCCTGCTCTAGCACCCGTCTCAGTGAGTCCTGTGCTCACCCACTTCAACCCCATGATGCACTTCATTGACCAGGTAGGCCCAGCCACCCCTATCGCTCGCTCGCTCGCTGGCTCACTCACACTTACCCTCTCCCGTCTCCTACTCCTCCTCCTCCACTTTTAGTCTAGTTAATAGCTAAAAGTCACGTAGTCGTAGTGGACTGTAGATAATTATATTGGATGTGTAAGGTAGTGTATGTTGTACGAGTAGTGTTGTATTATAACCTTAAGCCGTAATTCCTTATTCATCCAGGATGGATGAAGTAGAGTTGACTCGAGGTATCATCTTTGTACAGTGAACCTACTGAGTTGAGTAGTACAGTAGTTCATCTTACATGAAAGGATGCCATGAGTCGGCAACATTTTGTCCGTCCTGGTTGTCCTCCGAATTATTGCTCTCGTCTGTACCCTCTTGGCCGGACATTTATTGCTATTTTAGTTACATTGGATTGATAAAGCCTACATGCATTTCAAAGTTTTGTAATCGAATGGAATTGTTCGTGCGAAGTTATTTCTGTTAGCCAAGATGGGTTGTTACTGTAAATTCATGAAAAAGTGATGGGGAAACGTCGTCAGGATGGGCGTCTCCACAAATTTTCATGTTTTTATACATCTCTTTCCTGTCAAAATATATTACACATCACTTACCATATATGTATACACGTACTGTGACACCATTTCTTAAGCCTGCCACGTGTTCTGTTACGAACTAGAAAAGGATGTTATGGACGGTAAGGAGAAGGGAGAGACAGCTTTCGATCGGTCTAAATTAAGATGGTGGTTATTAGTTGGAAGAAAGGGTATAGAGGGGACCCCCGTACCACAGCTGTCATCAAGGCCCCGTCCCTAGTGTTACGACCCACTCCTCTTCACTTTGTTTACCTCGGGAAATTAGTTCCCATCTGTTTTTTAACTCTCCCACAATAGTTACGGGAAAGGAGAGGACAGAAGCGGAGGGAGAGAGGGAAGAATAGGTAAGTACGTGTCCCTATTATAATTTAGAAAATAAAAAACATTTTAGCAAATTATTACCATATTATACCTATGTTCCATAATTAACTGAGAAAGCAAAGATGGACGCTATGAATTGATTTGTTAAGTAAACTAAGGATTATGAAAGGATCGTCGGCCATAAATACAATAAAATAGTAAGTCTAAAGTGTGTACCAATTGTCCGTAGACTTTAACAAAGTTGTGTACAATTCCTTAATTAAGGTGGATGATACAGTAAATTGATTAAAGGTAATAAGAATAGGGGAAGTCATCCTTGGAAAAAATAACACTAATGTGGTTGGTCTTTATTCGTACCCATCCTAGGGGACTCTCTTTCCCTCTCTCTCTCTCTCTCTCTCACACACACAAACACACACACACACACACACACATACATACACACACACACACACACACACACATACATACACACACACACACACACATACACACACACACATACACATACACACACATACAACACTGTTTCACATATATTTTTATTATGAATATATTATGCTAAGTGGAGACATCTTGTTCCGGCGTGAGACTGCCTCCGAATAAGCCGCCCTGATCCTGATTGGTTTACGTGTAAGCCTTGTAAGCCAGTCATTACGGCAGCCATGCAAGCCATCACAGAGACATGTTGGCTAGTTACCATTTTTGTCCGATGCAGAGCGGAGCCCATCTGTTCCCTGCCTTTATAATATAATTGCATCAGTGGTGGCTGGCGAGTGGTAGGTGCACTGGCAGAAATGTTCAGTGTTAGGTACAGTATATATGTGCAATGAAATGGAATAGTCAGGCTAGGTACGTAAAGGAATAAGTTTCAACATGGAATTAAGTGAAAATGTTAGATTTGATGTGGAGTTAAGTATGTTTGGTTTGAAATTAAAAATACACCTAAGTATCGGTAAACGGACATATTGACCATGTGCCCTGATAGATAGGTTGGTAGGTAGGTAGGCCAGGTATTTAATCCCCTTAATGCCTTGATTCAAGAACACCTCCCTGGGATAATCAAAGTGTCATTACGCGTAACCTCGAGAGCTCCTCCGCCGCCTTCCCTAATGAGTTTCTTATTGACTGACCGACCTATCGAACTGACTGGCTGACTGGTGCAGGTAGGTAGGTATAGGTATGTAGAGAGGCAGGTAGGTAGGTTGGTAGGTAGTTAAAAATGGAGGTGCGTAGGTAGGTAGCTATATATATGAATAGTGTGGCAAACTGGTAGGTAAACAGGTAAAGAGGATGGTAGTTCGGCCAAGCATTTAACAAAATAGACAGCCATCAAGTTCGTTTATTTAACTTGGGTACCTCTGACCTATATAATAACTTATGTATCTATATATATAGGTTTGTGATCTAAGTTAGTTTACCTCTAACTGTTCGTGGCTGAGTAAAGTTTATCTGGCCCATCAGTTGAGTTTGTTTTGAGTATTTTTGTGATTTCGTAAAATTAGTTGGGAATCCGTTTATCTAGCCATCAATTTAGTTGTAATATTTTCATGGTGAATGTCTGTGTTATAATGTTTAAATCTTATATTTACTAAATGCTTTTATATCTCAATGAACTAACACTTCAATAATATAGTTATCCTGTTGGTGTTAAGGTTTTCCCATAAGATTGAATGTCTCTGTAGGAAAACAGAAGGCTATAGGTTCCTGCAAACTATACTATAAAAACAGGTCCCTTACGTGTTTTCAAAATATATTTTTTTTGCCTCCACATAGTTATGAGGAATTCCTAGCCTTCCAATTCGTCCACAAAAGATTACTTCCTTAAATAGAGTAATTTATGGCCCCAGGTGACCCTCGATCGATGTGTGGCCCCTTGTCTTGTCTGGTCTTGTCTCTTGTCTGCCGCTTCCAGCCAGCCAGCCAATTGACGGGCCAAAGGCTGTCATTCCCGGCGGCGGCGATACGCATCAGGAGCCGTGTCGAGGCGGGGGGAACACAGGGGCAGAGATGTTCCCGTCGAGTGTGTTGATATGTTATCGTGGAGGCAGGGCGGCTGGTGGGTTGGCTGGTTAGTTGGCTCTTGGTTGCACACACATGCATACACATACTCGCATACATAACAAACGTCCATTGACACACGCACACAAAGCGAAGATACATACAGTACATAGACATACGAATGGACACTTACACATCTTAATATCCATCTCATTGTCTTAATCTAAACCAGCCTGGAAATATGCGTTACCAGACAAACACACACACACTCCCCACACCAGAAAAGGAAGAGAGACCACCACCACCACCACCACCACCAGAGCACTTCCTTCAAGCTGACTGACCCAGGTGAGGTGAGGCTGTCTGGCTGGGTTGGTGGTTGGTTGGTTGGTTGGACGTAGGGATCGAAAGAAGAGGCCGGGTGTGAGGCACTTGTGTGTGAATCGCTCTTTTGTTGATTTTACATGTTATTGACGTAATTTCTACACACACACACACACACACACACACATACACACACACACACACACACACACACACACACACACACACACACACACACACACAAAGTCTGTTTGTCTGTCTGAGCACGGCCTTCCAACAACATTCATGGGTAGGGATTTCCTGGCTGTCTGACTTACCCTTGCAGTGGAGTTGGATCCTCTGAACTGATTTTAGAACTGGTTGTGGGTTGCTACGTGAGAGTCATTTCTGGGGAGGCTGGGTGATGGATGAGAGTACTGGGTGAAAACTAGGAATAGTCTGTTTGTGGCAAGGGTAAGGTTTTATGGTTGGCAAGAGTGGATGTGTATATCAGGGTGCAAAGGAGGGCGATGTATAGAAAGAATATGATAAAACAAAAAGGATTGTAGAAAAAGAAAGGAGTAAATGAAGATGGACACTGGGAGAAGAATGAAGGTCGAAACGAAAGGGAGAGGGAAGGAGGAAATGCTAAAAGTTCACAGCCCACCGGTCAGTGGTTCCGGTGAGGGTGTAAGGAGGGAGAATGGTTAAGATAAGGTTATACAGTACCACCCATGCGGAAGCTGGAGTAACAGTGTTAGAAATGTATGAAGACTACGTGACGTGGCATTCCTTCCTGTTGACATTCCAGTGATGGTGCCAGGTGGGTGGGTGGGTTGGTGGACGGGTTGACTTTGTGTGTTTACCCAAATCATCACATTTCCGTGCAAATATATATGAGCAAGTTACCATGTTGGTATTGTTTGTTTCGTTGTTTGATGAAAGAAAGACTTGACATTTCCCCCTCGCCTCCCCCCCCCCAACCTGCTCCCTCATCTTCCTTGTCTTGTCATGAGTCTCCCCTGCAAGTCTTCCCCCTCACCTTCCTCTTCTCCCTCCTCACTCTCTCACCTTTATATACACATTTTCTCTCGCTCTTTTCTCTCCACCCCCACCGCCGCCGCCGCCACCACCACCGACCGATACTCTGAAAACTTTTAGCATTCCTTCCTTCCCTTCTTTTATCCTCTTTTCGTTTTGTCCTTCATCTTCCTATGCCCATCATCGTTCGTTCGTATTTTCCTATTCTATCATCTTTTTTTTTATCTAACCAATTTGTTTATTATCAATCACCCTCAGCATCAGGATGTAATATAACAATACATCCACTCTTGCCACTCACCCACTTGACCTCTGCCACCGACTCACTTTACCCAGTTACCACCCAGTACTACTATTCATTCCATTCATCCAGTATCCCACAACATCAGCAACCCTCCCAGTAGTACCTCTCACCCAATCCCACCCATCAGAGTGTAGTGGGTTGTTATCAACAGTGTTTCAGGTGGTCGTCTGCCTTCTCTCCAGGCAGCACCTCGAGTAGTGGAGGCATTGGGTGCAATTTTCCTCTCGTTTCTCTGTTCAGCCATATGTGCTCTGCATTATCTAGTACTCCCCAACTATCTTCCTTAATATAGCAGTTATAGTCCCGGTTAAACAGGCTTTCTTAAACTAAATATAGTGGTGGACATATGATTCCACCTTTCCTATTTAAATGCATTCCTTGACTGACCCTTTGTCCTTCGTTTTTTAAGGTGGAAGAATCGAGTGGGTCGATCCTTCCTCTAAGCTCTACTTTTCTCTTACTTTTTGGGTAGCAACCTATAACTGCCAACTGTATCCACGTTATCTTGTCGGAATGGGTCGTAAGACCTTTTAAGGTACTGCTCCCCCCCCCCCCCCCCCCTCTCTCTCTCTCTCTTGTACAGTTGCATACCAATGTTTTGTCAATCTCTGTGCTCTTCTGTAGCTAATTCATATCGTTTGTAGTAAATGTATATATACTTGACTATATAATGTATATTTGACGGAATATCAGTTTTGACAACACCTTCAGCATCATAATGTGTAAATAGATGGCATATGTACAAACTTTTGTTTTGTCCTGAGATCGGTGTAACATGAGCCATGATAATTCTTTGAGTGCCAGTGATTCTTCAGTTTGATAAAATCACCTGGAGTTAATAATAATATTCTAAAAACAAATAAGACAGCAGAGACGAGTAAATTATATACCTTTCCGCTTTATAATATGTAATTAGTCAAAGGCCAGTAACAAATTGGGACATGGTTGTTACTCAGAAGGGTTAAAACCAGGCTACCCCCGCTCTCTGCTCGCCAGCCAACAAGAGACGGCCACTTAGCACTCAAGGTACCTCATTATGGCTGTGTGGGGGGAAGGCTCTTGTTGGCAGTTTTCCTGGAACCGAAATCTTAAAGACGAGCTGTTGGAAACTCTTGTTAGAAAGTCGAAAGAATTCCGAGAGAGTACCTGAGCTTTTTATAGAAACTACAGTAAGTCTTGCTCTGTAGTTTAAAGTCTTTGTTTCTGCGAGTGTCTTGGGAGATGAAAGAGACAAAGGCGGTATAGGTATTACACTGGAAAGTTGTCAAGCGAGCATTGTTTCATCCACCACTTTGAACGAGTGACGGACCAATTTAAAAGTCTGTCAGTCTCTGGCGTATCATTGGAAAGTAATGATAATTTTGGTATTTGATATTATGCACAAACTGAAAAATGTTGATTAAGATAGGTCGCAACTAAATAACATCGAATCCGGCTCAAAGGAAGGATGGTTACCGCAGAAAATGTGTAATACCACACACTAGACAGAAATACATGTTGAAGATCAAACTATTGAATAAGCGAAAGCCCTGAATTATAAGGTTGTGTATATTTAAGAACCATTGTTATTGATGATTTGTCGAGTGACGTAAATATTACATTAGCAGTTCGTAAGAAAGTTGTCAAAAACTGGAACTATACAATGAATGGAAATATGAAGCCAACTTATTTTGTATTGTGCTACTGGTGCTTCTATTTGTTAGTAATATGAATGTGCTTATGGAGGTAATGAGTTCGTTGGAACAGACAAAAGGTTCGATATATATATTTATTTCTCTTATATTCATTCACCGTCAGCAGACTTATCGTGAGCAGTAAATATTACCTTTTATTTGTGAGAGACAATAGAGAGAAATAATTTCAGTCTTACGATCAGAATTTTAAAATATTGGCATAGAATTTGGGAAATATAAAATGGCAAAATATATTGTAGCCTTTGTGGACCTAATTCTCATGTTAAAATGTCCAATTTTTTTTTTTTTCCAATCTCATTTCGGTTTTACTGATTGATCTAAAAAGATTCATTCCAGGAAGTCGTGTGTATAGTTGAATTCGAATGACCTAAGCGTGTTGCAGAATGTTGAGTAATGAAAGTTTTGAGTTGCAAGATAAAGTCCGTTTAGGAGTAACCGGTTTGGATAGCTTTGAAGTTGAATGGTGCAGTCTGTAGGTGTCTGTACCTCCAATTGTATACAGTTCGGGTCAAAATAATTTAAGGTTGTAATTCTTTTTTGATATATTGGAATGCCTTGATTCCTCCAAAGTATGCTAGGAAACAAGACCATAGAGGCAAACATAATGGTGTATTGTTACTTGGAATAGTTTGGAGGATTCAGTTGCTCCAGAATTACCAACACAAAACTTCCTCCTTAAGAAACATAAAAAAAAAAAAATCCCAATTGTTTCTTTACGTCAAGAAAAATAATCTGTGCGTTGTTAATAGACTACTACAGACCGGACTAGAACTGCATATTAATAGTGTAATAAGGCCTCGAGAAAGAAATATGAAAAGGTAATGAATGTTCTTTGCTTTGAGTTTAAGGCTATGAATTCACCAAGTTGTTCCAAACAGGTTACTTCCCTTAACATGCCTCTTCCCTCCCTCACTCCTGTAGTGCCTAATGAGGTGACTGTGTGTACGCCGGTAGATGGAGAGGGTGGTGAGAGTGGTTTACATGGGGGAGTGTAGGGAATGGAATGGTTGGAACGAGGAAGCAGTATAGGGGACAGGGGAGAGTGATAAAGATGTACGTTGGAGGTGTGGGTGGGAATGGTTAGGTGGAAAGAGAGTGGAACAATTAAGTAGTGAGTATGAGTGTAATAATGAGGACGAGGAGGAGAGGTGATAATGAAGGGGACAGATCTAGTGAGTAGCCATAGAGTGAGAGAGGAAGCGTATGGTGATTAAAAGTAATGTTGAGGGAAGGAACGAAGGAATCTGGCATTAGTTTAAAGAGTTGCCGACTCGAGAGTTTTGTGTTCTCTTCATTTATTTCGTTCTGTCGTTGGTTTGAAATGGGTTGTAATGACATCCGACCATAACACCGTCTGCCGAAACCATGTCGTCACATTAATTCCACATAGAAGTGGGAAAATGGAAAGGGATGTAAGATCAAAATGAAAAATAAAATAGAATAAAAATTGATCCATGACACCAAAGAAAGTTTTTATTTTGGAAATTTGGCTGACTGTGTGCACATGTGTGTCTGTCTGTCTGTCAGGGTTACAGTCTTTAATGTTATGTATATATACAAATAAAATCATGAAAATATTAAACACTGCACAGACGACCCATTAATTCACAATAACCGCGAACTTTGACATTCCGACCAGTGACGTGGAAGCAATACAATTAAATGACAACCCTGATTCACTACCCACGTTTCACCGGTGCAAGAGGAGGGGAAAAACGGTATGAATAATGTACCAACCACTCTATTCCCTTTAAAAAGTTTATGTTCCGCCTCCTCCTCCCCCACTCCACCCACTCCCTCCCTCTCCCGGGTACACGTGTGTGGGTGTGGTCTGGCGTAAAAAGTGTGTGTATGTGTGTGTGTTTTGGTAAAATTGTTGTGCGTTCTGACTTAAATAGGTGTGTGTTTGGTGGCCTGTTTTATGACGTAAGAATGCCGTGTGTGTATGTTTGTTGTGATGTAAGATGTACGTGGGAGAATGAAGCTTAGTATAAACATACGTATGACTGTTTGTTTGTATGTGTAGGTGGTTACATATATATGTGTGTGTGCGCGCGCCTTTATACTAGTATGTGTGTAAATTAGTCTATGTACGAGACGGAAGGGGTGTCAAGTGCGGCCAGAATATAATTATGCAGTATCATGTGTCAAGCCAACAACATTCACCCCGGGGGAGTGGGGGGGGGGGAGGTGGTGTTGGTGTTTGTATGTGTGTCACTTTATCTTGGGCCTCGCACCATGTTGTAAGGAAACACTGCCTCTCACTCCCCTCCCCTCTCTCTCACACACACTGCCTATTGTACACCGTCCTCTCTCCACCTGCATTCACTTCATCTTCACCTGTCACTCCCTCACCTATGCTACCCCTCCACCACCATCTACCCCACCTACATCCCATATATCTTTAACTATGCTTCCCCATCTCCACCCGCATCTTCTTCGCAGCTAGTAGTACCTTCTCCCCACCTAGATCATCTTCACCGTCACCTACACAAACACACACACTCAGGCACAGACAGACAAAATCATCACCAACCCTCCTCCTCTCTCCCGTCACCAATCCTCCTCCACTATCAAACCCTCTCCACTTACACAAACGCTCCTCCACTTTCACTAGCTGGTGAGATAGAGAGAGAGAGAGATAGGGGAGGGTGATGTTCGTGAATGTGTGTATTTGTTTGAGAGTCGCACGGTTGGTGGTGGATGAACTTGCCGGCCGCTTTGTAGGAGCCCAGAGGAGTGAGACAGACAGACAGAATGCAGGCAGGCAGGCAGGTAGGAAGGTAGGTAGGTAGGTTCACTTCTTGGTCCCCTCCTCCTCCTCCTCCTCCTCCAAACCAGTCTGTCGTGTCTTTTTTAGTCTCATCAGTCGTGTGTGCATCTTAGTTTACTCTGAATTTTAGATGTATTGGTGTTTACTCTCGTTCGTTCGTTCGTTTAAGAAAAACTACACTGTGTCCCCGTTTCATCCTCTTTCCTTTTTTTGGTCTAATTGCTCCTTTCTCTTTTTGTGTGTTCCCTCATCTCTTACCCCTCTAACTTCCACCCTTATCTATTACCCTTCTTACTCCCTCCCTCATCTCTCGCCCTTATAACTCCCTCCCTCATCTCTCACCCTTTTAACTCCCTCCCTCATCTCTCACCCTTCTAACTCACTCCCTCATCTCTTACCCTTGTAACTCCCTCTCATCTTTTACCCTTCTAACTCCCTCATCTCTCTATACTCCCTTCCCATCTTCCACCGCTCACTACCTCTCATCTTCCACGTCTTTCACTATCTCCCCATCTCCTTCCCCTCTTCCTCCCTCACCTCCATGCACACAACTCACTCTCACATTTCCGTTTTCCCCTCACTCCCTCCCTAATCTCCTCCTCCCCTTCCCTTTCGTCGGTGTTTCCCTCCTGTCTCTCCCCTCTCGGATCTCCTCTTTGGTCTCCACTCTCACTGGCATGGTCTCTCCTCTTTGATCGTGAGCAGCAGTAGGGGAGGGAAGGTCGAGTGGCTGTAATTTATATACATAGACTTGTCTTTGTTTTGCTCTCAAGGGTTTGGGGATTGTGAAGGTGGTGCTGTTTGGCGATGTGTGTGTGTGTGTGTGTTGTGTGTTGAATTGAACGAAGCTTTTCACAAGGAATAAAAATGGAGTATAGTGTGAAAGGGACGGTGTTAGTGTAGTGGTAAATAGAGATGTGTACTGTACTTGTATAGATTTAAGTGCTGTGATGACGAGAATTTCATGGTGATGGTGAGAAGTCAGACAACAGTGGCTTTGTATATTTGTTTTTAGTGATAAAATGGGAGCATTGATAGTGATTTCTAATGGAATATCATGTACCATATATACTAAGTTATACTTGTGGGTTTGTGATAGTAGTGATGTATGGTGTTGAGGTGGTAGACAGAAATCAGTTAGTTGTATGTTGACTCGACACAGTGTAGGTTTTGCAAGCAAGCACAGGTGTTGGCATAGTAATCATGTGTTGATGGTGTATGTGCTCGTACATGTGTTTGTTTGCTGGTGTGTTCATTTGTTTGTTGAGTGCAGTTTGTGTGTACGTGCGTGTGCTCGATTATTTCCTGTGTGTTGTATGTGTGTGTTTACATGTGCTTATTTATATTTACTTCCTGTGTGTTGGATGTGTGTGCTTATGTGTGTTTGGTTATTTCCTGTGTGTGTGTGTGCATGTGTACGTATGTGCTCTTGGTTATTTCCTGTGTGTGCGTACATATGTGATCTTGTGTTTACCTTTTTTTGTATCTCCTCCCTGGCCTTATCCGTCTCTCCGTGGCTTCACCTTCACCTCTTACAATTACATCATCAGCCTGTTTGTTGTATCAGCTGTGTTGTCTTTACTTGTTCAAAACTTCCAGGGGGAATTATAGGAAAAACATGTAGAACAAGGAGCACCGAATGAATATCTGGCTTAATTCTAATGAGTTTGTGCATCATCGTATTGTTTGGGTCTGTTATAGAGAAGCTGATTCCTCTATACCACACCAAGGAATATATTATTTTATTGTACAGCCAGAGGATCGGTTTTGTAACATAGTTTGGGGGAATCAGTAGCTCTTCCATTTCTCCAACATGAAACGACTTATTTAACTGGAGGTTATTTCAGTTCGGAGGGATACCAAAGGCTAAATGCTTAAGGCTAGGTGCGGCAAAAGGCTCCAAGGATGATGATAATTCCAGGAAGATGTTCAGGCAAAGTTGAGAAGCATTGTCTTTTGTCTGATCCAAGGCAAACCGGGTGAAGCGGGGTAGGTTATTACACAAGCACATTAGCCTTCGTCCTTTGTCCTTCACTCTCCATTATCAACATATCAGAATGCGAGTTATTCAGAGAGCGGATGAAGTATTATATGAACAGAAGAATAGAGAGCAGAGAGAACATTAATCTGACTTAAATAAAATATGGCGCTGTGATTAGATACCTGTTTATGAGAGTCGATGCTGGAAGTGAACAGGCTGGCTGGAAGGCAAGGATCACCAACCAACCCAAGTGAGGATGGGAGGAGGGCCCCGTCCGTCAGTCGTGATGTTGTCCTTGGTGGTGGAGAGGCAGGCGGATGGTCACGGCCAGGGCCTCTCCTCTCTCTCTCTCTCTCTGTGCTCGGTGTTGCCGCGTCCACAACTTGCTTCACTACTCACTCAAGTCTGGTCTCTGCTTGGTTTGTTACGTCCCTCGGATATGTGTTTATTGTCATTGTGTGTGTGTGTGTGTTTTGATTAAATAATTATATACTTTTGGATAATATATACTATCTGTACCATGACTTGTTTACTCATTCTAAACTGAATATTACTGTGTCCCTCTGTGGCAAACAAACTAAACAAGCTGGCTTACTTCGAGTGGTACGATGTGAGGTGGTGATGGCGATGGCAATGGCGGCCTTCATACTGGTTGGTTGGTGATGTCAGAATATGGGAGGTTTGTCCGCTCGGTGTGACTGAATGATAGGAAGTGGTGGGAGGTGAAGGTTGACGGGCCCACGGGAGGGGTGACTGCAATTTCAATTTTCATTTAGCCCATTTGGAAGAGATGGTGGTGGGACAAGGGGAAAGAGTGAGGGGAAGTGAGGCGTGACTAGATTAGGGAAGGAGAGGTGAAATGGGAAATAGGGGTAAAAATATGGTAACAAGACTAGGCAAGTGGGAGTGGGAAAGCAATGGGTAACGCCTAAGGAAGGAGGGGCAAGAGGGGAAGGAAGGAAGGGGGGAAGGAAGGAAGGGGTGACTGGACTATAGAGAACTGGAGAAGGGAAGTGTGAAGGGCAGTGAGGGGATTGCCAGGATTACAAGATGGGAGGGGAAGGAAGTGAGAGGTGACTGGACTTGAGAAGGGGAGGGGAGGTGAAGATTGCTGGGATCAGACGGAATACGGGAGGGGAGGGAGGGATAAGAGGACCAGAGGAAGGGGAGGAGAGTGTGGAGTGCCGGTTCCAGGGAGGGAGATTACAGAGGAGAGTGGAGAGAGAGAGGGGGGAAGGAAACGGAAAATGGGAAGGGGGAAGGAAGGCGAGGAGAGGGAGTGAAGAAGAACTAAGGGAGAAAGAGTAAGCTTGGGGTTGGGAGAAGGGAGTGTGAGAGAGTGAGAGGGGGAGCAGAAGGCACAGGGAGTGGGGAAGGAGTGAGGGAGCAGGCAGCCACAAGTCGACCGTGAAGGCTCCCAAGGCCTGACCAACCACGGCCAATCTCTACTTATCCACATTCTGAACTGAACTGACTGGCCATTCCTGCCACCAACCAACCAACCTCCGCTGTACCGTGACGGGCGAGTAGGCCACAAAGGAACACAAACAACAACAACATTTGTATCTATAAATACATTATAACAATGACAAATACAGCAGTAACACCAACACATCTAACCAGACTAACATTAATACTTTGAGAAAACAAAAAAATAACACTTGCATCATTCAGCGTTGCTTTTAAGTCTTTAGTGAGAGGTTTGATGCTGTTCTTTATAAACATGAAAGTCAAGATTGAGGAAAGCATAGCAAAATGTCGCACTTTTTCTATAGAATTTGAATTTTAAGCAATATGAAATTGCAGAAAGTCTCTTATTTATAAAATGGAGATAAACAAGGTATTATAAGGTACAGTATACTACGACTCTCGCTTTTGGCCATCTTGTCTTTCCTTCATCTTGAAGTAGGGAATGGCTGGCAATTAGTAAGCTCAGGGTAATTATCACTAAGGGTCTCAGTAACGTCTTGCTAATGCCGGGGCTAATGGGAGACGATGGTAATTAGCATGCCTGATGACACCTCGACACACCGCATTGATTTAACCAGGGGAAAACAGACAGACAGACAGACAGGCCTCCATCTTTCCCTCCCATCTTGATCTTCTTCTAGGCCTAATTTCCTTATGTCTACAGGTTTAAGTACATCTTTCAGAGGAGTTTAAACTCATTAGTTCGAGGAATGTAATTAACTAGAGAAATGTGTGTTTGTTTGATATACAGAAGCGTGTACTGTATGGAAATTTTCTTCAAATATATTTAAAAGTCTTTTAATTTTAATATAGCCATCTTTCTTCCTGTAGCAAGTCAACCATAGAAACAGTTTCTGTCACAAAGTACCGTCGTTTTATATATCGCGAACTGAATCAATATTCCTCGTGAATCAATATCGATGTTTAGTAATATAGTTTTATATCAGGGGGTCGCTTTTATATGGTATAATACATATATAGTATGGTATAGTACATAGAAATTGAGTAATCCCGAAGAGTAAGGAAACAGACAATGAAGAACATATTGTAATTACATATGAAACAAAAGTGCCAAAGTATATTCTCATATTAAGACTTTACTATATAGACCAACTAACCGGACCAAAAGCATAATCTCCTGGAGGAAGTAACAGTCCATCAGGCTGTACCATGAGGCCGTTTTTAGTACAACCCCTCCTTGCGTGGGCCAAAAGAAAGTTAAAAAAGTGTTTCCCGCTACCAATGTTGCTTCACACCGGTCTAACTGCATTTCTCTGTCTGTTGCGACGGGGAAGTTTGCTTTTTGTTGAGGTGCTGAAACCTTGTGCAAAAAGACAGTGCAGCGCGACTCCGACACCTGACTGAGGACGTGAATAAAGGTTGTCCTTTTGGTAGAGGTCTCCAGAGTCCGGTGTTTGGATGATTGATATTGGTTTGCGGTGATCGTGGTTATTGTTACTGGAGAGGGACAAACCTCCAATAAGCATCTTCCACCTGGGCTGTACCACGAATTCCTGAGTCCAACTATACTTATTCGTGGTGTTGGATCGTAGTGATGTTGGTGATTACTGTTCTGCGTAATTCTACTGTGAAATTATATTGTTATGGTGTCATTGCGTGCAAATTAAATGTTTTGCTAGTATCTAGTGCATAAGCTGTTCCTTCACGTTGTTCGTTGTCTGGCCATGTTTTAAAACGCTGTGGTAATAGTGTTGGTGATAGTGATGTGTATAATATACCGTAATGTCTTTGGCAATCATAGTGTTAAGTGTTATTGCCGTTGTAGGTGTTTGCGTTATTATTGCTGTTGGTGGTGATGGCAGTGATGGTGGATGACATTATGCTAAATATGGATTATATTGTTGGAGATGGTGTTTGTATTGTAGTTGATTGTGTCACATTCATTTCGTATTAAATGTAAGTGCCTCATTTTTCCACTTTATTAACTTTCCCAAAAACGAATCCTGTAAAAGTACATACGTTCATTTACACTTCAAGGGACTAAACTTGTGATAGTTTGTGTGGCGGAGGAACTGAGGAGTTTATATAGAATACAACTGAAGAGGGATCAGTGGTGTAGTGAAATAGTGGTATTGGGACCATGCCAGGCTCTTCTGACGACATCTGGACACTGGCCCAGATCTGGTTAGAAGTAAGCATAATTATTATGTTTTTAGTGCCAAGTGTGTTAGGAAAAGATAAATAAAAATAGGAGTATATTTAAACATTCTGGCCCAGATTTTGGTAGGAAATATACAAGTACCATCAAACCCAGATAATCACGGCGGTAAAAGAAGATGGACACGTTCAGGTTCAGATTGTAATAGAAAGGCGTGGAAAATAGGCGCATGTAACCAGTCCAGATTAGGGTAAAGAGAAGGAAAAATAGACTTGTTTTCCCTCCCATAACAACTCCCTCTACCGGACAGAATCTGTGGCACAAAAAGCGGTGTGAACTCACTGGTGGTGGGTGACGAGCGAGTTTTTTTTTTTTTTTTTTTTTCTCCTTCATCCTGAGACCAGACTCTAAACTTGGGGTTCTATTTATATATGGTTCGCGACCGTGAACTCTTGACTCTGAACTTGATATTCATTATGAACTAAATGTATAATTAAGATGTGGTTGGTGAGCTGATCTCGGGTGTCCTCAAAATTCTGAATGGTTCGCCGACACTTGAACTTGGTTTCCAGATCTCATAATAATAATAATAGTATCACAACCTGTCAACTTTGTGAACTGACTCTATAATATTATGTCAATAGAAATAAAACCCTGTGTGTTCTCAAACTCTTCTGAACTGTGTATAACATTGACTTGGGTTCATGACCTTCGTGACCATGAACTCGCGACCTTGAATGTTAGCTTCTTGTTTTACTTGACTGTGAACTTAATGCGTCACTGTCTTGGATTATATTAAGCGTCTTCGGTCTCCTGCAAATTGTAGTCCGTCTCAATCAGTTTAAAAAAGCTCCCAGATTTGTGTCCCAACTCTTGAGTAACTAACCATATCGTTTTGAAAGGTGTGTCGATTCATAAATACCGGCTCTGGAGGTGGTAACTGGTAAGGGAAATGTATAGAAATGGAAAGAAAAGTTATTATTACTCGTATATTGAGAGAAATATCTGAAGGCGTAAAAATGAATGAAGATTAGGTGAAGTGGAGGGTAGGTAGCCAAGATGGAGGAGGTGGGGTGAGTGGCGAAGACGTGGCAAGTAGATGTTGCGAGTACTTAAGTGTGGGAAGGAGGGGTGGGATGGGGGCCTTGCTGGCGTTCACTCACCTTGTACACTTCCGGACGCCACAATCCAACCAACCAAATCACGTCTTGCTCCTCCTCCTCCTGCTGCTGCTGCTGATGGTGATGGTGGCAGTTTTGGTCATATCTTCACCGTTACCCTCACCTTCACTCACGTGTTACTTCCTTCTACCTCCCCGCTCCTGCCTTTTCTCTCCCACCCCAAGCCTGCATTTTCCCCACTTCTCCCTTTACCTATTTTTCCTATTTCATCATCGCTCTCTTTCCCTCTCACTCCGTCACTCATTCTTTCCCACACATTTTCTACAACCTTCTTTACTTCTATTCACCAAACTTGTTGTCTTCACACATCCAAATTTATACTGTCTTCTTCCTATAAATTCACACATTTTTTCTTAATTAAGATTCGTTTTGAATGCGTCAATAATAATAGAAATATTTTTAAAACTTTATATTCGTTGTGCTGTCTGCCGAAGCATCATGGTGTGTGTGTGTATGTGAAGAGAGAGGGAGATAGAAAAAAAATCAAGTGTTACCGGCAAGTGTTGTAAGCTATCACAAGTGTCCATCTTCATCTATGAGTCACAGAAGGTTTGCTGCTACTTCACACTAGTTAGAAAGTGGAAGCTATGCTTTTATATATGCCGCTATCTATGTTTCATGTTAGGCATTTAATCTTGTTTAATTTCCGTCGGGGATTGATGGACCAATGAAGTAGTCATTATATGTAGACAACAGCACTAACGTTAGCTTCTTTTGAAATCTACACTAGACCTTTGGTATTGATTATATACCTGATATATAATTTTTCTGATGTGGCAAGAAAAGATCACAACACTAAAAAAAATAAATGCTGGTGAGGCTTACAACGTTCTGACCGACTTATGCCCTCTTTAGGTATAAGAGGGCCCTGATCAGGTCCAACAGTTGTAAGCCTCTTCAGTACATATTTTTCCTGGTACCTGGTACGTAGATTTTTCTTTTAGGATTTATTAATTTATTTATTATGTGGCAAAATTATCACCCTATGTGATATTTGTATTTGCAAATCATTTGTGATCCATGCTCCCTTTATTTTATTACACTACCCCCTGACAGTCACACATAGTCACTGTCCTCTTCATGGTCACTGTACTGTTGGTCACTGTCCTCTTCATGGTCACTACACCCTTATTGTCGACTGTGGTGTGATAGTCGGTGGCTTCTGATGGTTGGTTCCGTCATGGTGTTAGTCGGAACATTGCCAGGTATGTGTACCAGCCAGTCAGTGGTCCAGTAAGCCTGTGTAATGGGAGGCAGTAAAAGTATCCTCACTATACACACCTACCCAACCTTTCTTTGCTCACTAACTGCACTGAGGCTTTGAAACCAATGCTGTATGCTAGAGAGATCATTGGCTGAACAACGAGCATGGAGCCATCGTACCACATTGTGACGTCACGTGTATTAGTCGTAGGGTGAATAATGTTGTTGGTGTTGTAGGAACGACGTAAGCACTCGAGGCGACGTGTTCGGTACCAGATAAAGTGTCTTGGTTAAATATTCAGTCGCTTTGCATCTAATTTTTTTGTAATGTGTTCAAGATGTATGATGCTTCGTCGGGAACAGTTTTTTTTTTTGTGTGTGTGTGTCTATAAGAGAGAACAAGTCTTGAGCTCTACTTGTAGGTACAGTCGGACTCACAAATCTATGACACAGTGGCTTTCAGGTTCGGTGAGTTCTTTCATGTGTGGGCCCATGCTTCACAACCATCATAATCTGAAAGGGAGGGAGGAGTGGATTTTTTTTTTTTTTTTTTTTTTTTTTTGCTATCTTACATAAATACAATAAACACTGTAGGTGGCATAATAACACAGATACGACCCATCCACTGTACTACTGATTTGTGTGTCGTACTGTACACTGCCGGGTGAAGTTGGCGCTGATGTACATGTTGGTATTTTTACACGACAAATTGTTTGTCATACTCATCCTCTTCGTGTTCTCTTTGGTACTGTGGTGGTTATACGCTGTAATGGTTTGCTTTCCCCTCATTATATAACTTTTCCTCCGTATTTTTTGAGGCAGGAGGGATCATTAAAGGTAAAGTATACAACTACACCAAAAACGTTTCTGTCGTCAGGGATCAGCTGGTTGGTTGTAGGAGTGAACAGTACGTCATAGGTCATTAATTTATTACAGGATCAGATTTAACATATTTCTTCCCCATTATGACATCGGTTCTTTCAGACACACACGACCCAGACACTTTATTGTTTGTATCCACCGTACGTTGTTGTTGTTTTCGTGTAGATGGGGGTAGTAGATTAAAGCCTGGTGGGGAGTAGCGAGGTGAGGCCTGGGGTTGAAGGGGATAGCCCAGGGTATAAAGAGGATGGACTGTTTGTTGTGAGGCGGGTTGGTGGTACGGGTCCAGGCTGGCGGGGGGGGGGGTGCCATTGGTGAAAGAGAGAGGACGCTCGGTGGTGGGAGGGGGGAGGGATTGGTGAGTAGGAGAGCGTTGGTAAGATAGAAGAAAGCAAAAGAGTGGGGCATATAAAGGTGAGGTTCGGTGAGAGGAGCATATCTGGTTAGGAATTAAATGAGAGGAGCATATACAGGGTTGAGTTTGGTGATAGGAGCTTATTTTAGTTAGGGAGTTACATGAACACTAATAAGTATCCAGATGTGCTTCGAATACCGAGACAGTAAATAAATTCACAACAACATCTCTATTGAAATTTGTTCGTTTGTGAATTGGACTGTTCAAAGCTACAAACAAAGCTGTATACTTATTAGTGCACGTGATTGTACAGTGTTGTGGAGGCAGTCATAGGAAGGAAGGGAATGTGAAAGAAGATAGTGAAAATATAATGAAAGGGTTACAGGTTGTGGGAATGGAGAAAGATATATACAATAATTATATTGGTACTTACTACTGCATAAAAATCGCATTAATTAGGGAAAAGGATGCCAAAGGTAAACGAGACGAATGTATGATGAGAGAGAGAGTTATAGTTATAAAATTATAGAATGGAAATAAAGTAGGGAATATGATTATAGTATGGAAAGGTACTAACTTGGTAGGAGTGATGGACGAGACAGTCGGTTAGGGAGAATGTGGAGGTTTAGAGAGAGAAAAGGTGGGGGGTTTAGGGACATATGGTAAGGACAGAGTACATCGTATAGATTGAAATACCATATAAGGAGGAGCGTCTGTTATTGACTGGGATTGGGAACAGTTGGAATGGAGACTGGTAAAGAGAGAGAGAGAGAGATTACTGCTGAAGTTGAGGGAGGTAGAGGGTTACCTCGGAAGCAGGCGGCCTGGGTAGGGTATAGTGGTGGTAGTGGTGAAGGTGCAATAAATCAGTGACGACTCGGTAAGAGCAGACAGTCACGCCACCCCGTCCGATCCCTCCTCTCTCTCTCTCTCTCTCTCTCTCTCTCTCTCTCTCTCTCTCTCTCTCTCTCTCTCTCTCTCTCTCTCTCTCTCTCTCTCTCTTCGCACAATTTCATTCACCTTGCATGGCCAACTTTCTCTGCTTTCACCTACTTGAGTTAACTAGTGTGAATTTCTCTTTGCAATTGTTGTCACTGGGAATCATGTTGGCACTAACCTTGCTGGGCCTTCCTCGAGTGTGACATATCCTAAGTGTATTAGATGGAAAAGATTACTAAATAACCACTCAAACTATGTAGAGACTTGGACGAGTTACCTACAGTATTTAGGCTACTGACTGATGAGGTTGGGAGGGCGAGGGGTAGAGCTGGCAAGTGTGGTGAGAATAGTCGTGTTGCTTTTTAAAATTGAGTGAACTTTTATGGAAGCCACGTCTGTCTGTATTTGCTGAGTGCATTATCATATTTGCTCGGGGGAGATATTTATATTGCAAAAGTGGTAGCAGTTGGGTAATGATCCGTGAGTTGTAATGATGTGCGAGAGAGAGAGAGAGAGAGAGAGAGAGAGAGAGAGAGAGAGAGAGAGAGAGAGCATCAGTTTAACACATGTTTCACAACACAACCCTGTACCCAGTGAACGTAGCCCCCCCCCCCCACCCGTACAGTCACGTTCGAAAGTCGGCTGCACTTCACGATCTCGAGTAACACCAGACCTCTGAATATGAAGCATCAAATTGTAAGCCTGTTTTCTCTTGAGCAAGTCAACGTGTGTGTGTGTGTGTGTGTGTCCAGTCTGGTATTGCCAACTCTTTCGCCAGGCGTCTGGGTAGATGACAATAGTATTTTTAGTGCTAGTGTACTTTAAATGATAAATAAGATAAAGCTCACTTGGATTTTAGGGGCTACTTGTAGATTGGATAATTGAAAGAAACGCTGGAAGGAAATTTATTTATCCTTCTTATAACCTTAAGGCTAGTGATTCAAAGCGGATATTTATCCACCCTTGATTATTTTAATTAGTATATGGTCGGGAGAACCAGCAGACCGAGTTGGTCACCTGACACACTGTACAATGAGTTAGGGCTATAAGTCCTGTATAACATTGTTCAGCCAACATACTTTGGTTCAAGTTCTATTTCCATCCATGAAAGTGTGAGTTTATTATTGTTGTGGCACTCAATAAAGTTACTTATGTTTCAGTCAAAACTTGTGCTGTAAAACCAGGAAATCAGTTTACTTATTCTTATTTGTTTTTTTTTTATTTATATACTGATCGTGAAAGAGTTTCAATGAACGAGAATAAAACCAGCAGAAGAAATGGAAACCTGAGCGAAAACATCTGGAGCCAACTGACAAGTAAAGTATAACACCTGGCCTTATTGTAATGGTGACGTACGTGTGTGTGTGTGTGTGTGTTCACTAGCTGAGCGGCCAGGCCTGGTAAAAAGTTCAAAATATCTGAACGCTTTCCCATTGTCGTGTCTATGAACGTGCCAGTATTCAATTGGAATTTTTTGTAGTTCTCGAAAAATGGGTGTACAACAATGAGAATAGACGAACAACCTGATATAATATGATATGTATATATACACTATAATGGGATGGTGTGAGAGTTTGATATGTTTATTTTTTATAATAGCATAAGCCTCAGATGACTGTAATGGTGGTGTGGTTGAGACTGGCCAGGTGCCGCTAATGATGGTGTCTGACGTGCAAATTACTACCTTCCTTACCTCAGGGGAAAATATGTGCCAGTCTATAATGGGAAATAATTTGCCTCGAATCAAAATGCTTGTGTAACTTTATATTAACCTTTAGGGAATACAATTACTGTAATAGACATGCGTTTGACGACATGTTGAGGGGATATATGTACAATGTTTTTGGTGGTAAATCTGGTGCAACTAATTTCTCCAAACAATTCCAAGCAACAGGATATCATTATATTTATTCATTAGTTCTGTTTTCTGGTCTGGTCTCGAGGAATTCGTACACTCCATTTCACTCACCAAAGATGTTCCCCGTAATCTGGGTCGGTATTTATCAAACCTCTTATAGCATTCGCACTTGTTTGTATGTTTTGATTACTGACCTCTCCAAAATGTTTCAGGCTCAATTTGAAACTGTGATGGACTTTGTTCCTCTTGAAGTACGAGTCTATATTATGATTCCAAAGCAGTGCCGGGTTCTATTCCTTTCCATGAATAAACGCCTACTTACAAAATCTTAACTTAAGAGTAAACTTTTCTTTGATTATTATGGGCCCTGGTGTTTTGTGGGTAATGATGTATTCCTTCTAGTCGCGTTTGGTAATAAGATTTAAAAAAAAGTGTTCCTAAGGTCGGGGAAGGACATTGAGGAGGTGGTAGGCTACATGGACAGGGAACGAGGGTTGGCTACTAAGGTTATTACTATGTCAAGAAGAAGCACGAGGACCAAAGAGAGGGTTCCTTCTGTTTATCTATTTCACCCTTTTCTTATTTCCTATCTAACCCATACATGTGTCACTTCCTACCCTCACTTTATCAATTATCCATCCACCTCGACTTTCCTTCGTCCTTTGTATCCCTCCCTCCGTCCCCATCTTTTCTCCTTTCCAACCTTCCATCCATTCTTCCTACTCCCCTTCCTTTCTCTTCTCTCTTGACGGCCTCTTAAGCCCTCACCTCACCCCCCTGAGAAGCTCCCTTTGTAAACTGACTTAACATTTTTGTCGTAATAGGGTGATATTTCATGGGAGTCGCCCAGACAGGGAAAAAAGGAAGCTGGTTTAAGAGAGAGAGTGGCCTAGGGGTTGGAAGGAATCCTCTTACTATAGAGCACAAAAGTTAGTTTCTTCAGCCAGCGAAATTATTCATGAATCACCCGTGTTAAGACCGATTTGACAGTACAGTAGATGGCCAAGTGTGCCTTTACATTCAAACTACAGAGAACTCGGGTCATATTGTGGCTGGTTGAAGGGACCAGCTTCTGTGCACTATAGTACGTACAGTTGACTCCACTCCCGCGTTTCTCCCCTGTCGATGCCAATGTTGGGCCAGTCAGAAAATCAAATTCCGATTCACAAGTTTAAATATTCGAAACATTCATATCTTTCACTCTAAGAATATGAATGTTTCGAATTTTTTAACTTGTGGATCGGGATTCAAATTTCTGACTGGCCCAACATTGGCAACGCGAGGGGAGGAACGTGGAAGTGGAGCCAACTGTACATTGCACTATTGAAGACGCCCATGTACTATCTATCGACAGCAAAAGTTGTGTCGTCTCTCATGTCCCTCTCTCTGCAAACTTTGAACATTACTCTCACGTTTCCGAAGCACCTATAACACGGATGGCTTAGTTGTGGGGAAAGTATAGTCATTAGTTTAGTATGTTGCTTTGGATTCACGAGGCAGATTTTCAACTTTTGTTATAAGGAAACATCAAAGACACGACACGACTTTGTTGCTGATAAATAATACGGTGTAGTTTATAACGTAGACTGAGATGGTTCACCTTTTTTCTGTTATGAAGTGGATGTTATATTGGTAATGGGAATATCAACAAAAAGAATGTAGGCTTTTTTTTTATTTTAACCTTCATAAAATATACGATAAACAAGTTGGTCTTTTCATAAGATTGCGTTATGTTTTCTAAGTGCTTTAGCTGGACGTGGGCCTTCTGCTTCCACCACCAACATTAAGACCTCCTATTACATTGAGCAATAAATTTACCTAACACGTACAGTATATATTGTTGAGTTCACACACACACACACCATTATATATTCTTCGTGTGAACTCCAAGACGTTTTTACGGGGAAGTATATATAAATGGGCAAGTGTAACATAAGTTTGGGTCGTAACTGTACTTCACTGGTTTCTCGCCACCTTAAGTAGGAGGACCACGCCCTTGAAACACGTTAACACATTTACGGTTTGTCATGTCATGCCTCCAGAGGTTGGTTGGTTGCGGCGGAAATTAAGCTTCAGTATTTTTCTACAAACTCAAGGAAAAGCTTAAAGCCAATGCTTATGGAGTACAGACGCAGGCAAAATAATTACTCTAAAGCTCGCCTAGATTTTGTTAGAAATTTCCGTCGTCTATGTTAAGTAACAGATTTTATGTGGGCATGTTACCGTCATGTGACAGTGAAAAGAACCTAAAGTTTTGTCCAAAGCGTTTGTCTCCTGTTTGTTTCCATCAGAGGGTGGAGTATCTATTGAAGAAATGTTGGGAGAACTTTTGTTTAGGACTGTTCCCGTGTTGTTACCAGGTTTGATATGGTGCAGATATTAATGATAAAGAATTATTTTCCTCAACTGTGTGTACTTATAATTGTCCCATCGGGGTTTTGCACGGTATCAAGTGAGGGGGGAAAGAAGTATTGCTGGGAATTGTACACGTGTCAGCTTTATTGCTTCCTGGGGTTCTTCTCAGTCTGGTCACGACTGGACCAGGAAATTGTTCCCTTTGCTCAGGCTTCCCTCGCCATAATTATGCCCAGGTCAAGCCAGGTCGTGGCGGTTAGGGGCCTCTTGCATCACCATATAACAGCCAAGATCACTTAAAAATCTATATGTGTGAGCTTGATAACAGCTATTGTTGATCTTTTCGTCTCTATTAAATAGTGGTGTGAAAATAAAAACAGCAACACTGTATCTTTTCGAATGGGTGTAATATGTTGGTGTATTAATCATTCATATAATATAGTAAGAAATACGTAACAATACCCAATCCTCTCTAATAATGAATATAGATATATTCACTACGAACTATATAAGGGAGGATGTGTTTGTGAGGTAGAAATGTTATTTGTTGGGTAGTATGTTAGCAGCCAGTAAAGTAAGTGTTCGGTACGGGTGCCTTGGACGACCACCAACCTGCCAACGGGAGAAATTACGAGGCAGCAGAAGCCAGGCCCTTCCCTAGGTATCCCCTCCCTCTCTTCTCCCATCCTCCCTTGTTTTTTGCTTCCCTTCTATCATGCTTATCTTTACGTTGCTCCGTCGTTCCGCCCTATCTTTCTTTTACTTACTTTTTCTAGTCATTCTTATATCCTTGGTCTCTTGTCTTGCTTTCTTTTCTTTCCTTGCTTTTCTTTACGTTGTTATTTTCCATGCTTTCTTCATTATTTAGGCTTGTTTTCATTTATAATACTTCATTATTTTAACATTTCCTTGATTTTGCCTTCATCTTGTTTTGACATTTCCATCTTCCCTTATATTAGTTACCACTTCCGTCCCTCTTGCTTCCCATTTTCCCTACTTCCCAAACCTCACCTAGGCTACCCTACCTTCCTGATCTTGTTTCCTTCCTTCGATTCACCTATTTCATCATCCGCCTCTTCCTCCATATCCAGCCTAATTACTTTATAATCCTATTTTGGTGGTGTTCCTCCAGTGTTATTTTGAGTGAGAGAGAGAGAGAGAGAGAGAGAGAGAGAGAGAGAGAGAGAGAGAGAATTAGTTAGTTAGTTAGTTTAGACTTGGTACTACACATTGACTACATACATTTTTTTTTCTACCTTATTTTAGGTTTAGGCATGACACTTTGAAATGATCTAAACATTGATTAAAGACTCGTTCACTCCCACCACCATCAGACACTCCTATGAAAGAGTATACCGATATTCTTAGTTGTCAGGGTGTGTGTTCAGGACTTTCATGGACTTTCTGAAGGGGTTGTAGTGTCGCGTCTTCTTCCACGTCACTTCCTTCATTCATCTTAAAGCGTCGACTAAACTTGCCTGTCTGGTGTTCTTTGCTTCCCTCCCTTACACTTTCATTACGTCGTCCTCTTCCTCCTTCCATCTCTCACCGTCACATGTCATGCCTTCCATTTCAACTGCCCCTCTCCACTTCCTCTAAGTCTGCCTCGTACTTTTTCCTTTTAAGTCCGCCTCACACCATATTATCCTTCTGCCCCAAACATTTTCCTTTACAAGTCTGCTTCACAACTTCCCTGTTAAAGAGTGCCCACACCAGGTCTTGAATGTCTTTCACTTCGCTCCAATTCACGCCTCGTTTATTGCCTTTTAATTCTCTCTCGCACCTCATATACATTTGGTTTTATACCTCTTGCTTCAGCCACATACTCCTCTGAACTCTGCTTTTCCTTTTTTTTTTCTTCCTTTTGTCTCCTAAGTTTTCCCGGGTCTCTGTACTATAAGCCAGACGCACTTTCCCTGTTAACTGCCTGGCTTCTGTACTGTAAGCCTCATACCTTCCCTGTTAACTGCCTGGCTTCTGTACTGTAAGCCTCATACCTTCCCTGTTAACTCTGCCTCACACCTTCCCTTTAAATTAACGTCTCTCATCCCTCCTCTACTCACCTCTGGCGTCTTCCCTTTGAACTCCTTGTCTCACCTGTCCTTTTAACTCTGCCCCACACCATTCCTTTTAACTATTCCAGACACCTTGCCTTTTACGTCTCACACCTTCCCTTTAAAGTCTGCTTCACACCCCTTGCCTTTTAACTCTCATGCCTTCCCTTTTAACTCGTTGTCTCACATCTTCCTTCAAGGCCACCAACTTCCACCCCTCATGCACCCCCCCCCCCCCACCAAGACATGTGATCCCGTCCCCTCATTTATCCACTGCATTAACTTGTGCTTCTTTCATTTACTATTTTTTTACGTCATCTTCTAATTCTCATTCCCTAGTCCTTCCTTAGTTCATTCATCCATTTCCCTTTTCTCTCGTCCACCCTTGTCACCCTTCGTCTTTCTTTAGCGAGTATCATCACGTGTCACGAGTGTTTGTCCCACTTCTGTCAAGAAAACCAAGTCACACATATGATACGTCGGAAGTCTTCAGAACTCTACATATTATATTTATAGGCATGTGTGACGCGTGTCCTCCTTCAACTCGTCTTCCCCTTCACGCTGCACACTCGTCATTTCCCTTCTTATGGATTCGATCAGCCTTTCCATCTCCTCCCCTCTAAATAGATCCTCTTCCCCTATCCAGGTAACACTATAACCAGTTTACTGCCTCCCCGGTGGTGGGAATGGTATGGGACGAACAACCAACCAACCAACCAGCCAGCCAGCCAGCCAGCCGACTGACCACCCAGTTTTCCCCCTAACACAGTGTCCATTGTCCGGGACATTGCTCAATATACCTTTCTCATCCTATCCTTCCCCTCACTTCCCTCCGTCTCTCACTGCCTTCAGCTGCTTTTCCAGGCTTCTCCCTACCCACAAACGCATCACACCCTTTCATTTCGTAATTCCTTCGTCTTTTCATACCTGCAGTACCCACTAACCCATTCTTTGCCCTTGTTTCAACTCCCCTTCATGGCGTATACCTTCCCTACCTTTCTCATCCTTCACTTACTGACGTTCTTATTCATCTGCTTATCTCTTCCTCACTCATAACTTGTCCCATCCTTATTCTTATCCCACATCATTTCTCAATCGAATCTCCCCACCCCAGTATCTCTGTATATACACAATTACACATCCATTTCTCAATCGAAGCATCTATATATATACATATCCTTACAAGCTTACGGTACCAGTACCATCCTTACCCTATTGTTTATCGCCATACATCATAACTCATTCTTATCTCGCTCATCTTTCATTGTTTCTTGCTGTCATCCCTTCCTGGTCTGAATGGGAGTATAGGGTGGTTTGATGGATGGTGTCGTAAATAACAAAGTAATGATAGCATATCAGAGTTTTAAAATATCCACCCGAAGATCCAAAAATAGGCCTCGCTAACGATATAATCTTAAGTGCGGAAGAAGGAAAGCCAATGGTGGCCCCGGTTGCAACAAACTGGCTGAAATGTTGCCTTGGCCTGGCTGCTGCTCCTAAAACTAGGCAGCTTTAGTTAGTGTTGGTGTGTATGTGGCCAGACCGTGGGTAGTAGTGATGGTGGACGGGGGGAGGGGGGGGGGCTCGACCTGTTAATTAGATTATGGGGGGTTAACCTGCCTCATACGTGGCTCGGGAGGCGGAGTCCAGCCAATTAACGTCCTGATTTGTGTAATCCTAAGCTCAACTCCCCCACCATCACCCACGCCTCCACCCTGATGCTGCTGCTACTGCTCGAGGCTCCCACTACTATGCATTCGATTACGCATTCATACATGTACAGTTGTGGATATATATTGCTGTACGTTAAGGGAAACTCTCAGATCTCTCACTATTGTTTACATGTACTCTTAAGATATATATTACCTTAATTAGTGGGTAACTGTTTACTTTATACTGTCCTATACTTCACATACGTTCGTATTACACACACACACACACACACACACACAGTAACCTCATTATTAAGGCGGAAATCTTACTTGATAAAGTGGACGATCCTGACATACTGAACCTCATAAAACATTAAAGTTAGTGCATCTTCTGCAGCCAAACCCTCGCTTTCCCAACTCGGGCTGTAAGACTTACGTAATTAACATAGGATGAATGAATTAAGTTCTAGTACCAGATAACGAAGGCCATGCATGTGCCACTAATTACATTTCAGTAGACTGAAGCAGCCGGGAATGGGAGAAAACCACTGTAAGTATGCACGATCTTTAATGAGTCTCATTTACCTTGGTATCACGACTCCTCAACTGTTAAGGGCCTGGAAAATTTAAAGTTTTTGATTTCTCCAAATTGTACCAGGCAACGAAACCTATGCGGTAGACTGAGGTGGTCTGTTTCTTGTTATGGTTTGGGAGAGTGACTGGACTCCAATATCCCAACTCTTGACAGGTCCCTTTATAAAACAGTGCGTCCTTTTCGGTCGGCTAAATGAATGCTGATTCAACCCAAACATACTTTTTTTTTTCTGTCTGAATTCATAGGTAAGCGAGCATCCTCAGCACGCAGGATACCGGACGCTTATGAATACCTCTTGACAACGTGATGGAATTTGAGGACAGTGTAGGGGGAATATTGATATATCTTGGGCTTTGGTTTTTGTTAGAGAAACCATTTATGTGTCTTGGAGAGGATGGCAGCTAGTATTTATTATTGAGGGAATAAAGCATCACCGGGGGTTAAGTACAATGACTGTGGAAAGGAACAAAACAAATCCTTCCACGTCGGAGCAGTATTCAAATGTTTTCATCTACAGGGTTGTATTATTACCCCTAATATGTACGTACAAGTCACGAGCACTAATAAGTATACGGATTTGGTATAAGCTCTGAACAGCACCAACTCACCAACGAAGTTATTCCAATTGAGATCTTACTATGCATTTCTTAACTGTATCTATTAGAAGTATACTTGAATACTTATTAGTGCTCATGACTGTACACACTAGGTATTTAGAGTAACTATACACACGCTCACACAAATGAGTTTGCTGCATAATTAAATGTCTCTAACTTGGCCAACCCTAAACTTAGGTCCCAAGAATGGTACTTGCATAAACACGGTCGTTCCACAATAATTGGCGACCCGAGTCACATTCTCCAGGACTAGGTTCGAGTCCCGGTGAGGTTACCAGATACTTAGATGCAAGGCTAAGAGATATACCTCTTGGCCTTGCTTAGATGTATAGCAGACGCAGTTGTTGCTTTTTGTGTACGTGCAGATTGAAAATTTGCGTCTGCAGCAGTAGAGATGACGAAGCATGAAACACACACACACACACCTTTATTTTTGTATGATTTGCAAGGGAACAAATTTTGATAAGATTTTGTATTTATCCAAGTTGTTATTTGGTAGGATGTTTGTGTATTGATATGTAAGAATATAATGGGAAATGCTATTAAACAGCCCGATTATGTTGTTATTCCATCTCATAAGTGTAAAAGTGTACTATTTACAAGTTTCTGTAAGTGTAATATAAATCCGAGGAAGGAGAGTGAGTGTTGGCCAGGGCGTGGAAGATGACGGGGACGCTATATACATTCCACAAGGGGTTATCGAACTCTGGCGGGCCACCTCGTCGTTACGTGGAGCTGCTGTGGCTCCTTGCAGGTCCTAGACTTGGTACTCAAGGTCACACACCCACACACGGACGTACACTCACACACAGTCTCTATCCTCTTTCAATGAAAATTAGCTTTAGACTTTAATGTCCCTTCCCCATTGCTTACATTACTATATACATTTATCACTTCACATTTTACAAACAAATGTGATTAAACTTGACATTTACTATACAACAGTACCTGCACTTTTGTTATTCTGTTTCACCGAGACCTTGAACAAATTTTCCTCCTCTTTCCCCACCACTATCACTGAACACCTGCCACTTTCTTGCACCACCTCTTGTCCCCGAGTACGCAACAATCCTTACCTTGCTCCACCATGCTTGCTTGACCCACCAGTCATAACTATAAACTAAACCCTATCATAATTTAATATTTAATTGTGTTTCTTCATCACTCTACACATTTACATATACCCACTATATTGCTGTTCTCCGTCTGAAATCACCAACTCCACCACCTACACACCTACAGTTGCTTATTTTATTGCTCTATTTACCTAAAACCGCCACCACCACCACCCACAGATCTCGCCTCCCACCATTTGGATCTCGGCCCACACCACCACCAGTCGCCTCGTTCCGTCCCAGTGATCTCCTCCCACCTTTGTCACAGCACCCGCCATCCATCCTCCCCGTTCCCCATTTACTTCTGCCTCCCTCTCTCGTCCCCCTCCCCCTCTCGTCCCCCTCCCCCCTTTATATTCTCACCTCCAGATCATTCTCTACTTCCTTCATCTATTTGAATGGTTGGAAAAGAGATGATGAAACTTACACCCACGACTATATAAAAAGATGACTATAGGGTCCTGAGTCTGTACAGCTGTTGTTGAGTGTTGTGTGTATAGTGTGCTTATTATTTGGCATATTGTGAATGGTAGTTGACAGTGAATGTGGTTACTCAATGTATTGTGATGATGTTTAGTAATATGTGGCAGATAATAGTTATTAGTTGAAAGGGAAAGTGGTGATGTAATGTCTTTGGTACTGTTGTATATAATGTGACGACAGATATTAGGCGTATTTTAAAACTGAATATGATAGTTGTTTTATATATATATGTAGTTCGGGAGTCTTTCTAAAAGGAACAAATCTGTTGTTGTCGTTAAGTCTGATCCATGGAGCTATTTTGGATCTATATTATACCTTTATGGTCTGATCCCACCGCTTGGGTCTCGTCCTGTTCATTAATCTCATGGCCATTGAAAAGTGTTTTTGGTAACTAACATGTTGGTTCGTGATTTTACCCTTATACATCATGTTTCCAAATTCATCTAATTATTTTAAAGTAGTCAATCATATCCTTTCAAAGTTAAACATATGTAATTTAAAATTTATTGTCAGATTAAGACCAATAACTGAAATGAGAAATTGGCAACTCTAGGAATAAAAGTGGGCTTGCCAGTACTTTGGGGAAGAGTGGACTCCCTCGCCAACTCCCAGGAGAACACACCTGGAGAGGTTCAAATGACCTTTGCTTCACCTTCCCTCTTCTTGCCTTCTGACTTTAGTCCTCACCTCATACATCACCAAGCATCTTCAAAGCTAATACAACATTATCATAAAATCATCACCATTAAAGCATCACCAGCATCAATCACTAGGTGTAACGTAAACTATTATAACATTATTTATTAGGCATTGTGTGATGATTTGGATGATTATAGTGTGTTAAGGTAAAATTGTGTGTAATGGAAACATGTTATTTGGTAATGACTAATCGGAAGTAGGCTAGTTGGAGTGATTCTATTGTGTCGTGGTGAAGGTAAATAAAATGTGTCCAAAACAACCGGGTGTATGTTACAGTGATGGGTGTTGTAGTGTGTGCTTGTGATAATGCCTCCTGGACTCTACAGACATGTTTATTTTTATTATTTTTGCTTTGTTTTTGTGTTTTCAAATGTATTTAATTTTGGTTTTTGCTCGTCAGGTGGTGTTCAGTGGGTGGTGGTAGTGTTTGTATTGTTATAGAAATTCTGGTGTTTGTTTGTTGGTTGGTTGATAATGGTGTTCGTTGGTGGGTTCCGTGTTGTTGATATGAACGTTGTTAAATATTTTGGTGTTGGCAATATTGGTGAAGCAACGAGGGATGTTGGCAACGTTTGTGCTTATAAAAATTCTGGTGTACATTTGTGTTGGTAATTTGTGTGTGTGTGTGTGTACCTCATTGACGTTGCTTGTGATTCGTAACGGCGGCAGTCCTCGTTGTTATTTGACAGTATTTTAACCGGAAATTCATGGTTTACGAGGCCCCGGTGTTAATAAAGGATGCGTAGCTGTCGAGGTTAGAATTGAAAGGCTGTGGTAATTATTTGCAATATAGGTTTTATATGTATGGATGTGTATGGTGGTGCTTTTAATGTTGGCTGATAATGGTGAATTGTGGGACGGTCTGTGACATGAAGTGGTTGGTGGTCGTGAAATTGGTGGTGAAAATGATGATTATGGTGAGCATTGCAATGTGGTGGTTAACACGGTGGTGATGCAATGCAGTGGGTTTATTTTATTTGTAGTACAAGACATATTACAGCCAATATTGATGCCCTTATGTGTACTTATTTGCAACTTGTAAACACTGGAATGTACGTGAAGTGTGTGTCTAAGGTCCATACTACTTAGAAGGAAATTGGTGCATTTTCCCCACGAGAAAAGAAAAACACATCAAAGTAACAACACACTTTAGGTAGAAAGAACTGAAGAGCTGTGTGTTGGATGCAGGTCAAGCAAGTGTCGGGCTGGAGACTGGAGGGAGAATATCTAACGAGGCGAGAGAAAAGGAGGGAGGGAAGGGGTGACAGGGAGAGAGAGAGGGTGAGTGACACGGAGCGAGAAGGGTGACAGTCAAGAAAGGAGAGTAGAGGAAAGGAAGGGACGGTGATGGACAAGGATAGGAGAAGAAAGGGTTGAGAGGAAAAAACTAGATAGAAAGGAGAAGAGTAAAGGAGAGGAGAAGTATAGGGTATAGAGATTCATAAAGTAGTAGAGAAGAGGAGAAAGTTTGAGAGGTAGGAAGAGAAGAATGTGAAAGGATAGTGAAGTTTGTGTGTGTGTGTGTGTGTAGAAGTGAGGGGAAGACTTGGGAATGACACTGCACATCATCGCTATTGTCTCCTCGTCTAGGCTGCCTCTTTTCCTCACACACACACACACACACACACACACACACACACACACACACACACACACACACACACACACACACACACACCATCCTTGAAACTCCTTTCAGCCTCACAGTCCCCCCTCGCTAAGAAAATTTGTAGTCTGTGTGAGTGACCTGGAAATAGTTAAGTACCTCACCACTTTGTACGTATTCCAGCCGCTTCACTACTTCTTAACGTGAAGAACCAAATACATTAGGCCTTGGGATTCCTGGAGAAAGATATGTTGTAATTAGGCATCATTCACCCTCCCTCGGCAGACTATTTTATCCACATCAGCTTCATCAAAGAGAGAGGGGAGTGTGTATGTGTGTGTTATTTTTTGTTTAGTCTTTTTATGAAACTTTTACTTTCAACTAACTTTCTAATGTACCTTTTTATTCCTTGACTACCTGATTTTCTTGGTTTTTACAATTTACATCCTTTTAGGAAGCCTCAAACGGAAGTGCCAGGCACTGCTCGGGTTATTTTATAAGGTACAGGAGATTAGGCACACGGCAGAATTTTTGCGAGTTGAAATGCGAGTTCTGAAGCTATTTTCCGGCGTTATGGAAATCATCTTTGCTTCGTCTTTGTCTTCTAAAGTGTGCTTTTGCTTCTATGAATACTCGAAGTGTTATCTCAAATTTCTTATTCTGGGTACAGAGATGTGCCATATTAGCAACAAACAAGAGTAGAGCATCACACATATCATCCAATACAGTATATAGGGTACCGGTAGCCTGTTATAGAAAACCATGACTGACACTCCTGCTTCCTTGCAGGTAAAATGGTGTCATCCTTCTCCTATTAATAGTTTATTTACTAACCGTACCCTGGCACACTTCCTCTCATTGTGCCTACCGTACAGTAGCCTCTCTTCAGCATACATTCACCTTCCTATACTTTATAGTCGCTTGCTAACCATAGTTTTTGTTGACAAGTATAAATAATAGTGTGGGTGGTGTACCTTAAAATAATCTCTCCTAATTATTTCTTGGTAAGAATGTTTTGGGGTGTAAGAACCAAAGGGGGAAATATGAGAAGGTGGGACAAAGAGGTGGTGGAGAGCGAAAAAGAGAAAAAGACGAATATTAGATAAAGTGAAAGGAGGAAGATGGAAGGTGTAGTAGCTTTATGTAGATGAGTGTGGGTGGCTTGAGAAGGAGGAGGAGAGGAGGGGAAAGGAAGAGGAGGGAGGAAAGTTTGGGTAATGGTTATGACTGATTTATGCAAGTTAAGGCTGATGCTCCCGTGGGGGATGATTTTGGGTGGAGTAAGAAGTGTGCACGTCTGGGTTTGATGTGAAGATGCGAGGAGGAGGAGAGGGAGTCTGGCCTGGCTGTGTGTTATGAGAAAGCAGAGGTCGTACAGACAGACAGACAAGTGAACAAATCCGTATACCGTGCATACATACATGCATACATTCTTGTACATACTTTCTTACATAGTGCTTTAGTTCCCGAAAAAGAAATATTCAAAATGTTCGTAGTACAGTATCAGTTTGTGATGCCAAACGGATATACTTTTATACGAATTTCAGAGCTTAGAATCACATCCCTTATAACTTTCGATACATCTTTTGAGTATTGTGAATAATAATGATGAACATATTGTATATAACATGCCAATTGAGGGAGAATGATCTACCAAGGTGTGCCGAGACTCAGGCACTTAGAGAGTGTGATGTAAGGTTAGGGTTAGGCAGTGAAGGTTACTTGGCGTGCGTGGGTAGAGTCGTGCCAGGGAGGGTTGTCGTGTGGGCACTCCCTTATCCCACCCTCACTCTCTCTTTCCGTCTCCCTCACTCTCTCTTTCCGTCTCCCTCACTCTCTTTCCGTCTCCCTCACTCTCTCTTTCCGTCTCCCTCACTCTCTCTTTCCGTCTCCCTCACTCTCTTTCCGTCTCCCTCACTCTCTTTCCATCTCCCTCACTCTCTTTCCATCTCCCTCACCCTCTCTTACTCTCTCTTCCCCCAATCTATCCCTTCCCTCTCTTTCCTCCTCTCTCAAGCTAGTAAACACACACACACACACACACACACACACACACCTTTCTCTCGCTCTCCATCTACACACACACACACACACACACACACACACACACACACACACACACACACACTTGTATCTCACCCCTCTAATTCCCCCGGCACTCTTCACACTGCCACTCCCTCTTCTTCCCTTTCCTTTCTCACTTCCTCACACGTCATGTCTCAATCCACTTGTTTGCAGTTTCCTCTTATTTTCTGTCATTTGTAATCGTTTATTTTTCACGGATTCAGTTTCCAATAAGCACAAAACCTGGTGTGTATGATCGGAACGGCCACATAATTATTTCACTTATCGGGCCCTAAAGATCTCGAACCTAATTTTATTCACAGTCTATTCGAATTGTGGCTGTATACATGCCCTCAGTTATTGGACTGTATCTATGATGGCAGACGACAGATTATTAATAATTTTAAATGTCAGTACAAGTGTCGTCGGGTTTTCAGTTCAGTAGGCTAACACTTCACGTGAGGAACATTATGTCAGCAACCCTTGACATGTTTAGAAGGTATCTATCTATTTGCCTCACCTGCCATTCGATAATATGTGGGTTGAATCAAAGGTGGAAGTGTAGGTTTGGTTGTTGGAATCGTGAGTATGTGTGTGTATGTATTTGTGCTTGTATGTGTGTGTTGGAATACTGAGAGCCGCACCCACCAGTACAATATATCACACTAAATTTATACATGGCAGGACCTAGGCTTGGCTGCGGGAATAGTAATTACCGTGGCTCCGGAACCTGCTCAAGGTTAGTAGCATAGTCGTGGTTACCTGCCTGCCTGCCCTCATCCTTCCAGCTCCATCTTAGCCTTGTACGTGAGCCTATCCTTCCCATCCATGAAATTCCCTCAGACTTACCCACCTAGCCCCTTGCCTATTTACACAACCTGACTACACATTCATGATGCATATACACCACAAGAAGAGATACATTATTACATCCATAAATCTCTCAAAGTCTTATGTGTTGTGCTGTTCTGTACCTCCCAAAATTATCGTTAAGGTAAAGTGCTGTACAATCTGCCACACTGGACGATGTTATTTGACACGTGTTGCGTGAGGTGGCAAAAAGTTCTGTTCATTTCGCCATCCTTCATACCACTCATTAACGATAGTTTTGGGAGCTACGGTTCACCCTCCTAAATAGTATCGTTAACTGGGATAATATTTCTGCATTTCTTCCACTGCTAGGTATTCACAACATAGGTAATACACACACACACACACACACACACACACACACACACACACACACACACACACACACACACACACACACACACACTAAAAAATAGTAGGACCACTCGGTGATACACATAACAAAGTCAGTACAGGTACACACACGCCTGTTTTCTCACACTTAACAAGCATACATAATCAATCAGTCAAGGTTTTTACCACGTGAAGAGTTTCAAAAACATTTCTCCCAGGCGTAACCAGTGGTGTGACTCAGGACTTGTTTAAAATAAGTAATACTTGCAATTTTCACCTGCAAAATGACACAGAGTTATTTTTTTTTTACTTAGTTTTGTTCTATGTGGTCTGAGACTTACAAAACAACCCTGTAACTAATTGACACGCCGCCTTTTTTTTTATTGATCTTAGTTGAAATTCTCACAACCACACCACTTCCTGAGGCCTTGACCCTCGGCTGCATTCTTCATACCTCTTTCCCAGTCCCTGTCCTTGCCTTCTCCCATTGGCTCCCTTCCCCCATCTTCCATCTCACGTCCATCCTCCATTTCATTGTCCTCCACCTGAGGACCTCTGCACCGTACCCTTTACCTCCATTCTTTTCCACGACATTTTAACCATTTTCTTAAAACACATTTCTCTTCTGCTTACCACACTTTCACCACATCAATGCCACTACTGAGCTATTAACCCCAAACAGCTTCTTCCACTAAGCACATCACATCATACCATAACAACACACCTTATGTTACAGAATCTTGTCCCAATCTTATCACATCACGCGTCCACACTCTAGTCTTCACCCTCGTATCCCACACCCAGTGCCTCCTCGATTAGGCCAACCTAATATATCCACGCTTATTCTCATCTACAGTGCATTACATCACATCATTCATATTCTGTTCTTGTCTATCTTCCGTATTTTATTCGCACCCCTTTACCCTTTCCTGCATCCACACCTTACACTTTCTCACCCACGCTGCCTTCTCACATTACCATCACAAAGCCTCACAACACACCCATCCATATTTCATACACACTTAGTCTTTTTCCACACTAAGACTCCATCCACACCCACTGAATCTCTCACACACTGTATTTATAACATCCCCACGCCCTCATACACTTCAAGCAAACACAAATGACACACACACATACACACACCTCACTCTACTCCAACATACACACCTTTACTCTACCTTAGGAGAAGCTAACCTAACCCGCCCACGCCCCGCTCATTAACCTCACGCCACTCGTGTTTACTGCTGAACGTGATCTGGCGCGCCGTGTTCGGTTGGCACGGTACGCCCTCTGGTGGTGGTGGGGTATGGAGAGGGGAGAGCCGCCCCCTCCTCACCACCAGCCACCTTGACGTAAGTGCCCGAGTAATCAAAATGTAAGGTGCCGGCCAAAATTAAGTAAGGAAGGTTTCATTGCCTGCGAAATTTGGTGGGGATTTAGGAGTTGCATGGTAAATGTTTGGGAATTTGCCTCATTTACTTTTTGGTGAAAGAATTCGTTTTCAGTAAGCAGATATTATGGTTGTATAATTGTATATATATATATAAAATATTCACTTCTCTTCCTTCCCTCTCTTCCTTCCCTCCCTCTCTTCCTTCCCTCCCTCTCTTCCTTCCCTCCCTCTCTTCCTTCCCTCCCTCTCTTCCTTCCCTCCCTCTCTTCCTTCCCTCCCTCTCTTCCTTCCCTCCCTCTCTTCCTTCCCTCCCTCTCTTCCTTCCCTCCCTCTCTTCCTTCCCTCCCTCTCTCCTTTCCCTCCCTCTCTCCTTTCCCTCCATCTCTCTCTCCCGTCTTTCCCCCCCTCTCTTTCTTCATTTTTGTGATGAGTTATAAGCTTCCCTAAACACAACCCCAGACAGGCTGAATGGTAGAGTTGAAAGGGTAGGGTGTCGTGAGTAGGATAGGCTCGAGGTGTGTGTGGTTGCGTGCCTAGGTGGCGTGGCTTGGTTAGGAGGAGGGGGGTAAGGGCGTGTATGGTTCTCGTAATGGAAGGGTGGGTGTGTTTGGTTTGCGTGTTAGGCTTTGTGTGTGTGTGTGTGTGTATGTGTTCATCGAGTCTGGCTGGATTACAATTTTGGGTTGGTTGCACGATATATGTGAATCATAAATTATCTTAGAGAAGTGGAGTATGTGAAATAGGAGTTAGTGTATTTTTTTGTTTTGTGTGTGTTTATGAGGTCCGTTGTGATGTAGTTTGTTTGGGTTAAAGGCAAGGTGATATTCTGCAAGGGTGCCGGTGGTTATGGTCTGGTGTGATTAGTTCAGAAGGTAGGAGGGAGTAAGGGAGGGAAGTTGTTTAGTGGAGAGAGAGAAGAGAGAGATGAGGCATGGGTATAGGAGCAGAGAAGTTACTGGAGATGATGATGATGATGATGAGGAGGAGGAGGGGAAATAGGAAACTAGCATAGTGGAGGAAGAAGGGGAAGAGGAGACATGTTTGGCGAAGGAAAATGAGAAGAGGAATGGTTAATGAAGGCGGAAGGAGGGGACATGAAAGGGAGAGAAGTGAGGCGTGGTGTGTGTAATATGATGATGATGATGGAGAGACGATGAATATTATGGCTGTAGAGATGGTATGAACAGAGTTGTGGGAAGACGTGTTGTACATTAGGCCTAACCACGAGGACTACAAGTAACATGGGAAAGTAGTAGTAACATACGGTAGTAACAATATAGTAGAGGCGAGAGGAGGCATTTTCTACTGGTAGGTTTTATTAGGAGAGGATTGATGAAAGGCTTGGTTAGTGAATGGATGAAGTAGAGAGTGTGTGTTGGAGAATAGAGGTTTATGTGGTTAAAGCAATGAAAGAGGCGAGGAGAGAAGAAAGGGCAGACAGAGCAGGTTATGGTAGATAAGAGAGAATGGGTGAGGGGTGTGGTTAGTGGAGGGAGGGAGAGAGAGAGAGAGAGAGAAGGGGCGTCGACCAGACAGCGCCACCATTTGCATGTATATTGACGGCCAGGTGGGGGCTCATGCCGCTCCTCATTTGAAAGAAGGATGAGAGTCGGAGCTGCATCAACTACTCTCGTATTGATGATGGAGGAGGTGGTCTTGCTGACAGCGCATCACTTTATTTTTACCATTATTTTCGCTGAACTTTTAACTTTTTCGTGTCCTTGAGTGCAGGTTGTAACCGTAGCTGCCGTAGTATTCATACTCGTCAGGATTCAGTCATCGGAGTGATACCTACCGACTGAGATGAGCGAACACTATGGATTACGAATGCTACGTATTTAACTACGAACATTTTTAAACTGAAAATTATATAAATAATAGTGAATTGACTCCAAATGTATATCAGTTGAGCCTCATAATTAAAATACTTCTGAACTTTCAGCAAAACCAGACCAAACTCTTAACCCTACAACCGTATATAGGTGGCTTCCTGTAACTGTCTGTCGTCCTGTCTGTGTTTGGGTGTATTAAAGGAAGGGGAGGCGTTTTTAATAACCGTGTCTTGAGAGAGAGAGGAACACATTGGAGCAGCCTGCAACAAGGAACAGATGTGGTACCCCTTCTTCCTTTCTCCTTCCTTCATCCTTCCCTGCCTCTGTTGATACCTTACCACTCATCCTTCTTCCTTCCTTCTATCCTTTCTTTTCCTTTGGTGGAACCCCCTCTTTCATGAACACCATTTTACCCTGTCTGCTATAATTTCGTTTACCGTGTGGCTCCCCTTTCTTCTTCCTGGTGTGGTATCCCTTCTTCCAATCTTCCTCCTTATTTGCACACCTTTCTTGTTTCCTTTACTTCGCTTTGGTACATTTCTTCCCTGTTCTGAGTATTGGAATGGTAGTTACACGCACCACCAGGCCCGACCCATACTAAACACACCATTACCGTGGGTTAGGGTGGAGGAGAACAGACACACCCAACATAGAGAGAGGGAGGAAGAGAGGAAGGTCGCACGGACACAGGACTACTAAGCTAGGCTGGATATTTAGGGCTCCCTGAGGGCCCCTTCCTCGCTTCGGTTCTAATAAGCAATATGGGAGGCTGCAGGTGAAGCTGCTGAGGAGTGGGGTTGTACGAAACGGCCTAGTGAGTAGGACTAGGCAAGATTATACACAAGATTAGACAGGAATTAGCAAGATATATTGGGAGATGGGTGAAATTTAGAGCTATAGAGGAAGTAGGGCATTGAGGTAATTGGCCTGGCGTTTGGGATGTAGGGATATAGGGGATAGATTGGTAAGATGTATGGCCGGTGAAGGGATCGTACTGTAGATATATAATTATGAGATGGCATAGAGTGGAATTGATTAGAAGAGCATCTGCTTACTATTATATGTTTAAAGTGAATTATGAACATTGGTACCAGTAGTTAGTATTATTAGTAATATAGATATTGTAGGCAGTTAGACTGATTGGCGTGCAGATAATTGGTGGACAGATAAGCAAACAGACAGTAGACAAATAAACAGTCACTGCATACATACATACTTACGTACATAGGTAAATAGCTTAGTAGATAGTTGAACATAAGCTGGGTAGGTGAAAGGGACAGAAAAGGTACACACACACACACACACACAGGCAACGAGCAAGGGAGGAGCATAGAGTATCTGACCAGTAGATAGTGTTATATTTTCACCATTCTTCATTGTCTGGACTCTGTTTTTAGGTACCATGTTCTCCATTCAGCCTGTCTGTCTGCCTGCCTGTGCTTTGTGCTGGTAATCAGTATGGCATAATGAATGAGGGTTTCTATGGTGGAGATTGTTACTGTGATAAATTCATGGGTTTAGTGTTAACTCTGATCCTTAGATTAAACACGTCATGATATTTTTGGTGCGGACAATAGAGGGGAGTGGTGTTTCCATATTGGGATATTACCGCTCTATATTTAAAAGGATTATTTAAAACATTACTATATGATAATTTTTCAATGTTAAACTGCCATTGTAACGTATTTTCATTTCACCACATGCTTACTGTTACTGAATAATTTGACTACTGTATGTTCAATGTACATATTATTTAGACTACTATTGCCAATTTATTTGTTTATTTGTAGTTTTTATTTATTTATGTATTAATATTATGTTTTTAATTTTCACTACATTGATAATCATGGTTATAAGTGATTCATGGTAGACAGGTCAAAGCCCCCCGACCCCCCCCCCCCTCCCTTCCTTGTTTACCCTGGTTGTGATCTCCGGTAAACTGAAGGAAGGTGGCTGGAGTTTAGCCACCTCAAGTTTCTCCATTAAAGTTGGCCAGTTGTTGGACCTCTGTTATTATTACACTATTACTGACGCTCTGTTGCCCACGAGGATGGAAGGTCGTTTTTATTTTTTGACATCACACACACACACACACACACACACACACACACACACACACACACACACTAACATATTCTCACTCACTCCCTCACTCACCAACATGGAGGGAATTGCACACTCGGGCAGTCCCGGAAGCAAACCTAACCACCAGACATTAGTAAGGCATATAAATATACTCTCACGTCGGCACCACACTCTCATAAATACACACGCAAGAGACAGCCAGGTCTCGCATATAATCATACACACACACGCACACACACACACGCACACACACACACACACACACACACACACACACACATACACATACACATATACACACACACATACAGGGGAAACTAGACTTCCGTGGTGTTTGTGTGTTGGTCAGTACACACACACACACACACACACACAGTGGAAACTACAGTAGACTTCAGTGGTGGTGTTTGTGTGTTGGTCAGTTTGAATCGTTGGTGGTGGAATATGTTTTGTGGCAGGAGCCTGAAAGTACAGCTGTCTCATTATCATTATATTATTCGTTAAATGGGTTAATATGCAAGAGGTTTGTAGTACGTGTCATAGTTGTAGTTCCTTGCAAATTTACTCATACCAGTGTCCATGAAGGTTGAAGCCCATTAGTTAACAAGGTTCCCAAACTTTTGGAATGAATGTATGTTGCTATTTCTGTTTTATGTCGGCTAATTTCATGACTATTAACTTTTCGTGTCATATTGTTTGTACGTTGGGATGTTTTCAGTATATTTTCAGTACTGTAAATAGAAGCAGTTTCCAGGTGTTGTGGGTAAAATAATACGAAGGTTGTAGAGGTCAGGTTTGTCCTCTAAACCGGTATTTCTGCTCTTCAAAATATGGTAGCGTCTTGGTTGGAGGTGTATAGCATTGTATTAAATTCATGTTAGAAAACGTAAAATTTGGCGTTTGATTGTATAGTAGTTTTGTTATTGGATATCTATGTTATATAGATTATTTTTACAGCTTTTCTAATAATGTTTGTTTTCCTTCCAGGTACGTGCTTGATCTCGTGTGTGTGTATTTGAGGCTTCCAGTCTTCTTGGTAACGTATAATTAAGATAGCAACCTTCCACGCTCCACATTCCTACCGTTTAACCTTCACGGTGTTTTTACATTATTTTCATCCTACTTAATTGTTTGTTTACGGTTCTTGCCTGCTGACCTCATTTTAGTTGTTTCCTCAGCACCGTGCATTGGACCCTTTCCTATCGATTTACAACTATTCTCTTTTTATCTTAATCTTTCTCCTGCCTTACATCATATCGTATTCGAGCTTTACTCTTATGTTCCACCTACTCTGCTTTAAGTACTCTTTCTCTGACACACTATGTACCCGGTAGTGATAAAAAAAAGCATAGTAGATCAAGTTACCGTAAAAAGTGACTTAACATTTTATATTGTTGTTGGGCGGTGTTGTGGTATAGTTTGGTGGAATCAGTAGCCCAAACTTCACTGAAAAGCTCCTTACCCCCTGAAAGTAAGCCAGGGCATGCAGTAGTAATGTGCCGACCCAAGGCAAGAATACCTTCACTTAATAAGCTTAAACAGGATTCTTTTCCGACTTAATGGTGGGTAACTATTGTACGCGATTACCCGTCTAATAGAAAATGCTAATTAACCAAGGTGTGTAAATTTCCCATTCACGTTTTCTATTTAAATTGCAAATTGGGGAACACTTTATAGCGTTTGCACACGGCTTCTTTGGCGGGTGAGCAGGAGTTTTTAAGACTATAAGTTGTGCATCTCATTGCAGCCTCGTTCGTTTCTCGTCTTTAACTTCTTTCTTTGTTTCTAATCTCGTTGTCACATCTTTGTCGCCTCGTTTCTCGTTTCATTAACAACACTATAGTTTCTTCTTACGTTTTTCATCTCTATCAATTTTGTAGTCTGTTTGTTAACCTTCACCAAACAATTATTCTTTTTTCTCGTCTATGCGCATTATCATCTCAAAACTTTCGACCCTCTTGTCGTCTCTGCTTTGTCGTCTCGTTATCACCCCTCTCACCTTCCTTTGTTGTCGTGTCGTCTCTCTGTCTGTCTCGTCTCCCGCGGCGTCACCTCTCTAATCGTCAGCACCGCGATACGACACCCAATCAAACTTAGGGTGCTGAGTTTCCGTATTAAATTGAACTTGTGTTGGGGAGAGGGGAGGAAGAGGAGGGGTAGGTGGGTGAAAGTGGAATCTTGACTATTGACCTAAATCTGATGGAAAGGGAGCTGAATGAGTCGATAAGAGGTATGATTGAAAAAGAGACTTAATGAAGGTAAATATAAGGGAGCTGTCAAAATGTGAAAGGGGGGGGATAAAGGATGTGATGGCTACTTTTGAGTAATGATTGAATTGTCAAAGCAACTTGTAAGGAATGCAGCTGAGGATAGAATTGGAAAGGTATATATTTGAATGAGGACTACTTGGAATGGTGTCGAGTTGAGGATTATTACATGTTTTCAGTACAAGTTGGTGATTGCAAATTGTGGAGAAGATAAGAGAGGCTAAATGCGAATTAGACAGTTACTAAAATGGTGTTATGCATAGATGGTTTCTGAATACAGTGATTGAGTTGAGAATGAACGGATGGAATCAGTGAAGCATGAGAACTTGGGTTGAGTTGAGATGAAGTACAGCTGAATATTGTTTAATGGAAGGGAAGAGAACGGATTGAGACAGAAGATAGTAGAAGGGAATGGGAGAGTGGGGATTTCCTGAGGATAGGGCATAGGGGTGATGGGAGGGAGGGAAGGAGGGAGGAGGCACTGTGAGCTGACGAGATATAAGGATCAAGTGGGATTGAGGAGGGGAAGGGGGCTGACTAAACTAAAGGGCCACAGGGTGTAGTTGCAGGCACGGCAGGGGACTGACTACCTATACCTACAAGTTGATGGAAAATAGATTAAAGTGGAGCTGGCAGGGAGGGAGGGAGGGAGGGTGGTTGGAGGGGGTAGTAGTAGTGGTGGCAAACAAGAAGAGGTCACGAGGTACACGAATATAATACAGAAAAACTCAAAAATTTATTAATAAATGTCAGAAGAATACTAACAATAAAGTCGAACACGATCCTTCGACCTGGTTATATTGATGGTCGGAGAACAGGATGGTAACAAAAGACCTAAAACATGTATAGATGAATAACAAACAGGCAAGCAAGCAAGCGGGCCAGCCAGCAAAGGAGAGGGAATAAAGTGGAGTGAACAGCGAGGACAAGGGATTAAGGGGATAGGGTGGAGGATCAAGGGAAAGGAAGAACATGGATGGATATAGCTGTTTTAGTAGTGGCAGGTAATATTGGAAAAGTTCACTCTGGTGGAAGGGAAAAACAAAATACGCACCAGTAAGTAGATTAGCCTACCTCATTTTCAATCACCTTTTTCAATCTGCCTGGTTACACGGTTGGATGGCTGGGACTAAATTAAAGGTTGTCAGCTGCAGTGTAAAGTAAACTCTCTCTGCTGTAAAATAAGGTTTCTAATGATGAAATTATAGTACTTTAGAGCATCCAATGTACCAAAGATTTTCAACAAAGGATTTAATAGTTTTGTGCTTATCAAACTATATTTCAATCAGTGTTGGAGGTCGGGCAAACATTTAGTTTCTAACGGAATCTGTACCTGCCTGAATAATTGTTTAGAAATATTTTTACCTACCTACCGGTACCTTCATAAATTCCCTCCTTTTTCCTCCTTTTGACCATTCTCCTCTACCTCCGAAAGTTTCGTACATTGTATACAAAGCAGTTAGACCGACTGGTTGGATGCGACTCATCGGTTTGGAGTGACCAGTGTACAATATTTAGTATCTATTGATCCAGGTTCGTTCGCCGATGCATTATTTGTTTGGAGTTCTCGTTGTAGTAAATCTTCCTCGCGTATCATTTAAAATGACAACAATAACAACACTTAAGCCGGGTATTTGGTTGAGTATGGAAGGCTGGCACTCAGAGGTGGTTAGGAGGAGAAAAACTGAACCATTCCCGGCAAGGCCCCCCGCCATTCAACCAGTATCCCGGCCTGGTTAGCGAGCTGGGGGGCTTAATTGACCAAGGCCAATGATATTGCGGAAGCAGCACCGTCTGGTTAGGGGAAGGGGCTAGCGTTTGGTGGTGGTGGTGGTGGTGTTGGTGTGGGGAGAGGGTAGCGTTGTGGGGGTGGGGGTGGGGGCAGCGTTTTGGGAGAGGGGGTGGGGGGTGTAGTTCATGGCCGCGATTGACCCAAATCCCGTCGGGGTTGGTGTATTGTAAACAAGTCTGGAAGAGAAGGCTCGGCTGCTGCCCCAAGCTGCCCCACACCCAGTGAACCTGCCTTAAAAATATACCACCTTTATTGTTTTAAAGTTGAAATACTTAAAACCAAACCCGAAATTAACCCTTTCAAACAATTATGCAGATAATCGTGGTTTCGTTTGTTATTGGTCTCAGAAGTTAAAGAAAAAATAGCAGGTAATAGTTTCATTTATTATTATATTTAAGAATACTGATAGCATGTTGTATGGTGTTGTACATTGTTATTGGCTAAGGAGTTTCTGTCGTGAATGTAATGTTAGAAGATAATCAGTTTTTACATCTTTATCAACAATATTTAACAAGTCGCTGTATATGTTAGTTTTCGATTATCAGTCTCACCAGCTGGTCGTAGTGGCCATTTGTAGGTATGTATGTACACTCAGTAGCCATTACCCCGTATGGTTTGAACAAATCTCCCAGGTGGCAGCAGCTTGTGGTGCATTTATTGGGTTTCCTGAGTTATGCTGAGACTCTCTTAGCTATCTCTACCATGACGAGACACTGGTAACCTCATTGCATATGGCACGGTTCTTACAGGTAGTACGACCATGAATTCTTGTAATTAATAGTATCGAGAGAATGATTCTTTTAAGTTTGTCATAAATATCAAAGTTCACACACACCCTGTCGAAAAATGTCCTTGATTACGTAAACAGTTCCGGACATCCTTAATTAACTCTTCATCGCCAATTTCTTTCCACGTTTACAGCCACACTCCCAGCAGCACCCCCTCACCCAAAAACAACCATAAGTCACTCATGCACTCCCAGCTCATCCTCATCATCATCCCCCATTATACCTTCCTCCATCACCCACTTTGAGCTCATCCCCACCACCCACTGCTGCTGTCCCCTCCGTCCCTATACCCGAGGCGTGTCAACAAAGATCCTCTCTCCCATTGGGAAGTTTGCCTTCACTATCGATCCCCATCATCCACTAGCAGTTGCCGTGGTGTAGAGAGAGAGAGAGGAGGAGGTGGAAAGTGGAGAGATGTAGATAGATGGTGAACAGGTAAATTAAGTTAAATACAGATAAGCAAATTGGGAAAGAAAGGAAGAGAAATGGTAGTGAAAAGTAGTGGAAAGGTGACGAAAAGTTGGAGAGGATAACGAGTGAAGGTGAAATAGTGACAGCATAGGTTGATTGATGATTAAGGAAGGAAGATGGGAAAGAGGAAGATGGTAGAAGAGGCGGTGAGAAACAGGAGACAAGGTGATAGACGAATACGAAGAGGGGTTGGAGTGGAAGAAAAAGGTATAGAGGGAGAGGTCGATGTGTGAAGATGGGATTGAATGTCCTTTTACCTTTTCTTCCACTTTTCCCTTCTCCGGCCACCTTCTCTAATTCCCTCCTCTTTTTATGGCCTCCTTCCCTCCTCTTTCGTCAGTCTTCTCTTGATTCCCTCTTCCCAGTATCGCGGACAAACAAGTCGCTTCCCTTCTTCCTCCCTACCTTCATTTCTCTATATACTTTTTCCTACCTTCATGCTCCCTTTCTATCCCCCTTCCCTTCTCTTCCCTTCCCTTCCCTTCTCTTCCCTTCCCTTCCTTTCTCTCTACCTTCTTCGCTCCCCTCCTTCCTTCCATGGTGTTATTTTCTTATCTTGTATTTTTTCCTCATCCTTGTCTTCATTACATCGCGTTTGTTCCTTCTCACTCACTCCCCTTCTCAGTTAATTATTCGCTACTAAATTTATCGCAATATAAACCACTACTTAAATATTCAATCTGCATGTGATGTATCGGGTGGCAAGAACATTTCCGACGCTCTGTAAATGAGGGAGACTTTGGGGACTCGATGTCATGCCAGGCTCTTTGTGTATACAGTACATAAAAATATGATTTGCCCCAAGACCAACTCATAACACGCTTCTCAAAGCATCGGTATGGAATTCATGGTTACTTCACTCCCAAACGTAGATTAAACTTAAACGTACAGTCGTAATTACATTAATTTGGTGCATGAAAATGGTCTGTTTTTTTTTTTTTTTTTGCTTTTGAGGGAATCATATGAATTAATAATAGATACCCTAATATGTATAGTTTCGCATGATTTTTTTTTAGTTAGTTTCATTCGAGGGTTTTGCAGGACTATTGGACGTGACTGTACAAGGGACTGACTAGGTAGCTACCTATTTCAGATCTGGGAAAATATCAAGAAATGATATCCTGGAAACTTAGGGTAAAAGTTTCCAGAGCAAGATGGAGGAAGTGTAGGAAGTCGGCAAGTTTGGATGGGTTGTGGGGGAGGGACGTCCAGCACGCATTTCCTCCAAATGTAAACAGTTATAGGAACACATCAAGCTGTACAAATTAGGTAGCGGTCAGAATATTGTTAACGAGTATAAAGATGTGCAATGTTGGAATTATAATTGTGTAGTTTTTTTTTTTTACAGTTTTGTATCACCTGTTTGGGTTTCATGCCGTTTCATTAGTGAGATAGAGAATTGGTTTCCTCAAAGTGTGCCTCTAGATTTAATACTCGGAAGCAGTAAGAGTACTTAATACAGTTCAAGCATTTTATTGTGCCTAATCATTCACTTTGTTTCGAGTTATATGTGTGTGTGTTACTTCTCATTCATATCCGTCTTTGCAGCTACTCTGTGGATAGGGGTGAGAGATTTTGAAAATAAGTCTGTACTTACCTATAGTTGGGAAACATTGGTTTAGGTACTCCTTCAAGGGTCTGTGAGGACGCTCAACTTGTAGCCCTGGAACTCTGTAGTAAAGAGTGACTTTAAAGGCCGTTAAGGCGAGTGGAGGGAGGCTGTGGAGCAAGGAAGCTGGAGTTGGCCAGGAAGATGGGCGTGGCAACACACACACACACACACACACACACACACACACACACACACACACACACATGATGAGTTTTACGTGAATACATTGAACTCATTTGAATTCAGTAAGTCTGACTGCCTGACTGTTTAGTCAGGCAGTCAGGCAGTATACCTTTCACTGTTTCATGGTATACATATTTAAAAAGTAACTTACACATTCAGGCTTTCATGCATATGTACGCCTGAGTGTATATTCCATATTTACTGTATGTACTGGTGCACTGGATATCAATCTTGGCCATTTACACCTTTCTATCTTGCTAACATTTAATGTCAGCCTCTCAAACTTGGCATCCTTATCCATTAACCACCTTCAGCCTTCAAAATGTGGCTCGAACTAGTAACCTTTAATAACACAAACTTTATTTTTCGTATTTATCCCGAATTATTTTATGAACCAAATTCTTACCACATTCATAATCTAACCCTACTGAAGCCTCATCTCTTTTATCCCAAACCATTTCTCATAAAAACGTTACCCGAAATCTTTGTCTCCTTTCCCAAACCATATCCCGAGCCTTCTCTTCTCCTATATCACAAATTTGACATAATATCCTCCACAACCTCCAAGCCCACAACTATAGCCTAACAGACTCCTATCCCAGACCCATTTCCACCTTGCTAACCCTGTCTGCCTAACTGTCCGTGTGATGCTGGCGAAGGTACACAGTGGGTGCCAGGTAACTCGATTGTGTGGCAGGCTGCACGCGCCCGACAGCTGACAGAGCCTGTTGATCCCACTAATATGGTTCACCCTCGTCCTTAATCATATTTGTACAAGAGGTCGTGTATTCCCTTTATCCCATCATGCAGGGTTTGTCGTGCTATGTGTAATCTCCCTCGCTGCTTCAACAATAACAACACCTTTCTTTTTCTTACTCGTTTTATTTACGTCTCCATCTGCTCTTGCTTTGTCTCCCCATTCTCATTTTCTCGAGTTTTATTGCAGAGTTTTCCTCTATATTCTCTTCACCATCATATGGTTTCTGTCCCCATTCTCTTCTTCCCTGCTTGTTTGTTTTCATTTTAAAAATTCCGGTGTTTGTAAATAACTTGACTACATTTCCCCTCTTTGTTCTCCTTATCCTTGTTTTCTCATTTATTTGAGTCTCCTCTCTTTCACCTGATTACAACGGCTACTTCTGCTTTGTTGTTCTAAAGTTTTTATGACCTCACACGCTCCTCCTTTTGCATTATTTTAATATTATCGGTACACAGTAGTTGTAATAGTAATAGAGAAGACTTGAAGGAAGTACTTACTTTACTACACGGTTTAGCTTCCTTGTTACAGATTCTTCAAATTTGCAACTCTGTGTTGTCATCAAATGAAAGGTTAATCATCACTTTTCTAGGGAACTTTATACTGCGACCATTCCATCTCCTTCTCTCCCCACCCACACACACGCAGTTCTCATCTCGTGTACCTTCTCCTTTACCCCTTCCTATATATATCCTTCCACTTCCCTCTTTAGCTTTCTTTCTTAAATCTCCACACACTCTGCCCCCCCCCCCCCCCCCGCTCTTACTCCTCCCTAGACCCCCTTTTCTAATTCAATTTTCCCCTTTCCCATCCTTCTCGTCACACCTCGCCTTAAAATTTAGCCCCCCCCCCCTCATCCACCCCCTTCTCCGTCCCCCTCCTTAAAGACTACCCCCTCGTATTTTTTCCCTCTCCCATCTCTGTCTCCCATTTTCGTTGCCCCCTCTCCCCACCCCTACCCCCTCTTCCTCCTACACACCCACCCAACGCTCCTCTCCATTTTCAGGACTGCCTTACCTTACCTCACCTCGCTGCAGTTCATTCTCTCTCTCTCTCTCTCTCTCTCTCTCTCTCTCTCTCTCTCTCTCTCTCTCTCTCTCTCTCTCTCTCTCTCTCTCTCTCTCTCATCCAATTTCGCCTTCGACTTTTCCCTTGCACCTTATTCCACACTTTATGTTTTTCCCTCCTTATCTTGTCTCATTTAGTATTTGGTTCCATGTTTTCTTCTTACCATCGTTCTTAACACCCTCGCGATTTTCACGTGTATAAATATATATACATTTTCGTCAATACTGTATAGTGTAGTTTTTTCCTTTCTCCCTTGCAAATCTTGTGATCTTCTAGTGATGATTTGTTTCAATAAATTACCGTTTCCTGAATATATTTAAACCCAGACAGACTTGCACATGACTACTTTTATACCGCTCGCTGCTGTGCTCTTCCTCCTCTCCAAAATTCTCCCTCATTTCCTCCCCAGGTTTTCCTCCTGTCCCTTATTATGATTTTTTCTGCCGACTGTCATTATCTCTCAATTTCTTTCCTCATATTTTCCTTTATTACCGTATTCTGCCTCTTCCACGCGTACCTCCCCTCTCTCTTCCCTTCCTCTCTCTCCTCCGTGCTTCACCTTTTCCTGGTTTTCTCCCTCCTCACTCTCTCTTATCTCACTTTGCGTCTCATTCAATTTTATTCCATTATTTCAGTCCTCCGTCTTGCCCTCTCTCTTTTCATCTTCACTTTTCCTTCCTTTTCCACCTGCCTTCACTATCTCTTCCCTCTCTGACCGTCAACCCCCGTACTATCTCACTGTTACCTCCTATCTGTCTAACCCTCCCCTACCCCTCCCCTATACCCCTTTACTATCATACCTTCTCTTCCTCCTTTCCACTTTTTCACTCCCCTTTCTTTCCTCTTTTTCCCTCCCCGTCCTTATTTCCTCTTTTTTTCCCTCCCCGTCCTTATTTTCTCTTTTCCCTCCCCGTCCTTCTTTCCTATTTTCCCTCCTTCCTTCGTTCCCTACCTGGACTCACTTTTCTCTCTTATCCCTCCTTTCTGTTTGCTATTTTTCCAGTACATTACCGCATGACTTTCGTCGCTTGCATATCTTTTCCTTCTATCCTCCCTTCATTCTTTTTTTTTTTACTTGTTTTCCTGCCTTACATCCCCTTCTTTCTTTTCTTTGTAATTCCTACCTTTTTTTCGTTTTAATTTTAATCTTCGTTCTTTTTTTTTTTTTTTTATGTTTTATTTATCCTTCTCATTTCCAACACATCCCTTCCTCTCCCTCACCTCCCTCCACTACACCCCACAACAACTACTCTCGACCCAACCTTGCAACTCAGTAACATTGTGTATGTGTGTATGCTCCCTTCACACACACACACACACACACACGTCAAGACCATCAATGGGGGGTGGGGGCGGTCATAACCAACATGCTTCTCACCATCAAGACGCCGTATTTATGTTCTGGCGCCCCCCGTCTAAAAGTGGTCCCTCCAATATCCCAAATTGCGTTGGGTCGTAATTGTCGTCGGTAACCATTCAGCATGAGTTCATATCGATGCTTGCTGCTGCTGCTGCTTGTTGGGTTGGTTCCCCCCCCCCCCTCCCTTACACACACACACTCTCTCTCTCTCTCTCTCTCTCTCTCTCTCTCTCTCTCTCTCTCTCTCACCCGTTCTTGTATCCTCTCTCTTTCTCTCATATACACCGGCTTACACCCCTTTTTATCCTTGTATCTACTCTCCCATAATTTTTAATTAAATTATGTTTTATTAAATTTCCTTCATTTGTGTTCTCCTTCCATTCGTTTCCTGTTCCTACCTCTATCTTAATACACTTTACTTTCTCTTTCTCCCTCTTCCTCGTGGTTATTATATATTACACTCTAACTTTCCTCTGTTCTCTATCAAATTGTTTACTTTCTTTGTCTTCGTTCCTTTCTGTTCCTCATCCCTCATTCTAATATACTTAATTTTCTCCTTCCACGTTGAAATTTCGCATTTGCTTCTGCCTTTCGTTTCATTCCTCAACACATTTTATTCTCGTTGTTCTTACGGTTCTCGAGTTTCTGTCATTCCTTTAGTTCTCTGCCTTCTTATACCTTACACACACACACACACACACCTTGTTTACCGATCATTCTTCTCCGCATTCCCATCGTCTGCCGTTCCCTGGCCATTCATTTGTTCTCACGTTCCCATCCCTCGTTTCCTCTTTTCCCTTCCCTAACGCACACCACTTCTCACCGTCCTTGCCGTTCATTTGTTTCCAGCTTCCTTTTTGTCTGCCATTGCTAGTCTCTCTCTCTCTCTCTCTCTCTCTCTCTCTCTCTCTCTCTCTCTCTCTCTCTCTCTCTCTCTCTCTCCAACTGTTCTTGTCGCTATTATTACTCTTTCCATTCTTGCTTCCCTCTTACCTCCTCCCCTTCCTGTATCAATTTCATGCTCGCCCTTAATCTTGTTCTGACTCTTCCGCCCGTGTTTTCAATTTTGTGTGGATGTTGTTAACCCCTTTCAGTGCTAAAGGGACCCTTCTTCCCCTTCCTCTCCCCTCCCCTCCCCTCGGTTCTGTTAGGTTGGCGGGTTCTGTATGTGTGTGGGATTGGGGTATACAGTAGGGAGTAAGAGCGGGAGTCTATATGGGTGGGAATTAACAGTAGATAATTATAATGCATGTGTGGGTGGTTCAGTTATATTTGTGTATATGTAACATTGGTGTTATTCGAACCAAGTATCAAAATATTTATCCATCCAAGATCAGTGCAAAATATTTAATTACTGGAGATCTGGATATCATTCACAGACCAGTATATGTCGACTCTTAACTCTGTAGAATAATTGTAAACGGGTGATTCCTCCAAATAGAACCTCAAAGGAACACCAATAACTTGTGTAGATAATAATATACTTGAAATTCTTCGACACCTTCACAGTCCCCATTACTCTTTCAGTTTCCAACACAAATATTAGATATTGGTTTGATACCCCATGAGATTAGGGATCTGAAAAACAGATACACAACTGTATTAAGATAACAAGACCGCCTTTATCATAATCTGATTGCTTCTGTGTTGGGGTTATCAGCTCTAAACTTGGTAATGAATGGAGCGATAAGGACCAAGTGACGAGATATTATTCATCAGCTTAAACCAGTCGAATTTTGTTCTGCGGGATTTGTTTCTTTCAGGCTTTGAATAGTAATGTTAGTAATTGTAAAAAGATTTATACCAATACAATATATATTTGTATGAAATGCTTAAGAGTTTTTTAACTAATAACTATAAAAATAATAGTAAAAACAATAACAAAAAACATAAAAGATAATAATGCAATAACCAGTAACATTACTGATGAATCTAGCGAGAGACACCAAGCATACAGTGCAATTAACCACAACTAAAACCTACCCCGGCACACAAATCCCCACAATTTTCCGTGATGGACTGGAACAAAGTGCTTTCCTGCCATTGTTTCCGCTGATATGTACCGGACGGCAGCAGCCAACATTGGTAAAGGGGGAAGGGGGCGCAGTTTTACATTTTTTTTTTGGGGGGGGGGAGAAAATTTTATTGCATTATTATTATTATTATTATTTAGGGATATATCTATTTTATACATATATGTTGTGGGTGTGGAGATTTCTACCTTAATTTTTTGGGGAGCATATTTTTCCTTTTTTTTTTGGAAGTATTTCTCTTGGGGAGAATTTTTCTGTTGGTATTATTTACTTCCTATCTTCATTTTTTTGGGGGGAGAGAAGAAGGATTTTCTGTTGCACCCTATAGCTTCGGGGACTAGTTTGACAAATTATGAAAGGAAAGAAAGTGAATACGGAGGGAGGAATGAAGGAGAGGAGGAGAGAGAAAAAAGATTAATGGACAAAGGGAATGGGGTAAAGACGAAGCACATAGAAAGTAAAGTAGGAAGAGTAGGATGAATGCCAGTGGAGGGAGGGGAGAGGGGGAAAGATGAAAGTGGTGTGTGAAGGGGGCAGGAGAAAAATGGGAATGTGATAAAGAGGGGAAAGGTGATAAAGAGCAAGAGGAGCAGTGGAGGGAAGAGATAAAGGACAGAAGAGGATAGACCTAAATGGAGAGAGAGAGAGAGAGAGAGAGAGAGAGAGAGAGAGAGAGAGAGAGAGAGAGAGAGAGAGAGAGAGAGAGAGAGAGAGAGAGAGAGAGAGAGAGAGAGAGAGAGAGCGAGAGAGAGAGAGATTAGTAACGAAGGGGGGGGGGAGTAAGGTAGAATTTGGCCAGATATATATAAAGAAAAAATGCAAATGGAAGGAATTATACGTGAGAGAAAACCAAATGGGATGAAATAAAATAACGTATATATTGCATTAATTACAGGATACGCCACGATATGATCACTTCTAGGCCCCATAATGCCCACTATGTATCATTCTTGAGGTTTCTGGTTCTCTAACTTAGAAATAAACATGAGAGATTGTATAACCTTCCACTTCCTGTTGTCCAAGGTATAACAGAGGGATGGTAGGGAATGTGAAGGGAGAGAATTGAGAAGGATGGAGGGGGAAGAATAGAGAAAGGGAAGAGAACAGGGGAATTAGACGAAAATAGGAGAGAGAGAGAGAGACAGAGACAGAGACAGAGACAGAGACAGAGAGAGAGAACTGGTCATTTAAAGCCACTGTGTTTGTAGGTGGCTTAATTGGAGTCGCTTTCGGCGTTTCAGGGGGTTGTGTTCAAGTGGTGTGTGTGTGTGTGTGTGTGTGTGTGTGTGTGTGTTTGTGTGTGTGTGTGTGTGTGTGTTTGTACTAAAGATAGATTTAAGGGATCAGTGAAGACCTCTGTTGATAAAAGACACTCAATTCCTGAAAACTACACCTGTGCTAAGAGATATTATTCGTGGTACAGTATAGAGTTAATAAGTGTCCTCCATTACATCACATCACAAGTGTGGCTTCCTTATAGCCTTGTATGGTAGACGTTTAATGCATTATTTAGGCGTATCTTTAGGTGTGATGAATTTTCTACTATATTGGCTGAGATATAAGTCTTGTTCTGTATCACCTTATCCAGTTATGTGGATCAGAAATATATCGTGCTAATATACCTGTTCTAATAGTCCACTTTCCAGACAAGATATTGCCATTGCCACATTCGTATAACATATGTTTTTTCTGACTATTTTTTGTGCAGGAAGTTTCTTTTATCTTACAGTGTGTGAGAAACATAGTTGATATACCGGGCACTGTTATTTTCGTAAGTAAAATTGATGAATATATCGCGTAAAATGTATTAGTTTTTACAGTTACCCCCTGGCGTAGTTTCCTGAACTTCGTCCTTAACCTTGACGCTGTACAAAATTTCCACCTTTAAACGTGGTCCATGTCCTTTAAGTCTGGTTACTTGACTTAAAGGAGACCGGACCTGTAGGAGTGTTACGCCATGGGACAATAGGAAACCTTCTCGCTCTCTTACTTGGGTAGAGGATGATCCTTGGCTTCCTGATAGAAAAGGGTTGGGGGAATTTTGTTTGTTTTTTGTTTGTATTATCATTTAAAGTCCAATACAATACAGTTTAAGCTATATAACTTTTGTAATTTATTATACACATTGATGAAATTAGCAGAGGCATTCATGATATTTGTTTCTAAGTGTTATAGTGTTTCTGGGTCACTTTGGTCAACACAAATCCTCAAACAATTGTACCCTTGCCTGGTAATATAATATGCACAGCAGTGGTAGATTTGTAGAGACAGAGGGAAGCAACATTTCCTTCCTCAACTTGGGCCAGGTGAAACCGAAGTGACAGACACTCCCTCTTGCAGCCCATCACCACAACCAGCCTCCCCTCACTAACCTTACTCTAGTGCTCGGGTATAATTACAGCCTCACACCTTACTCACCCTTGCTCCCCTACCTACCTTTGCTGGCTAGCTGGCTACACAAGGATGCTTTATGGTTGGTGGTCAGAATTAGTGGGCCCAGATGACATTAGGCTTTTAGTATAATTTTGTGTGGGGGGTCGTGTGTGTATATACTATATGCTTTCTCTGCTATTTGTGTGTGTGTGTGTGTATGTAAAAATTACTGATTTACGAGTACACCATCTCTCAACGTTATATATTTACTTTGTTTTTGCACTGATGCCAGCTCATAAGACTAACATGACAACTGACATATGACACCTATTAATATTAATACATAGTGAACTGACATACGGTAAATGTTCATAACGTTCCGTCCCTTTAATCACTTAACTATCTACCTTTTATCTTGAATAGAATTTGCAATAAATAGATTTATAAATACTCATTATATTGTCCTTGTTTTAAACAAGAAACATTCCACGAAAATATGAAATATTGATTTTTGAATGAAAATAACTAAATCTGTGACAGTACCTCCAAGTGCGATTGTACAATTGCCAGTAATAATTATGTCACTTCAAAATGAAGCTTATTATTTTAACTGTCGGTATTTACAGTTGTGTGTACGGTAGCCTACTCTGATAAAAATATTTCTCCAAATTTCCTGAAATATACACCTTTACGTGTGATACTAAAAGCAGAAAAAGGTGACTTCGTCACACACACACACACTTACTTGCGGTGGGAAAACAATGGAGTCTACTCTTCCTCCTCAGTCGAGTCATAATTACTGATGACATCCCCTTCACCTCCCCACCTCACCTGCCACTCCCTTCTCTATATTCCTGTCCTCTTTATCCTTTCCCCTCTGCTTCCCTTCGCTTCTTCCCCTACACGTCCCCATCCAACTTCCCTTCACTCTCTCTCCATATTCTCCTTCTGTTTCTCCCTACCCATTTACTCTTGTCTTCTCTTACACCTCACAGCACTTCTACTGTATATTCTTGCCTCTCTCTCTCTCTCTCCTTACTGTTCTTATTTCCCATGTGCTGAACGCTGCTTCTACACTTCCCCCAACATCAGTCACTTTGTCATTGTCTTACATATTTCCCTGCTTCTCTTCTCCACATTTTCTCTCCCTGTTTATTCTTCTCCCATTAACTTGCTCTCTCCCCTCTTCTCCATCAGCTCTTTCTCTTCCTTCATCTGATTGTTTACGTTCTCCAGTGTTCACCTTTTCCTTCTCTCTTCTCTCGGCTCTCTTCACCCTAATCCCGTCCTTCCTCACCCTCTTCACCCCAACCTCTCTCCTCTTCCATCACCTCTCTCCCCTCTTCACATGCAGCCCATCCATCCTATCCCATCTCTCCTTACCACCACCACCTCTTCCCCTGCTTCACTTAATCAACTAGTTCGCTGTGTGCTTGTCGTTCCTCCTTACTTACTCCCCTTTTGCTTGCCGTCCCCTTCATGAATTCTGATTTCGTCCTTGTGTGTCATGTTGGGATGATTGGTTTGTTTTTATCTTCAGTCTCTGACCCTGATGTGTCTTCATATTCTCATTTATTATTTGTTTTTGTCTCGTCTGCCATGCTTATCCTACTTTTTATTGTCATTATTCTCATACTTTTCCTTGCAACTCCGTGGTTTCTTGTTTGAAGGTTTTACACATCAAATATAGGCTACTGTACAGTACATAATTATAATCTACTTTCGTCATGATATCGATTGTATGAAATCGGGAAAATAATTCGTACTGGTAAACACGCTGATATCGAAAAAGTTAATGGTCGGTATTGTAAAAAATAGCACCCACTTTTCCGACTACATGTTGATGTAAGAACTCCCCCCGCTCACGCTTGCATGCGTGTGCGTGCGTCTGTGATGGCACGTGTTTGACAGTGCTTGGTATTGTGTGTTTGCCCGTGCATGGTGGCGTGTGTTTGCTTGTGTGTTTTCCCTTCGTCAATCAGAGACACTTTGTCCCCCAGGCAGGGAGAACTTGATCGGTGCACAAACCAGCCGCGAGACGAGCAGTAAAAACGCACTTGACAGATTAGCATGAAGGACTTGGGTGCTGCCTAGCGAACAATGAAAACAAGGTTGAGATGAGCTGTCACTCTGGCTGGCGGGCGTCTTAGTGATGGTGGGCCAGGAAAGAAGAAAGGGTGATGGGGGAGAAAGGAGGGAAAATATGTGAGCGAGATGTGATAAAAGGTTTAATTAATTTAGTGGTGATGTATGAAGAATGGAGTGGTAGTCTTGTGGTACGGCTAACATAAATGGAATGAAGGTGTATGGTATTGATTTGGAAGAGGATGACTAAGGTAAATTTTTATTGAGAAGGCGAGTGCTTAGGGTGAGATGTGAGGAAAATGACGAGAGTGAAATAGTGTGGTGACGTGTAATGAAAATATGTCGGGTGGCTTGCATACTGAAGGAGTGGTTTAGTCAATGGGGAAAGTGGGTGAATGAATGAATGAATGAAGCTGGCAGGCAGGTGTCATAAATGGAGCAAGTGACCAGGGAAGAAAAAGAGAAGAGTGACGTAGAAGACATGACTGACTTTGATTGACTGTCAGAAGTCAGGTACTGTACTCACATTTAGGCGAGTAGACTTGGGCGAGTGGATGAAAAAGAAATGAGAGTGTACATAAGATTTGGTGTTAAAAGGCTCAGAAGAAACATGAAGTAGTAGATGTAAAATGTTAGAGAGGAAATATTCGAGGATAGATGAAATATGTGTAAGAGGAAACGTATAGTAAGAGGGAGGAGGAGTGAGTACTGAGGTTGCGAAATGTGAATGACTCAAACAGCTACAAGTCAGGTGTATGTGTCAAGAGTAACACACTTACTCATCACTCACTCCTTGGTGTGTGTGTGTGAGGGGGGTGAGGAGAATGAAATCAGAGAGACTGCGGGAGAGGGTGTGGTGTCATTGAGGTTGTCCTTCATCATCATCATCGTGTATGTTTGTTGGGACTGAAGGAGGGGGGGGGGGGCGATGTCCCCTGGAACCCCCACATGCATTTATTTCCTTTATTCTTTTCCATTTCCACCTTAATTTTCTTCCCTCTACTTTCTTTTCCACTTTCATTATTTTTCTTTAACTTCATTATCTCCCTTCTGATCTCTTTTATAATGTTTCTTTCTTTTCTTCCATCCTTCTCTTCTTCCCCCTTGCCTTCGCCCTTCCTCTCTTAGTCTTCCCCTCCTTCCCTCCCTCCTGTGTGTGTCTGGGGGAAGTTTTTCACCCTGGGATGGAGCCCGTGAAGAAATTGGCTGGGTGTGTGAGGGAAGCAGTGAATGAATGAAAGGAAGAAAGGATGTAATTCGCTAGAGTAGCTTTTTACTCTTCCTTCTCCATCTGACGGATTTTTTTAGTGAACTGTAGGAGCAAGTGTGAAAGTTGGCGTCAGTGTTATGATTTTGGTTGTAATTGTATGTGTTTTTTTTTTCGAACATTATTTTTATTATTTATATATTCATATTTGTTTATACAGTAATTGAGGTTCTTTGTGTTTAATTGCAAAAAAAAATTATTTCACTTAAATTTATACTGGCTCAGTACTATATTTATTGTCTTAAAGTAAAAATGGATATAATTTATGTAGGTGAGCTTGTGTTCCTGTTTTATATTTATTTTCTTGGTAACTAAATAAAGTTTGAATTGTATGTGTACGTGCTTGTGTGTTTTGTCCGTTCATATGCGCTCGTGCGAATGACTTCCTGTACTTCCGTGTCTGTATGTATGTATTTGTCCGTTTGTGTGTTTCCTTGTAAGGGTGATGGGGGAAGGAGCGAGGTAAGCTAGCGGCACTTCTGGGAGGCTAAGTGATTTAATGGCTTGGGTAATTGGATTATTGGGTTATGGTGGCTCTCTGGGACATTCACTCTGGCCCTCACCTGCATCCTCATACACACACTTTTTTTTTTTTCCTCATCTTCATCTTATTTCTTCCTCCATCCTCCTACACACTCTTTCTTCCTTTCTTTATTCCCTCATCTTCATCTTATTTCCTCCCCCATTCTCAGACACCCTCTTTCTTCCTTACTTCCCTCCCTTTTCTTCGTCATCTTTCCCTTCTATGTCCATCTTTTTCATCCCTTTTCCTTCACCTTTCTCATCCCATTCCATCTCATCCTTCCTTTATCCATATTTCTACTCCCTCATCCTCCATACTTTTCCTTCTCCATCTATTTTCCATCCGCTTTCTTCCATGTATATTCTTCCAGTTCACCTGCTGGCTGGTATTTTGCTCACTCACACCTCACCTATATACTCCCCTCAGTGTTGTTATACAAACTTCACCACACCTAAGACAACACACTCGTTTAGACACCCTTGTACACACGTTTATAAATAACCCCATCTATAAATACTGCTCACTTCGCCACATGAATTATATAGTACCACCGGTAGTGTATCTGCAGGTCATTAGTGTCGGTCACAAATATATATCGTACACAAATTTATATCGTTCACAAATTGGCGGATTATTCAAGCTTGGTGTGTAATGATGTGTCTATATATTTATTTGTCTGTCAGTCTGTATGTATTTTTGTGTGCATTTCTTCCCCCCGGAATTCGAGCGAGTTCTGTCGATTTACTGAGAGTACTTTGATAGCCTTCCTAATACATTTCTAGGAAGGGACCCACACTGGTTGCTTCTGTTCTGTCGGTATACTTACATATTTAAAATTTCAATCACGCTTTTAACTGGAGGGAATAACGGGGCCAAATGTTGGAGTTAATGAGTTTGTTGTAGCCTTTGCCTACTGGCTTTAATTATTTAATTCATCAGCGAAATGAGTGGAAGGAGGGTAAATAGCGCCTGGCCAACTTAAATGTGGCCGCCTGCCTAAACTTACCCCCATCCAGTCCTTCCTCTCTGCCTGCCACCCATCCATCCATCCCTGCCTCCCTGCCTGCCTTACTCACACATGGGATACGCTTATTTGCAAGTGGTGTTTTGTTGACGTACATGCATGTATACACATTTACTTCACAGGCGGCTACACATACAGCGAGACACAAGCACGCACGTCTACACTTGTATGCACCACACCTGTACAAAGGATGAATGTACATGCACCTGTTCACACACACACACACACACACACACACATTATACAGGCCTAACTATTCTCCGGTGTAACTGAATCATAAATGAACAATTGTTATATTTGCATGAAGCTTCATTAATAAAGAAGTTGGAGGGGCGGGGACTCCGTTGTGTTTGGGAGTTAAATACAGGTTATGTTTATTCGTTCATAATTGCAGTACGCTTTGATGTTTTCATATAATTTAGGAAGCCAACCAGTAATTAAGGTACCATGTAGGTATAGTACCATGTAATATAAATATGTGAAACTTTGTTATGCGTACATGAATGGTAGTTAGGAATTTTTTGGTGATGTTTTAATCCCTGGTTTTCGAGCAAAGTAAAGATTCGTGAATGTGTCTTGTATGGATGAATGAGGAAGCCTTGGTTTGACCTGAGAACGAATCAATAGTGAGTGTTGCCATACCTCTTACAGCACACAACAAGTGGAAGTGCATGGTGAAGTTTATGACGAGGAAAAAGTAAGCAGACATACAGAACCATAAAAATAAACACACAGACAGACAGGATCATACAAAAATAAACACACACACAGACAGACAGACAGATAGAATCATACGTGTCCCTGTGTCGTCTTGTTCCTCTCACTCGTTATCGATTATTTACCTGGTGCCTCCTTCCTCTCTCTTTCCATTTTCCTTCCATCTCCTCTTTTCATTCCTACTTTCCTCTCTTTCTATTTTCCTTCCATCTCCTCTTTTCATTCCTCCTTTCCTCTCTGTGCCTCCTATTTCTAACAGATTCCGCCACCTCCTATTTCTCATTCCTCCTATCACTGTCTTCTTTATCATCGTCACTGCTGCTCCTATTCTAACCAATTCTTTCACCTCATTCTTCCTACGCCACTATTTCTGTCATCTCTATCGTCCTTCTCATTAAACTCTGCTCCTCATCGTTGTTTCTCTCCTCCTTTCTCTTCATTTTCGATAATTATGAATATATAGAGGTGATGAGGGTATTCAGGGTTAAACTCTCACAGTGAAAGGAGTACATAACTTTTTAACCCTGATGAACCCCAGTGTCTCTTGAAGGATTTTGCATTTTATAAACACGGATTTTTTTTCTCTTGATTGTCTTCTTTTGGAAGCCATATTTTGACATAGGATTAATAATTACAATATAATCTATAAACAACATGAGTGTGGTATGATAAAAGATACTGAGACTGACCCTTGGCTATTTTACATATCCCATAAACAGCAACCTAACGTATTATATTACAGTATACGTTGACTAACCTTAAGTGCTTTTACTTGACTTATGTAAAAAATAATGTATGTGAGCTATATGAGTTTAGGAGTGCTGACATTGTGTGTCTTTGGCAACTTGTGTTATCTATTATTTTTGTGGACCAAACTCTTGTGAGGGAGGTACAAGCGGCTTTTATAAAGTTTGTATCAAGAGGTCGGTCCTTCAAGGGGGAGGAAACAAAGGGAGCTGCTTATAATATGATCACTATCCTCTTTTTATGAGTCCTGGGAGAGAATAGCCAACCTACCTACCAGCCAGCCAGCCAGCCAGTCAGCCTCCCCTTCTCGTTATGAGCACCTGTTTCCCATTTCCATCATCATTCATCCTATTCCAGTCTGGCCCCAGATCTGATCCATTCAGATTCGCGGACGTTTCGTAACTATTGAGTTGTAGGGCTGTTGAAATATTAGTGTGACCGAAGGATCTGGGAAAAGTAGATACCGGTAGTGATCTATCAAGTGGTGAAAAAATAATCAACCTTGCAAGTGGGTTCATGACTGCTGAAATAAATCTTGCAACTCCTATCTCAAAAAATAAGAATATAATAAAGTTGCATCAGTCTTATACCCATGAGAAAGAGCAAATTAATTTTTCAGCAAAAAGTATTGAATCTTTGCACGTTTTGCTTGCAGTAAGATGTCACAACATACAGAAACCTTCGAACATTGCTAGGAAGAGTCTTTAATTTATATTTCCAGAACCATTGGGTATTTCTCGTCAGAAGGCTGCGATATTTTAGTGAGCGTGCAGTTCCCCGAAGTTATGTATACCGGTATATCCTTCAACTTGAAATAATATTCTTTCTCTGGACATAACTTTTACAGCTCATGGTTCAAAAATATTGCTTGGGAATGCTTCTATTATTTCTATTTTATGATATTATACTTTTAATAAAGAATAATTTGTAAACGCCGCCACTCCAGGACCTGTACTTAATGTTTAGGTAACTATATAAATTTATATATTATATTATCTAAATATATCCCCTAAATCCCCTTTCCGTGCATTGCTAATATTATCGTGCTCTGAGAGTGGAGTGGGAGAGGAGCAAACACGTCTAGTTACTGACATAAAAGCACTGAATACCCTCTCAGAAATTACACCGAGACAGAGAGGGAGAGGGAGATGAGGGGACCCGTGAGCAGGTTCTCTTTAAGATGTGCTGGAGGGAGGGAGGGAGGGAGGGACAGGAGAGAGAGGAGGGCAGATGGGGGCGTTTTGTTGTTGGTAATATGGAGGTGGGGACGGACGCAATGGCAGGAGTCACAGGAAAGGTCTTATCAGTTGAAGGAGTATAGCTGTGATGTTGGCAGGTCGTGTTGGGTTGCTGGTGCTGGTGGTGGAAGGGGGGGGGGGGTTAGTTGTGGGGTTGGAGGGGGGGGGGGGGTAGAGAGAGATAGATAGTCTGTGATGGTTGGTATTGGTAGTGTGGCGTGTATGAGTCATTGGCAGGAGTTGGAGTGATATTGGTGCTTGAACTATGTATGTATGTGTGTGTGTGTGTGTGTCTGTTAGTGGTGTGTGTGTGTGTTGCAAGACGATCATGCTTAACGGAGGAAAAACACTCATATATTATGGATTGTAATTATTATTTCGTAGTTTTGTAATGTTATGTAAAGAATAGAAAGATTGGGATTTTTACTGACCTGTGATGTTGTAGATTTATTGTAGTCTATTGATACGTCAAATTATAGCACGAAGTAGACTCCATTAATATATAGTTCGTGTTTTATGACCTCCAGTGCACCAACTACTGTATGTCATAGGCACCAAAATATTACCACCAATCTACCATTCGAGATAGGAAGGCAGAGTAAGTAATAAATTTTAATGGCATCGCAGTTACTGTAATGAAGCGCTATGTTAATTGGCTTACTACTGAAATATTGACTTTTAACGACAGCTGGGAGAAGAGTAAATTAAAGCTTCAACTAGACTGATGAAAAGCTCATCAAGCAATTATGATTAGTGAATGCAGCGAACGTCAACTGAAGGGCTACTCAGATGTTGGTTTTGTTTATTTTTTTGTGTCTGGGTGAATTATGCCTTTATGTTTTTATATTTCCGCTATAATGCATCAGAATAATAATATCGCTATCACGATAAATTATCCAGTCGCCTCTGCTGTCTCTCGGTACACTGCAGAAATTTATTGTTTCACGATTAGACAAAATGACTTACGAATCTATAAACTTTTAGGTTTGTAGTCCAGAAAAGGCGACCAACTGTTCTTCTTTGACGACATTTTGTACCACCTGAAGAGTACCCCATCATTTAGGAGAGAAACGACCTAACTTTTAACAATAACTGTACATAACAAGTCGAGCGAATTTTCACCCTTGCTCTTTATTACTTCCGAAGTACATATAATAATTAAATACCAGACAAAATTGTATGTGTGTCTTTAGGGATTTCGTTGAATACACAGCAGTAGGGGAAGGTTCACAATTATGCTTGCTTGACACACACGCATTGTTTACCACATTTTTTTTTTTTTTGTTCAGTTTCGTTAAGGGGTGTAGGCTCACATGTTAAATTGGGAGGGCTGCTAATGCTTTCAAACTAGGCCAGAAAACATATCCCGTGTGCTGATAGGGGATGTTGTAGTATAGTTTGGTGTGTGTGTGTGTGTGTGTGTTGTTTTTCTGTCTGTCTGTATATCTATCTAGTTTTGGTGATGAGACCTCAAATGCATAAGGAATACTGAGAAGGTCGAATACATGAGGTGAATTGGCTCCTTTGAAAGCTTGGACTCAAGGATCAAATATTGTGATGGGACGAGAGAGGACAGGAAGGAAGGAAGGAAGGAAGTATAGGTAAGGGAGAGTAGGGCGGGAAGAAATGAAATGATGGAAGGGAGGAGGGAGAGAGGAAAGAAGATAAAGGCAGGAAAGAGAACAGGAAGGAAGTAGGTAAGTAAGGAGTTGGAGGTAAGAGGGCGAGAGGAAAGGGATGAAAGGAGGGAGTGGAATGTGTTGGAAGGGAAAGAGGAAGGAAGGAAGGAAGGAGGTGAAAGGGAGGAAAGGAAGATTTGAATGACCATAAGTTTGTAAGGAGGGAGAGAGAAGGCGATAAGGGGAGGAATATTAAAAAGAAAGCATAGACTAAACGAGAAAGAAGCAAGGGAGGGAATGACAAATAGAGAATGGGATTGAAGGAAGTATAAAAGACAGAAGCAAGTGGATGAAGGAAGGAAGGAAGGAAGGAAGGATACGAGTGAATAAGGCTTTGATGACCCTCCCTCCCTCACTCCTCCCTCCTTCCTCCTATTTATCTCTCCATCTTTTTCTCTATATATTTTTCTCTCTTTGAAGATCCTTTCTCCCTGGAATTGCACAACAACTTGGCCCTTGGAAAGTCAAGACAGACGTATTTGGCTAGTTTGTGTGTGTGTGTGTGTGTGTGTGTGTGTGTGTGTGTGTGTGTGTGTGTGTGTGTATTTTGCTTGTACAGATTTTGTTTTAAAGATGAAAATTCCAGTTCCATTATCGGTTGAAATTGTTTCTGTTCATACGTACAGTACATTAATTTTCTATTATTATCTTGGGAGGGGGAATGAGATGGTAACAGATGGTGGGAGAATGAGGTTTACAAGTAGGTAGGAAATCCACCACTTCGCCCGGTGAAAGGAGAGTGATATACGTTTCCAATTTGCTGTAAAAGATAGTGATACTGGATTATTGATTGGCTGGGGAGACTAGTGGTGGATGGGGGAAATCATTGAGGATGGGAAAGGCGTGAGATAGGAGGAGCTGGAACATGAGGGAAGAGGGACAGTGTTAGCAGGGAAGAGGGACAATGTTACCAGGAGAGAGGTACTGTAGGGAAGAGGGACAATGTTAGCAGGAGAGAGATACTGTAGGGAAGAGGGACAGTGTTAGCAGGAGAGAAGTACTATAGGGAAGAGGGACATTGTCAGCAGGAAAGGTATGTACTGTAGTTGAACGAAGCATAGGGAGATGGAAAGGAGGTGGTGGGTAACATGAGGTAATAGAAAAGGGTAGATAAGGTAGGGATGCGTATAGGGGTGTTGGGGAAAGGGGTTGGGAAGAAGGGATAAGTATCAGAAGCAGAGGGAGACAGGAACGTGAAGATGATAGATAATAATAGACAAGGAGATAAGGAGGGAAGAACAGGAGGGGACAGGAAAGGTACTATATAGGTGTGTGTGTGTAATAGGAAGGGGTGACTATCAAAGAAGGAGGGAGAGAAAATATAAGTGCCAAGGATAGATAATGATAGACAAAGGATAGGAGAGTAGAGAAATTTTTTATTATATATATTTAAGATAGAAAGATAGAAAGGAGGAAGTGAAGAGGATTGATAAGAGTAAAAAAAGGTCGATTGGAGAGAGAGGGGAAGTAGGGAAGAGAAGATGCTAAACTGGGGAGAGAGGGGAAAGTGGAAATGTTGAAGAGGATAGATTATAATTATTATTAAGAGGCAAATAGGGAGGGAGAGGGAGGAAAGTAGAAAAATAAACAAGGTGCATGGAGGAAAGAAGAGGGAAGTATGTGTATCGAAGAGACGGCAGAGGAGTAAGAGATAACATAGAAGAAAGGATGATTAGATAAAAACGAGTGTGTGTGTGTGAGAGAGAGAGAGAGAGAGAGAGAGAGAGAGAGAGAGAGAGAGAGAGAGAGAGTAGACAAAAGAGGTAGGGAGGGTAGCAGGACGGGTAATAGAGAGAGAGGGAGGTAGGTAGTGAGGGAGAAACTGTTGAAAGATATTATGACAGAGTGAGAACATCAGCAGCACGAGGGTCTCTAGCTCTCTCTCTCTCTCTCACCATGATGGGAGAGAGAGAGAGAATAATATATAAGGAAATGTAATTGAGAGAGGTTGTGTATGTGGGTGAGAGAGAGAGAGAAAATGAGGAATGTAATGTAGAGGAAGGTGAGAAAGTAGAACGGAATGGGGGAGAGAGGAGAGGAGGAGAGAAATAATTGAGAGACTGGGAAGAGATAATAGAGTGAGAGGGAGAGAATGGCAAGTTAATACTGATGTCGATAGGCGCCGCGAAGAGAGGAGAGATAGTAAAGAGAAAGGGAGGGAGAGGAGAGAATGAAGAGGGTCGTTTAATGAGCAGGGAGGTATCAGAGGGAAAGAGAAGATGGGGGAGGAAGAATAGATAATAAAGAGGGAAGGAGAAGATGGGGGAGGAAGAATAGATAATAAAGAGGGAAAGAGGAGATGGTAGTTATGGGGGAAGGAGAGAGGCTGGAAAACAAAAATAGAAATGAAGACGAAGGAAAAGTAAATGAAGGATGATTAAGTGATTGAAGAGGAAGAGGAGGAGGAGGAGGAGGAAAGTAATGGAGTGGAGGAAAAGTTTATAGGGATATAAGTGAGAGATAATATAAAGGGAGGAGGAAAAAAGAGGTAATAAAGTATTTTGTTGCTCGGGGTTTAGAGAAGATTTAAAAAAAAATACTAGAAATGATAGAGAACATATATATAGAAAAAATTGAAAGAAAAGGAGAAACAAATAGAAAGTAGAAATATTAGGGGAGAGAGAGAGAGAGAGAGAGAGAGAGAGAGAGAGAGAGAGAGAGAGAGAGAGAGAGAGAGAGAGAGAGAGAGAGAGAGAGAGAGAGAGAGAGAGAGAGAGAACACACACTGGTCGATACTTCACCAACCAGGTTCAGTGGACAATTACCAGGGTGAGGTGAGGGGGAAGCTCGCCCCTGTATTGTTGTTCAAAACATACACACACACACACACACACACCTTACATCTTCCTGGCTACCTTTCCTTCCTTCCGTTCCCTTACTCCTTTGTCCTCGGTTCCTCTCCTAGTTTCGTCTACTCTTCTTCCCATTTCCCCATTCTATGTTTCTCCAACGTACTGTCTACCTTTCCTTCCCCTCTCATTCCCCTTCGGTACACCCATCATCATCTACCTTCACGTCTCCCTTTTTCTCCATCAACACCAACCAATCCTCCTTTTTCCATCCCTCTTCCCATCACTTGTTTTCTTTACGTCACTCCCTGCACCTCCTATGATATTTACTTTTCCACCACTCACCTCACCTCTTCTCTTCTCTTGCTGTAGACACCTTTCAGCTCGCCTCCCTTGCTTCCTCCATACCTTAAACTTCCTCTTCCCCCTCTTCATTGCTTCCTTCCCTTCCCCCTCTTCATTTCTCCTTTACTTCCTTTCTTCCTTTTCCCCCTTCCCCATCTTCCTTTTCCCCCTCTTCCTTTCTCCTTTACTTCCCCCCCTTCCTTTCTCCCTTCCCCCTCTTCCTTCCCTTCCCCCTCTTCCTTTCTCCTTTACTTCCCCCCTCTTCCTTTCTCCCTTCCCCCTCTTCCTTTCTTCCTTCCCTTCCCCCTCTTCTTTTCTCCCTTCCCTTTCCTTCCCCTATCCATTCCTGCCTCTTCCTCCTCGTTTTCAGTATCAACTTCAATCATCTCTTACTTTTCTTCCGACGAACTTCCTTTCTACCCTCCATTATTTCCCCTTATATCCCCATGCCACCTTCCCCCCCCCCCCCCTCCCTGCCTGTCTTTCCCTCCCTTCCTCTCATATTTTCACTGATGTTGGATGTGTGTGCGTGTGTTTAAAGAGGGGGAGAGGACACGGGAGGAAAAGGGGGGGAGATTTCTGAAAAGAGGGAGTGTATGAGAGGGAGAGGAGGTTACCATAGTGTGTGGATGTGCCCGTGTATAATGCAACTGAGGACAAAGAATGTGTGTGTGTGTGTGTGTGTGTGTTTACGTTAGTGAAAGAGATTTGTTTGTAGGTAGGTGACTGTGACTGTCTTGTGTCCGTGGAGAGGAAGGATGTGTTTGCGTGTACATATAGGGAGGAAGTGGTGGGAAAGGGAGGGAAGGTAAAGGGGAGGAGACTGCGTGGGTGCATATTTGAATAGGGAGAATAGAGGGGGAAGGGAGAAAGTGAGGAATGCAGATGTGGGAGCAGGGAGAGAATGAAGGAGTTGGCGATAGAGAAGAGTAAACTGCATGGAAATAGAAGTGAGGGTGGAGAATAAAGGAAGGAGAAAGTGCCGTGAGAAGAGAGAACATAAAAGAGTGGGAGAAGAGAACAAGTGAGAAGAGAAGGGAAGGTACAATAGGAGACAGTGGTGTGAAAAGATATCGTGGTGGGTGTACTGTAGATGGGAGTGGAGAGGGAACAGTTGGAGAGGATGCTGTGCTGCGAGAGATACAGAGACAGACGGCCATACATACAGACACACGCAGGGAATTGGGTGAGGGAATGTGTAAGAAGCCGAGTGGAATGGGACACCGTGGGAACGTCGGCAGCACATACCACTCTCCACCTTCCTTAATTAGACTTGACTTTTCCTTGAGACGTACCTTGGGTGTGTGGGCCCGGGGGTAACGAACGAGGGAAAGCGAAGGGGAAAACAGAGGAAATGAGGGACAAGTTGTAGGACAAAAACTTTAGAAATTGGGAAACTGCAAAATAGAGAAATGAAGTTTACGAAGCCTTCTTACTTCTTGTGTAAATCGATGTATTGAAAAACATAAGATGTGAAGAGGGAATACCAGGAACAAAAGACGCCTAGGAGTAGAGAAAATGAGAGATGAATGGGAAAGAGGAAGATGGTAGGAAGAACAGAGATACGAGTGCTAAAAACAATATGCAGGAGAAAGGGAGAAGTGTGAGTGAGAACGAGAGACGCGCGAAGAGGTAGGAGGTTGAGAACTACATACATACAGACAGACACAGAAAAGAGAGACAGACTGAGAAAAAGGGCGTGAGAGGGTGAATGAGAACGATTGACGAGGGGAGGGGATGAAAGCAACACACACAGACAGACAGATAGATATTCATGCATGCAGACAGACAGTACCTTGGGCGTGAGAATGGGTGAGAGACAGGAAATATGATACTGTTCATAAAACTCAGACAGACAGACAGTGACCTTTTTTACATAAAGGATGGAGGCTTCAGTTACACGTGATAAGGAAGGATGGAAATATGTTGACCTTCATCCCCTTACTAGGTTGAATTCCACTTATTCTTTCTTATTGTTAACACTCCACGTTATTTCTGAGAGAGAGAGAGAGAGAGAGAGAGAGAGAGAGAGAGAGAGAATCGGAAGTTATTACATCACTTCACTATCATGACACAATCTCGTTGCTGAAAATTAGATCTGTAAGGGTAATGAGCTGGCAGTCATTTTTTCCCTCGTGCACGATATCGGTGACATCTTTAAATGACCCGGGAAGGGAAGGGAATGAAGGGCGTGCAAGTCATAGCACTGGTAGAAGGAGTGAGACAAGGTGGTGGGGTTGGGGGTGTGAGGTTGAAGGAGTGAGTGAGAGAAGGTGGTGGTGGTGGTGGGTGGGGTTGGGGGTGTGAGGTTGAAGGAGTGAGTGAGAAAAGGTGGTGGTGGGGTTGGGGGTGTGAGTGAGTGAGAGAAGGTGATGGTGGTGGGTGGGGTTGGGAGGTTTAGGGAGTGAGTCAGAGAGAAGGTAGTGGTGAGTGAGAGAAGGTGGTGGTGGGTGAGTGAGAGACAAGGTGGGTGTGTGAGTCAGAACGAGCTGTGAAAGATGGTTTGATAAATGGTGTGAGTGACGGCTGTGAGTAGTGGATGGCGATAGGATGAGTTAGTTCGGGTTGAGACGGGTGAATGAAATAGTGATAGATGGTTGTTATTGGGAGGATTGAAAGATGGTTGATGGAATAGTATGTATGAATGAGATGGAGGGGTTATCGCTTTGAATGATGGACAGCGATAAAACTGGTCTGTGATGAGATTGGTAAGTGAAAGAAATGAGATTTAGTGTAGTTGACGAGAGAGAGAGAGAGAGAGAGAGAGAGAGAGAGAGAGAGAGAGAGAGAGAGAGAGAGAGATGATGATGATGATGATGGATAGTGTGAACGAAGGGAATGAGTTGAATATGTGACAGCCGTGAGAGATGGATGATGATAGTGGATTAATATATACATTAGTGGTAAAAATATAGTGATGGATACTTTAATCAGTGGTGGATGAGTCACGTGAGTGAGTGATTGAAGATGGATGAGAAGAACCTGATATCGATCCTGGTTTGATAGAGGAGTGAGGGATAGACTGAGGGCGACAGGTAATTAATACACGGATCAAGTAAACACCAGAGATGGAGGAGACTTTATTGACAAGGTTCTGCTACTGCTGCTGCCGTCGCCTCAGGCGACCAAAGACGTCTTAAAGGAGAAAGGAAACGCCAGTAAAATATCCTACATATTATTTTGTTGTATTCTGTATACTGGCCTGATTGAGCCTTAAGAACATGTAAAGCTACATTATTGCTTTTAGAAATGCTGCTAAAAAAATGATACTTTAATTTTGATACAGCTACCTTCATGTATGTACCCTATAGCAATGGAATGAATTATATTTCATTCCCTTAGCCAGTCACAATATAAATATAATTCCCTTAGTTTCAAACGATGAAGATAAATAGTTCGCCACTTACCAATGTGGTTTAGTCGTTCGAACCACACGAAATTCAGTTGTATTTTGGCTGATGAGAGCATGAACTTTTTGTGCACCATACATAGTACAGAAGAGTGGCTGCCTTCTACCACTGTCTACCCCACCAACCTTCAGCTGCCACACCACCATCAACCCCCTGCGTTTTCCTACCAGTTCCGCGACAGGAAATGTTTACAAATAACCATCTTGGACCCCGTTTTACGCCTTGTGAGTTTTGTTTTCATACGAATATATATAGGTTGTCAGGTTTTTGTTTTATCGGTTTCTGTACAAATGATGTGGGTTGCCAGTGTGACATAACTACATGATATTCCTTGTTACATGAGGATAATCCATTATACATATGCTTTTGAAAATGAAGATTGCTCCATCTTGTATTAGAGTAATTCTGATTGGCTAATTGTATGTGGCTGAAGGATATTCCACGATACCAAGGAAAATCCAGGATACACACAATCGACAAAATTTACTTATGCGTAGAGCCTACAATGGATAAAATATAACCTAATGATAAAAATCGTCAAGGTTGAATATTACAATGTTTGCAATCATGGCAATAGTTTCTACACTTCCATAGAAAGTGGTACACTGTAAACACAATATGACAGCATGAACACTATCATATTGATCATTTCCAAGCTTGTATTATACGCGAACCAGGCATTTGTCGTATTGATCTTTCGCTGGCTTGTGCTCCCTGGCTTGATCAGCGACGAGTACCAACCGACTGACACCAACCGGTATCTGACTTCTCCCAGGCCCCAGCAGCACGCTCCCGAGTTAGAGGGGAAGTTTTTTTGATGGCGTCGATATCCCCCCCCCCCATTCAACCAGTTTACCCCCTCCCCCATGATCGGTTGTATCACTCCCTACCACCCCTAGTTTTCTCACTCACGGTTTCCCACTCACTACTCCCTCTTCTTTCAATTTCTTATTTACATCTCATTCCTTTCCTCCTTTTTTCCTCTACTCCCCTCGCCTCCCTTTCCTCTCCCAGTAATTCACATCTTATTACTTTCCCCCGTTTTCTTTCTCTTTCTTTCCTCTCCCATTTCCTCTTCTCCTTTTCCCATCTTACTCCTTTTCCCCTCCTTTCCTCTCCCAGTATCAGTGGGACGCCACCCCTGCAGGCGAAACCAATAAGGTGAGGGCAAACAGGAGGTGATGGGGACTCCCAGGCTGGCTGTCCGACGCCACTCAGACGCCCACCCTCCATCCCTCCCTCCCTGCCATACCTCCCTCACCCTATAGCCATTCCCGCTCTTCCCTCCCCCTTACCTCCATCACTATACCACCCTCCAGCCGTCCCTCTCTCCCTCGCTCAGTAAACAAACACCACGCCTGGCACCTAACATCCTCACTCGTTCGCTCTCTTCACTCCACTCTCTCTCTCTCTCTCTCTCTCTCTCTCTCTCTCTCTCTCTCTCTCTCTCTCTCTCTCTTTCTGATCTTTCACTCCATCACAGTTATACTTACCGGTCTGTACCAGTTTCCCACTCTTCCATCACACACACACACACACAATCTAATCTATTTTATTTACATTTCAGCGTTTGTTTATACAACCTCTCCTTCTATCACTGTACACTCACTCATACATATTTTCCCTTTTCCTTTTCCACGGCATCACTTTCCTCTCCATCATCTTTCACACACTCCCTTAACCCATCGTCCCTCACTTCTTTCATCGCCATCATCATCTCCTTCCTTTTTTTCAGCGCCATCATCCGTTTTCTCCCTCTTTTCTTTCATCGCCAGCATCCTCTCCTTCCTTCCCTCCTTTCTTTCATCGCCATCATCCCCTATCATTCCTTCCCTCTTTTCCTTCATGCATTCCTCCTCTCAGCCTCTCTAGAGTCGCCATTAACCCCTGACCCACTCTCCCGACTCCTTCCCTCGCCATTTTTTCATTCTCACTCCTTCAGTCTGTCTTTCCTTCCCTTATTATCCTTCACTTGCTTTTCTCCTCAAATTTGCCGCCTTTCTTACCTTTTTTTCTCGCTTTTCTCTTATTTCTCCGTCATGCCCCATCGCCTGTCACTCTGCTCATTATATATCTCCTACGTCTTCCACATTTACCTCGTTCCTCCCTCTCTACTTTTCCCGTCTTCCGTCATGCACGTGTTTACTTTTTACCGTTTTTCTTCACCGTCCACTACCCCATTTTCTTTTTGTCCACTTCCCTTTTTCTTTCTCCATCCCGCTCTTACATTTTATTCCTCGTCTCTCATTTCCATATTCTATACTGTTTTCGTTTCTGTATCCCACCTACCGAGCGTACCTCTTTCACCCCCCACCCCCTTTGCCTTTCCTTCTACCACCACCATCCAGCCTCCTCTTCCTCCTCACTTTTATGATACTCTGTTTCCACCTCGCACCCCCGCTGGCTCCCATCCTCTCTCTCTCTGGCGGTCATCTCCACTATCCCCCCAACTCCCTACTCTATCCCATCTTCCTCTCCCTGCTGCGGTTTTATTTTCATTTCCCACCCAGTCTCTCTTCCCACTACCCTGCCTTTCTCTTCCCACTACCTTGCCTTTCTCTTCCCATCCTGTCTTTTCTCTTCCACGATCCCTGATGTTCCCTCTTTTTCTCACTGTTTGTCTCCCCGTTTCCTCTTTCTCGGTGTCTCTTCCCTGGACCGTGTCTTCCTTATTCATTTTCTTGCCAGTCCGTCTCACTGCATGTCTTTCTTTCCCAGCCATCGTCCTCTCTTTCTCAACCCTTTCCTCCCTCCCAACCCCACACCTGACTCGCCATCATCCCCCGTGCCCGACCTCCCCAATCCCATTTTCTCCTTCCTTCCTCCATCCTCTCGCCTGGTTTTCAGTCTCCATCGTATATTTTAGGTTGAATTTTATTGCGCATAGTCCTATATACCTCGTATTTTATTTCTCTGGCACACACACAACGGTATTTAATGTTTCGTATTTCTTTTTACTTTTATACACACAATACACTTAGCCCAGTATGTTTTGTTTGACAGAAATACCCATAAGGGTGTATATATTTTATTTAATATACTAAATTCCCATAGTGATTCAAGACCTCAGTATAGTTAACTGAACTTCTCTTTCACTCATTATATTCTTTGGAAAGTGTTTTTGCTACTGGACAAAGTGTATACAGTTCTCAACGTGTGAAAGTGTGCCGACATCAACACTTCAGAACGTTGCTATAGTTATTGCTTCAGGACCGTCGCATTTTGACTTACTTGAGGTATAAACTGGGTGTAGTGGGGCCTTGGGCTACAGTAGATACATGGTTGTTCTACGGTGGAATTGATGTGTGATTTACCTGTGTACTCTGGTCTTGTGTTTCACAATTGCTAAAATAACAATTATAATAGATTGTGTTGGATGTAGGAGTCACCAGGAACATTTCATATGAGAGTCCTTAGTGGCAGATATGTTTGTACGAATGTCTGTCTGGCCAGGTGGTTTCAGCTGCCCCGGATGTTTGTAAACCAGCCAAGTTTACTTTTCTCGGTATTTGTGTGTGTGTGAGAGAGAGAGAGAGAATGAGAATGAGAATGAGAATTAATTGAAATATCTTATATCTATTGTTGCATATGGTTACTAACCTTATTTTTATTTTATTGCAGGTACATTGACTACAGTCTTGCCAAACGTTGTGTTCATCACAGTGAGTACAGTATTGTAGATGGTTTGTAATACATCAGTTCAATCACCCCTTGAATGCGGTAACAGTTTGTTCATTATAAATATCATATTATTATCAAGTGAAAGAGGAACATATAAGTGGTCCAATTGTTATTACAGTGTTCTATTCGTCTCAGTGGCTGGGTCGTCGAACTTCAACATCCGTATGTAGTTAATGTAATACTGAACGTCATGCAGGCACGGATGCAAATATTCGTTTATGGCTAACTATTCCACGCATATGACTTTCTCAAAGTAGGCATCGTAGGCTGATAACAATATACTGTACATGTACTGTAGAAGTATCAGAAATATTGTCAAGTACGAAAATAGGGTGGTGGAAATAAATGCCTATTAATGTTTATTAATATAATTTGAGCACTTTCTGTGTGTATATTTTGAAACTGCTAGCGATTTGGCTGAAAATTTTCATTCCAATTGATTAATTTATTTTGAGGAACGTCACCCCTGTACATGAAGTTAAATTCAAATAGTAGTGAATTGAAAATAAGTATTCACTATAATCGTAATCCATAGGGTTTTTTTCCCAGGCACGCAACAAATGCGTATGTTGAACAACAAAAAGTGTCGTTTTTCACCTTTAATCCAATAATTGATATTCAGATTTGGATAGGGGTACTATAAATAGAACGAGTGAGAGTGAATGAAGGGGTGCGTATCTGGCAGACAACGCGTCCACGTGGTTGTGTTGTGGCAGCGTCAAGGTTGGCGGCCATGTGTAGAGACCTACCAAATACTACAGTGCACCAACCTGCCATTTATGTGCACTCATACTTTCATGAAACATGTCTACAAAAGATATATTAATCTTTGTTCATGTTTCATTCAATATTCTGAATAAATGTATGGGTTATATGTGTACCAGAAAATATACATAGAATTGCATGAAGCAAAGGCACCAATATTGATTTAAAAAGGACGGTCAACACTGGAAACAAAGCTCGTGTGCAGTATTTCCCGCGCTTAAATAACACTTTAAAATAATGTTGGAGGTAGCATTTAAACAAATCTGATGCTCCAAAGTAGTTGAACATTGTTAGCCTAAAATAAAATCATGTGCTATGAGAGAACGTTTCATAAAGAATCTCATGAAAGTTTTACCATGTTTATATTTACGTAGCATGTGCTGTTCTTTTAAGCAATCAATATAAAGGAACATTAGTTATGATTAGCAACCACTGTGTTAGGAAAACGGTGTTGGCTTAAACCTTTTCAGGAACACTTTTCAGGAAAATGACAGTAACTTGAAAAATAATGAGATTAGCAGATGGTACTGAACAAAGTTTGAAAAGTAATTTGACTGAACTTTGGACCATTGTAGCCTTAATTTGTAGGTATAGAGACCGTTCTCATACCATACAATAGAATGCCGTATCTAGTTGTACAGTATATGTAGCAATTCTGGACATTCAAATCAATTCCTGTCATATTTCTCGGGAGGGAGTGTGAGGGCGGTGACTCATTGGTGAGGGAGAGGGGCAGCGAAGGGTGGCGTGGTGGAGGTAGAGGGTGGGATGGAGGGAGAGTCATGGTGGAGGGGGGAGAGCTGGGGTGAAGGAGCAGACTCGAGTGTACCCACCACCACCACCGTCACAAAGGCAGCCGTCAGTTTTCGTCCTGCCTTTTTTTTTTATATATATATATTTTACATTCAGATAATTTGCCTGCACATGTTCACTTGTATGAAAATGTAGAATTTGTATTTTCTGAAAGCATGGAAAAGAAGCGTCACCTCTTAACACGTCACTGGGAAATACCGGGGTGATGACCGGCAGGGAGGAGGGGATGGATGGGGGGGACATGAGAGGGAGGAAGTGGTGAGGGTTTGGGGAATAGCGGGCCATTTGGATGTCTCTTCTTTATTCGTTATTTTCTATAATATGTCCGAGTGGTTCTCTTCTTTAGGTACAAGTAAACAGCGTACCCCATAAATTTGCAAAGTGTGTGTAATGTAAAGAAGACAGTGTTTGAGCGTCTGGCCGCGTGGACCAAACCTTCTCTCCTGTCCCCCCCTCTCTCTCTCCTCCCCGTCCCCCCATTCTAGCCTCTCCACGCGTCACGGACCAGAGATGCCACATATCTCAATTACAAAATATTTATTGACGCGTACGATAAATTATTCGCAGATTTTTTGCAAAAATGACGGAATGGTAATACAGAATGGTTGCATTTGGTGTATGTTAGAGCGCGAGAGGATTGTATTGGCGGCCGGGCTATCGTTTATTAAATGTGCGGCTTGGCGGGGTCCACCGCGTGGGTTTGAGGCCGTCCGCCGCCCGGCCTCACCTTACTACGGCCAACAGTCCCACACAGCACCACACACCTCCCTAAACTCTCCACCTTCCCCCCTTAAAATACGCCTGCTATACCCCATCTTTGGCAATTCCTCCAAAGAATACCTGGCCCTGGTACAACTAAGTGAGCTGTGAAGTGACTATAAGTGTGTTGTGAAGCTAAGGCAGTATCTAAAGGTGGTGAGAGTAGCGCGTGGTAACAGTGCAGCTCTGCTTGGGTCTTGGCGGGAAGTTTCTGCTGCTCCTGCTCCCGTCGATATTGGCTTTGTAAGTACTCCTTTCTCATGCATTTTGGACTTTTGGCGTGCTGTGTTAGCAAGGTTTGGTGTGTAGGTCGTGCTAAAGCGTGAGTGAAGACGATAGTGTTTGTGTAGGGCTAATAGTGTTTGTGATGGAGTCCTGCCCTACTAGCCGGTCGCAGGTTCTGGAACCACATGGCTGGCTGCTAGCACGCCATTTCACCCTCGATTTCTCTTTTCACGTGTGATTCCTTGCTGCGTTGTAAATATTTTTACCGATAGGTGCAAATTTAGTGGTCTTGGATTACTACGACAGTCGTTTTAAGGGAGGTGCAAATTTAGAAAAGCCGTCCCAGAAAAGTAAAATTGGTTGAGTTTTATGGCATAGACTGGCTCAAACAAAGGCAACTATATTAAATATCGTTCTACTTTTCCTTGCACTGCAATTATTCCGTGTGTATTACGTTAAATGATATTCAGAATAGCTGTAAACATGGTGCTGATATATGTAGTTGATGTCGGCTAAGGTATACCTCTGGACAGGAAATGCCTATTATGATGCCAATGTTTTCTTGGAACCATGAAATACCTTTCATTTCAAGATATATCTGTAGTGATTCAAATATGCTCCCTTTAACAGGAAAAGCATAACCATTTGAGATCACTGCACCGTGACCTTTCAAATACTGACGAGGTTAACAATAATTTCATGCATACTGAATGCTTCAAAGGGGTTTGGAGTTTTTGTACAGTCATAGGTTTGCATTTTTAGCATAACCAAGTTACTACTTTGTTGTTCTCTGGGTTTACATTCAACAAGTATTTGATAATAGTTGTGCACAGCATTTAGGGGAATATTCATATGACGCTTTGAGCGTTTGCTTTGGTATCATTGCTGTGTACATTGTGTGTATGTTTGGTGTACAGTACATTGCTGAAAGCTATTGACACAGACCTGGTGCAATTTCCTCCGAGAATAGTTCTTAATTTGTGTTACCTATATTAAAATGGTAAGGTGAGTTTACAGAGGACAAAGTCTTGGCCATCCACGCTACTGTGACGTAACGTACTTTTAGATCTTACTCCGTGCCAGATGCCGCCATCCATGTATTCTTAAAGGATTTAAATATTTTACTTAAACTGAAAGCTGACATGCCAAGCGTGATATTTACTGTCTGGGGCAAGAGTTCAGAGGTCATTACACGCTCCCACTTGAACTGTGATGCTCTGTACAAATTAACAACGAATAATTTTAACTTCGTTGGTAATTAAAAATGTATATGAAGATATGCCTGAATAATTAATATTGTCTAGTTACGAGCTGTCATTGAGCAGTTATGATGAAAATATATCACTTGTGGTTGTAACCACATGTTGAGGGTGTTGGTATTCATTTACGCTGGGACAAAATGTTACCAAGTTGAGTCATACTGCATTTAGCGAAATGTGTGGTGCAATTTTTTTTAATTATAAATTTGTAGATCTGCATAGGCTTTATAAAAAAATATTGAAGATATTAATTCTTTGGAGGCTCTACACTATTTTTGGAGGTCATAATTATTTTATTATCGTCGTTGTCAAGGCTGAATGGGGATGATACTATATGGTATTATCTCTTGATGGTTGTACTCAGCGATAAGGGTTATCTGAGCGTATATGTCGATTAGTGGTACCGAGAGCACGTGGGTTTTCTGGAGGTGTGATAACTTGCTCTTCACGGGAAAAGTAGTTAACATTAGATTATCTAAACTCAGATAGATAGGGTTGACATTGTTTAAGGGCAAGTTCTCAAGGAAGCTATTTAGTTTTGCAGGTTCGGGAGTTTCAATACAATGATTAATTGTTCCATGATTCATTCTTGGATTATTTCCTCAGCCGGATTCCTTGGAATATGTGTTGATATTTCACTGTTAGATTACATTTAAATGCTCTTCGCTTTTGTCAGTACCACTCATCGCGAAAGCTTTCTTGTCTATCTACTCTATTGGTCTGCACGGTACAAAATAGTTTATCAAAACTTTAATGGACCTTTGCTTGGGGGTTTATTGACAGTACAATATTGTTTAATGGATCTCATCCCCATGCAGGCAAAGACTGGGAGTTTGTCCCGATATCAATGGAAGCAAATAGGATGTAGGCAGGAATTATGCTCCTACTTCCGTTCGGTTGCTTGCATTATCCCACAAAGTGAAATCCATGGGCTGAATGGAATGCAATTTCATGGCTGTCTCGTTGAATTTAAAACTTGCTCCTATAAAGTAATAGGTAGATAGATACATTTCGTTTGTGATTAGATGAAATGAAGCCGTTGTTGTGCTCTATCTTTCTTTATTTTTTATCTTAGCTACCGTAGTTGAGAGTTCAGTAATGAAACTCCAGACAGAAGTGTATGTAGTTTATTTTACTTTCCCAGTCACTAGTTAGTAGTTTCCATGCTATAATTTGGGGGACAAATAGTTAAACCATCTTATAAAAAAGGTAACAACAGCATTAGAAACTATAGGTTCTTGAAATATTGGTTGATGTCTTGTAAGTAGTGGCACGGTGCCTCACTACGGTTGGTAAGTAGGCCTAACGTGCAGCCAAGGGAGAGGGAAGTACATTAGGCTTAGGGTTATCAACTCATAGTAGGCAGTTTTAGGTTCTTTATTTTAATCCGTAGGTTAATATTTAAATATAAATGAAGTTACGATATATAGGACAAATTTCAAAAGGATTCAAGTGTAGGTAATTTTATTTTAGTGCCATAAATTATTGGTATTGGTGTAGATGGTCTTGCATGGACACTGAAGGCGACCCAGGTTGGACCAAAATATTGTAGGGTGATAGATAAATTTGAGTAGGTGGGGTGAATGGCTGATGGCGGGATGGCACAGTGACAGCACATGCCCGCCTGGCAGACACTTCAGTGCCACGCCCTCACCACCACTTTTATCCTACACCTTGCTGGCGTCCGATGGTAACCCTCAGTGCCACCTCACCCCTACCCCGTCCATATTATATTTGTATACTTGATATTCCGTTTAATACACTAATATAAATGTAGTTATGTTGATAGTTATACCAAATCCTCATCTGTAAATTAATTATCAGTTCTGTCTTGTAAATTATGTGCGGGAAAGGTAGTGTTGTATAGCAAGTAGGAACGAATGTATTAGAATAATGTGTGTGTGTTTTTGTGTACGTATATAATATGTTGGGTTACACCGGTGTTGTCTGTTACTGGGCGTGGTCTCAGTTTCGGGAGGCACCGTACAGAGGGCAGCAGGGTCTCACTCTTACCCTACCTGTGCTACCTTATCCCCCCTCCTGCACTTACCTGTCTCGGCTCCCTTGCTTCCTCTCTTTCAACCGCCCGCCCGACCCACCCTCCTTCCTCTCTAGAACTTTATTTAGTGTAGATTGTGTGTTGAAGATTCGTTTGTCCCCAAGAATGTATGGCCCATGTTTTGTCAGGTTAAAATTTGTTATTGCAATTAGTAAATGTTTATGCCCTGAAATAATTGACACAGCAGCAAAAATAAAGTAATCCTATTGTAAGGGTTGTGTACAGTACAACATCGTTAATGTTTTGAATTGATTCGTGGGAGGGAAGGGATACGAAACTGCTTTAGTAACGAAGTTATGTGGTCGGTAGGTGAATTAGTTGGAACAAGATTGGAAGAGAGCTCACTCCATCCTGAGTTGGAAGTTCGGGTTACGTCCTTGTGGTCAGAGTGCTTTGCTGCCCCAACCCACCTCGGCCTCAGAGATTATCTTACCTCTCCCCCCAACCCCACCTCTCTCTCTCTCTCATTCCACTTGTTCCTCCTCACTATATACTTTTTCTCACTCCTAAAGTGCCCCTTGGATCCCAGCTCTCAACCCGGGTTCATCTTTACCAAATTCTATGTTCTCCATATCGTCCCATCCCCTCACTCTCCCACTTTTCCTCGTCTCAACCTTTCCTCACACTCAGACTATTGCTACTTTTGTCATACACCCTAAACTCTATCCCACGCTTTCATTTCATTTTTATTTCACTTACCCCATTGATGCATTTACTCGGTACATACGTAACGATTCTTCACCTACATCTATAACTTCTACCACCTTATCCAACAATTGCTTCTTCAGACCTCATTCTTCTTCCACCTCGCCTATTTTACATCTAGTTTACACGAGCCCATTCCTCTCCAGTTTTACTCTATTCTTCATCACTACAACACACTTATATACCCCACTCTACTCTCTTCACGTCAACATCACCACTCGAGTCACCCCTTATTCAAACCACCACCTCAAGTTCTGGATAATGAGGTATATGTAGACATTGCCTGCTTCTTCACGGGGATTGTAGAGGAGTGAGGTAAATAGTTTTCGTGAGATACTGTAGCTTTGTCACCTTGATTGGGAATAGTTCCTTCAAGTTTCTCAAGTTGTGTTAAGAGTTTGTGTGTGGCTGTGTTGTTTCCGTAATGTAAGAGTATTGACTATACATTCTCATAATATTCACAGTCAGAAGTTATGTTTATCTAATGTCATACTCATGTCTATAATAAAGATACAGGACGAGATAGTGTCGTATGGTTGGGTAGAGTATTCAGATAGGGGATTGTGGGGGGGGGGGACTGTTAGTGATAATGATGTGATTGCGGAAGGGATAATGAGGGGACTACTGAGGGTTAGGTGGGGGCCCTCAAGATAGGTGACAGGGGTGGGGGTATGGGGAGGCAGTGAGGGGGAGACATTGGAGATAGTGAGGGGTGCGATATTGAATTATCCCCCAGGCGGCAGCACCACTGAGAGGGTTGCCAGTCTGTAATAGCCAATTTTCCACTACCTTCTCTCCCCCAGCCAAAACAAATGGGAAGGGTGTGTGAGGGGAAAGTTACTGATTTTCCTTAATTCTCGACCTGTGAATCCAGTGCTGAGGTTACTGGACTTTGAAGGACGGCTACGAACTATAGGCCTATAGCCTATGTCACACGAACTGCAGTTATTCATACCAACTTTAGTAGACAAACATTACAGGATTGATAAATATCTAGGAGAGATTCTTGGAATAGCAATTTTGTGTGTTTACCAAAAACTTACCACTAGTGATATTTCTAAAAATTTGTTCGCCAGTCATTACAATGGGCTATACATTCTTTAGATATTGTAAGTACAATAAAAGTTTAGTGAAAATATAATTGAGCCAATTTCCGAAGTTCGTCATAAACTTACCATCTTGTGCCCGATTTAGCTTCATCCCTCCTTTCACCCAGGTAAGCCCCCCCTCCCTTCCCCCCTCCGTCGGTAAATCCTGGACAGAGCTGTTGCTTGGGCGACTGCAGTTGACTGAAGCCAGGTGTTGCTTTTCTCACAGCCTCCCCTCGCCCTTGCAACCCCGCTCTTTCACCCGTGCAACCAGCGTGGACCAACCAGACTGCCGTACCAGTTTCTTTGGTTTCTTTCACCCTCATTCACTCGTAATACTTCTTTCCTTCTTACACCACCACACTGCTAACCATCACCACTCTAGCCTCCCGAGAACCTTGGACTCACTGCATCATGTTATGGCGGTATTTTCTCCACAGTTTACCATCAATTCAACATCTTATCAGCTTATCACAGTTCTTTCATCAATAATTGCTCTCCGATCCTAGCAATTTTCTCTCAATATTTATTGCTTGAAATATGCAGTGGCCACACTTAAATGGATAATATTATGTCACAGCTTTCCTATACTTCTTTGTTATCCTTTCTATGGTTTTATTACATTTTGCCTTCTGATTTGATATATAGCTTCTAGTAGTTTTTTTTTTTACTCAAACTCCATTCCTCTCCTTGCATATATACGCTCCATTGCTCTATACACCATTCAATCTTTCAGAGGTGCCCGTTCTCTCTTTTACACATATATAACACCTCGCAGTGCCAGGTCTCAGGAAGTTGCAGGCACCTCCCACCTCGTCACGTAACCTGGCACCCACCCACCTGGCGTATCCCACACCCTCTCTCTATGCTTCGCCATCCATATTAATACCTGAGTTCTTTGTCTAAAAGTTTTTCGTTATCCCTAGTAAACCTCTCCTACACTTTTACAATTTGTACATCCAACTTTACTAATATTGTGTAATAATGAAGTTGACTTGCTCAGTTTCGAAATGTTTAGTGAATTAAAGCTCTTTACATGATTATAAACAGTTCCATTAGCTCATTTAGGTTAATTTTTGCTTTCGGTGTTGTGTGAAAGTGCATATTTTTTTATAGTTAGTTGCAGCAGGTGTAATGTGACATGATACAATCTTTCACTTACAATGACACCTTCACCACATCGTTACCAGCTCAAATTACACAAACATTTGGGGACGTGGTCGCGAATATACGAGCTCGAGTGTACTTAGCAGGTACATACAAGTAAAGTGATGCTGTGGCTTTGTTGAGAGTAGCAGCAGCAGGCACATTACCCCTAACTGGTTTGGATGTCGGTACTGAATGTTGAATGGAGGCAATGGCCGTGTTAGGTCTAAAAAGCGATTAATGCTGGTGCTGTGTGTTGGGTGAAATATAGTGGTACTGGGAGTGGCAAGCTTGGTGGTGGTGGTACCGCGTGTTAGGTGGGGTGGGGGGAGGGTCGGGTGTGGCAGGAAACGCTTGGCACACACACTCCCCTGATGACGACACCACCGCTGCTGCTGCTACCCCACCCTTTGCTCTCTCTCAAATTTTACTTTTAGTCTCAGTACTGTACGATTTCTTTTTCTCGCCTCCATCAGGGCAGTTTTAGCCTCTTCATTTCTAGACTTGTCAGTGCATACAGGCTTAATAGGAAGAGGTGGCACCTTCCTGTAAGCCTTAACGGGATTACATGGGGACTAGCACGGTTGGTATTATGTTCTCCGTTTTCTCTACTTCCAACCCTTCCTTATCTCGTCTCCCCATTTAAACACAGAGACCTCTCACAGCACCGCCTTTCCCATTCACTCCTCACTTTCCCCTGCTATTCTACTCCCTCCTCTGTCCTTCAATACTTGCTCCTTCACGAATAGACTATTTCTCCACTCACCACTGTGACTGCACTTTTCTCGTCTGTCAGTGCTTCCACACCTATATCACTTGACACTAATAACCCCATACTCTATAGTTGTGTAGTTATGACAGTAGTTTCTATCTTTGCTTTTACAATGGTGTAGTTGTAGTAGGTTTGGTGGACTTGGTAACAGGTTGGAGGTGGACGGCTTGGTTCAACAAGGAAAGCAGCTGCAAAGGAAGAGGAAGTGGGTGGTGTTGGTGGCAGCGGTTTGCACCAGGTGTTATCATAGTGTTGGGTGGAGTGCTGAGGGATGGGAGTGGTGTGGTCTTGCCGGATGCCAAACCCGTATCCCAGAAGTTGTTTGTTTAGTGCCGTCTTACACCTTCTACCTAAATAAGAAACTATACTGTATGTTTAGCCAGTTTCAGCTGTTTTTATTCATTGATATGTATGGTGATTAAATATTCTTCCTTTTACTCAAACTGTGGTCCTAGTTTGAAAATGCATTTCTGTGTACGATTATAATTTGTGATTACCACTAAACCGTAAGTATTTGAAGCGAGGGATAAAGACAACCCGAGACTATACTTACTTTCTTTGATTTTATAGTCTCTTCCCGTCATCACCTGTACTTTTGATGTTTTCATACTCGTCCCACTCGACCATTCCTTATTCATCACATGTGCATCTTTAACATTATAGATTACAGTAAACATTTTAGAAATGTTCTACACCGACGACTGGTTGTACATAGATGGATTTTCTGTACCAATCTTAGTCAAGTTTACTGTAATATCTCGCATTACACCTTTTTTTTTTTTTTTTGCCTTATTGTGATGAATATTTTCTTCGAATGACTGGTGACAACAGTGATTGGCGGTTTTCTTTGAAAGACAAATGGTGACACAATAATTTTACACAAACACACGAGTCAAACAGAATAGTTGTGTGCGTGTGAGAGAGATACCCAACCAGCTAGGGAAGGTAAGGGGGAAGGGGGGACTTGTGAGGGGAAGGAACGCGACAATAGACCAATCTTATGAATATTTCAGGGGTATAGGGAGGAGAGGCACACAACGGGTAGGGAATGACGCTGGATCCTTGTCTTGCTCTGTTTGCCTTGTTGGGTTCCAGTCACACGGGGGTAAATTAGCTGGAACATGGAATGGTTTGGTTGGTCTGGTGTTTGGCGGAAAGGTCAACAATTCGCTTTCACTAAAGTTTTTTTTATTAGGAAAGTGTTCAGAAAGTACATAGCATTTTTATTTCTACAATAAACGTAGGGTAATTTGTTATTCATAATTTTTACAGGTAGTCGGGTGAAAGTCATTTCTTTGTTTACAAATTGTTTTTATTCTGCCAAGGTCGGATATAGAAAAATGAGTGTGTATAATGTAGCAGCAGATCCTCTTCGTACTCTCGTGTTGACAAAAATACCCTCACTGAATATTAAAAGGGAGAGGTCCAGAAAAGTTATATTCCGTGAATGAGTCATCTACACACAGGTACACAAACACCACCATATGATCGCATGCACACTCATCCGCACACGCACACACACACACACACACACACACACACACACACACACACACACACACACACACACACCCAGCCCATGATCACTCCCCTCTATTGATCGTGTTGTTGGTGGTGGGTGAGTGTATACCATTCCTTCTCTCTTTCCCTACACAGTCCCTCCTCTCTGCAATGCTCTTTCCCTCCCTCCCCACTCTCACTCACCTTCCACCTCTTTACTCTCCCTCCGGTACCCTCCCCACACCCCCTCGTAGTCCCTTGCACTTTTTCCCCTCCCGAGCCATCCCTCCTCTCATCTTCAACCGTCCTTCCTCCTTCCCCTCCATTTATCCTGCCTTTGCACATCCTGCCTCCTTCCCTGCTTCCCTTGGAGACAGCCTCGCACAAACAACACACACTTTGTTCTGACCTGACACATTGTATTCTACCCTGTTGCTAATATTATTGTATGCCTGGTTATCAACACATGCATTGTTGAAATTTGGTTACTGCATGTCTGGTCTTTTCCTAGACAGCGGAAATCATTCAAATATCTGTATTATAAGTGTACAGTTCGAGAATCGCAGTTAGCTTGGTGAAGAAGCGACAGGACGCGTATATGTATTGTATGTAGGAAGTGTTGGAAGGAAGGCATTGCGTGTGTCCATTATGAAGGTGACGTTAACGGTGGAGTTGGGTGTTTTAGTCTCCATAACCAGGCTGGTAACGGCCAGTTGAGTGTCCTCTATCCCGACTTCCACCTCGCATTCACCTAACCCATTCTTTCTCTTTTTCCGCTTTTCACTTGGCGTGGCTTTTCCAGTAACCACATGAAGTTTTTTTTTAATTGAAGGGGGGGGGGGGACTGTGTTAGTGGGTCGTATCAGTTTTTTTTTTTTTTTTCAGTTAATGTATTGTTGGTTTACTAACAGTACCAATACACTTGTTGGCAGGTTTCATTGAGCTCCGGGAATTAGGCTACATGAGTTATATGGGGGGGAGGGGGTAAAAGGTTATTACTATAGGAATTTTGGAGGGGATTATAATTGAATATGGTTAGGGAAGATGAAATGGAAGAAAAGGGAGTGAGCGAGAACATATGGAGAAGTAAGAGGGAAGGCAACACATTACGAACGACTGTAGTGGAGACTAGAGGTAGAATTTGGAATGGATATGGGTATGGAAGGTGGTGAAAGAGGAATAGTACTACTCTGGTAGATGAATGCGAGCTTAGTGGAGAGAGGGAAGGAGAGGGGGTACGACCGTGGAAAAAGGGAGAAGTGTCTGTGGGTTGGGGTAGCGGCGGCAAGGTTAGTGTGGGTGCTGTCACTCCTACTGTCACTTGAGCACCGGTTTTACCACTCCGGTAATGTTTTGGGACCAGACCTCCCGTTCTTCATGCTGGGTTCCTCTTTAACTTTTATGTTTGTGTTTATGATTTTGATATGTTTAGTAAGATGCTCAATGTTTCAGAATGTGCATGATTTCCACATGTGCATTTTGTACATTCTGCCATCTGACGACTAAGTATAAACATAATTATTCATGTTAGTAGATCCAGACATGAGAGCACAATAATTGACAGCGTTTGTTACATGTGTTGTTTTGGCGGAAGGAGTCATTCATTGGTGTGACACTTGACAGCGTGCCAACCTGTCGCTTGCTTAGTGGTGGCTGCCTCTGCCTCCCTTAACTCCCTTACTGTCTGGCTGCCTGACCTTGGTCGCAGGCTTGCCACATGTGTTTCACGCGGCTTCACACTGCCCATCCCTACCTGTCTGAAGTTCTGGACGTAGCCCCACAGTGCTCAGTCACAACTGTTGTCTAAAGTTTTGCGTTCCTACCCAGAATATATATATATTTAACTGGAGATATCTCTCTACTATAGAATTATCCACACTACCCATTTCCCTAACAGCTATCACACTGGTGTTGCAAGCACACATTAGTGAATACCATGCTGTTCTATCCAAAAGATTCCTCAAGAGTCTGTACTTTGAGTAATGAAAGATTTTAGTTATAAATACAAAGGTCGAAAAATATTTGTTTTAACTGTATGTAAAGAGTTTTGATGCAGAGGAACCAGTCGTGATTTCAATCATCCCCCCCCCCCCCCCTCTCATGTTGGCCTTGACTGGAGTACGGGGTTCAGAACCAACATGTAGGTGTGACCAAATATTTATGGTAATGTGGAGGTTGATGTCCTGGATGTTACTGGAAGCTCAGGTAGATACTGGACAGCTGGTAATGAGTATGGGCAGTGGTCGACCGTGAGGCCCGCATCAACAAGTTTCTAAATAAGGGGTCAGGGACGAGAAGGTGTTCGCGTGGCACTTTAGTTACTAATGTTACTCAGCTCAATGTCTCATGATTCAGGGTTGTTATTCTCTTGTTGTGGTTGTTTCATTCACATTGAAATGTCCCACAGTCATTTTGAGTTGTAGTACTTTACTATTCCTAGAAATTTGAGCCTTATTGTTTACCTGTGTTGATTATTTAGTTATGAACTAGCTAAGGTTAATGAAAGACGATACTTGGGGTCGTGAGTACCATATGAGAATAAAGGAGGTGGTGAGAACGGGTTTGTGGTTAGAGAGTGCTGGTGAAACCCCACATGTCGTGCATAACCTCACTACCACGCCCAAGGCTTCACCCACCGTAACCAACCCAGCAGACCGCTATTTTTGTCTTACTTTGGTGATTCGGTCTGGAGCATAAATTTTTCCAAAGTGATTTCGTAATGAGTACTCTATATTTTTCATCTTATAATGTCATATCCATACCTCAAAAGTGGTTTCATACTCGACACTAAAATTGATCTGGTGGTATATGATAATAATAGGAGAATAGATAGTGGTGGCACTGATGTACACGTGTAACGTTATGGCGGAGCTTAGTGGTTGTAAAATATTCATGCTGTGCACGAATCAATCCCTGAGACTTGTGGTTGAGCGAACCTGTTTCAGGCAACCCACAGATTACTGGCTGGCCGGGGGGTGGGGGGTCCTGAAGTAGTTTGTTATACCGTTTTTCAAAGGAGGTAGAAGTCACAGAAATTACCTATCCTCCATATATAAACTTATGATATAAATACTATAGTTAGTTTGCACATTGATAATAAATTTTGTCGAGTAAATTAAATCTATGTACTAATTGGATTATGCTTGTTCGTAAGCCGCTGGAAGTTGTACAGAAGAGGGTCGATCCTTCCAGTACCGTTGAATGAGTATCCTTCAGCATAATATTGAAAACAATGTTGTTATCTGCCATAGTGGTAATAGAATTGGTAGTGTTGTGTTGATATGCGTGACCCAGGTATGGCATGGAGTGCACGCTTGGCCAGGCATGACGGGGCAACATATTGGCAGGTGGGCCGAGGGTGATTGTGGCCTCAAGGGTCCGAGGACACGCTGCCTCACTGCTTCACACTGATGCCTTGGCTAACTGTGTTTATAGTCTATTAATCGTATGCCAAATGTCAGCTATTACTTTTCATTTGGAGGTATAAGGTGAAAACGAGCCTTTTAAATTGTGATATTCTAACCAAAATTACTCATTGTATATTACATTAAGTGCTAAGTCGTTGTATATTGTAGTATAAGTTGCTGAAGATGTTTCAAATTTATGTTTGTAATGTGATTTATAATCATCTGGCTCCTTATTGTTCAAACACTAACCATTTTTTCTTTTCTTTGCAGGTAAGCCTACGACTTTAGGTGCTAGTGTACTAGTCGAGGGAGTGTTGGCCCTCAGGTTAAAGTATCTTAGTGTATTATGAAGAGGCCCTTCAGCACCAACCCTTCCGCCGGTCCCTCTCCCCCTGTCTATTACCGGCAAGAGGAGGACGACGAGGAGATGCAACAGTTAGAGGTGAGCTTTGGTTTACACATTAACGATGGGCCTTAAAAATATAAATATTGGTAACTGGTATCTGTAAAATATAAGTACAGTATGGGTAACTGGTATCTGTAACATAACACTTAGTTCCCCCATTTTTATTCTCCTGTGGTAGTAACTGTCCCATTTATATTTACCTTGGCGTTACCCTCTTGATATCATGGGTTTACATATGATTTATAGTTATTTCTACTCGGTAAGAATGTCTGGAGGTAATATTTACTGGGTTTCTTTCTTCCTTTCTTAACGTTTCGTAGAAAATGGGTGTGACTTCGGAAGGGAGACTGTTGAGTTCTTAACGATATGTCACTAACCATACCTTCAATATTGATTATATTGTAATTTATTGGATCAGAGTCAACGTATATAATTGTTTTTCAGTATGAGTATATAGTCAGTTCTTTAATCAGCATTTTATCATTTGGTACACGAATATACTGATGTTCCTGTATCCAGCGTTTTTTAGTTCACTTTACTGTACAGTCGGCGGCAAAAGTCCCGTCGCCTTACCTGTTTCACCGAGACATGCTGTGTTCATGGACTCGAGAAATACACACGTTTTCTACACCTAATAATTTCGAGTATAAATATCGAGTGCCTCGGTGAAGCAAGTGAGGCGACAGGACTTTTGCCGCCGACTGTACATATACAGACGTTAATTGTAGGCTGATCAGATCTCGTTAATAGGCTATTTGTGTACCAGAGAACCTATTTATATCCTCGGCTGTACTCAGTTAACTGGATGGTAATGGGACTTAATATATAATAAATTGAGGTCTTACTTTGTATTAAAACATTTATGGAGTATATTTTCTCTGTACAAGATATACAGAGGATGTTTATAATAGTTTGTACTTATGTCTGAATGTTCATGTGCTGAAATATTCTAATATAATTGTTAGTGAAATGGTGTGAAAGAAAGGGCGTGGTAGATGATGGAGGAGGAGGGAGAGGGGCTGAGGGAGGGGGAGTGTACGTATCTATATATAGCGGCAAACGTTGCTCGCCTCACCTGTTGCTCCAGGCGGTGCTGTCCTCTGGTGGCTGCCTGGTACACTACACAGCCCCGGCGCTGGTTGGTTGGCCGGCCACTATGGACCTTCTTCCTTTCTCTACCTCACCACCCTTCCTCCTCCAGCACACCCAACTTCATTATTTCCTGTTTGTGTAGTCTGGTATTCCTAATATTATGTTTTGTAATCAATTGTTCTAGGACATATGTGAGCTAATCGAAAGGACAGATTTGACGATAACGCCATATATTTCACTACAGCACTCGACTCGACCATCCTGTTTTAACAAGTTCAGTTCATTATTTTGTATCACTGCCCCATACTAACTAATAAAAATCGCATTCCTATAAAACTCCAAGAGCAGGATTGCCCACATAAATATCGCGTCTGTTGGGTCCCTTGCCTCAACCACAATTTGCCTTCGCCACTTTCTCATTTTATTCTATAACAAACCTATTGTGTGCGTTACGAAATAATCCATATCCTACGCACTGTATATTAACAAGGTGGTGTTGATAAAGAATAAAACGCCACAATAGCTACTTACACCGCTGATGGTTGGTGGCATTTATTTATATCACTGTGGAGTTTGTTTATGTATTATAATGCCCGACGTGGACTGAATGAATGTTGCATCGAGATGAATTCACAACGAGGCACATGTGATATTACATCCGCACGAAATAATATACATATAAACCTCCACTTCCCGGTTAGAACGCTCGGTTTCCTAACTCCATTTGTTGCCTGCTTTGCTGGGCTCTACTGCAGGTTTAATACTTTCAGGCTCAGGAAACGTATTTGGCGTTCGTCATAATATTGCGCTAAAGTGAATCATTCGTCTGCTGCTTCCATGTTTTGTGTTCCCATGGAAATTGTTCAGATCCCGTGTGTTCAATGCCAGAATTTAACTCCGTTGTGGGTAATGCAAGAAAAATGCATAAAAAATGATCCAGTGATTGGCACTTCGTAATTGGTAGTAATTTTGTTTACCGTTTTGTGTCAAGATACGGTGTGTAAACCAAGAAAAAAAAAATAATAATTACGTTTCAAGGCCGTGCGGTAAGAAGCGTTGTTGATAATAGGAGACTTATTTTCAAAAGTTTATACCAGAATTGTTTTCATCTTCAGTAAACTGGCAATATGAGATACCCATGAATTGAACGTATCCCCAAAACTTTAATAAAGCTGCCATATTTGGGTTGGTAAGGAGTGATTTCCAGACGCCATGTGAGACTGATGAAGGATAGAATACGGTTGAGCCATGTCGTAATTAAGAAGGGACTTTTGAAGAATTGATGGAAACTGGTTCCGATTAGCTGATGGAGTAATTGACATTGTACACACTTGGTGAACTAAAGAAAATCAATGCAGTGGACTCGTTTGCAGTAAAGATGTTTCAGAAGAGTAGGTGGTTATCAAATTAAATAATATTGTGTTACAGTAGGTGGGCTCAAGACTATATAGCTGGTTCCAGGGAGAAGTACAGGCAGTAAGTTATGCTGTTATGTAAACCAGTTGACAGACTGCATACCTCTTATAGCATAGCCATAGAGGGTGGAAGTGAATCTGCTGGCATGTTAATGAAGGTGGTCTCAGGTGCTCGTAGTAGGTGACTTGTAGTAGAGGATAATGATGGTTTAATGTGGTTGTGGTTAGTTGCTGCAAAGGCTGACTAATTATGTAGCTATAACTTGTGGTTGTACTGGAGAGTTAGCTTATGTAATAGTTTATAATTGACAAGTGCTATTTTGTGTGCCTCGAAGTTTTGTTTCGAGTCTTGAATGCATATGACTGCTGAAGGTCTGGAAGTTTCTGTATTTATTAAGTTAAAACAAAACTGATGTGAGATGATGCGTTAAACGTTATGATGGTGAGTGGAGGGGAAGCGGCTACCTGGCTGCTCAGTGGTGATGCGAGTAGAGGTGAAGTTGATGGCTAACCGGCCCGGATTGTTTGTTTGGTGGTGAGTTGTTGGGTGATGTGAGCGGTCATGAAGCGACTGACTTGCTGGCGGTTGTGAAGAGAGTGGAGGCGAAGCGGCTGGCTGGCTGGTGGGGGTGTTGGTCTCTTCTCCTTGTGTTCACCTTGACGGCCACGCCCCGTGACGGCTTACCTGCTCCGCTACCCCGCCTCCCCTCACGCTCACTCCCTCAACCACACAGTCCACTTTCTCCGTTCCCTTCCTCACTCCCTTCCTCAATGATTCACCCTCCTCAGTCCCTTCCGCAACCAACCCCCTTTCTTACCCACTCTACTCCACTGCAGTCTTCGTAACACAGCTGTACCCTTTGGTTTCCTCACTCCACTACTTCACTTACCTCCTTGACTCTTTCCTATCCAACCTGTCGTCCTACCATACATTAATACTCATTCTTCTTTTTCTTTCTTTTATTATGTTATTGTCGCCCTTCCGTAACCCCTTTCCCTTTCAAGAGTTGTTCCGTTCTTCCTGTACCCCACCCACTCGTTAACCAAAATCCGATCGATACCTCCACTCGACCAGTTCTTTCCCTCGTACAGTACCTCAATCTTGCTACTTTTTCTATTTCTGTCCCACTCCTTCCGCTCATTGTGACTCCGCCTACCCCACTCTGTTTTATTTTTGTTTCAGTGTTTACTCCTCCGACCCACCTTTCTTTTCCTTGATTCTCCTCCTCCCATGCCCTATACCTCGGAGCTACAAGAGGCTTTTCTTTTCCCCTCCCTTCCTCGTGTCACTATAGCTGCCCTTCGTATTTTTTCCACTTGACTGTTAGTAATGAATGGCTTACGATGATGTTTTTGTGTAATACGGAAACAGGTACCGTTGAAGATAGATTTTGTTGTTTCTAGCCTGCTGGAGTTATATAGTAATTATGTATAAAATTATTATATGACTTACGCTTTTCTGTTGTATATAATTTTCTTGTCCCACGACGTAGACGTCTCCACTCCAGGACAAATTAGAAATAATTACAGTTTACACATTGTAGCTTCCTCGAAAATACTCCTGGTACCTTCTGTACTTTTCTTACAAGGCTTATAGCTTTCAATACTTTTCTTCAAAGGCTTAGAGATGTTACGTAAGGTACTGTATATCCACTGGTGTTCACAGGATTAAAGCCATCGATGGTGCTACTGGAGTTTAGTTTTGATCACTGAATCTATGGTGCAGTAGGCGTAATTTTACATTCATGATGAACCACAAGAGCAACACTCCATCCACACCATACTCCACAATACACTCCATCCACACCGTACTCCCCTGCACACTTCATCCACATAATACTCCCCTACACACTCCATCCACACCATACTCCACTACACACACCTCTACGCCACACGCATTGCACATCCCTTCGGTCGCTCACCTCAAGATTCCCACCACGACCACAGCCACATCCAACTTGGGGTTCATTCCCCTTCCCCGTCATTTTCTTCCCGCCAATTACCTCAAACCCTGGACGTAGTAGAAGTCTTCTTCCGACTCCAGTCTTGTGCAATAGGCCAAGGGTTCTCTGATGAAAGGTCTGATATTCATAATAATAAATTACACATTTGCCATTTAAGTCGTATTAAAATAATCAAAATCAAACATACGATATACGCGAGAAAAAACTTGATTTATTGTGTAGACTATCGAGGGGAAATAAGGAAAAGGTATCAGTAATTAAAAGTGAAGGACAAACTCTAGATATACACCCGAAAATGCCAAGGTATCTTAAGTGTGCCATTAGGGTTTATCAGCATTTCTGCTGTCGGATTGACCACAACCCAAACGTAATAGCCTCCAAGGTTTCCTACGACGACAGACCCAGCGACAGTCTTGAGCGATTAATGCGGAAGCCAATCGGTTCACCCGTATTAAGAGCATGATTTCAAGGGGCCGAGGCGGTATTGGGCCTTAGTGGTCCATGTTGACGCCTGGCTCGCACCTGTTGCTCGCCTGGCTACACTCCATTCACCACCACCTCTTGTCTTAAAAATACATGCACTTTATTCGAGTTTCGGGTTCGTGTATCTTTGAGTGGCTTCGGTCATGAGTTCCATAAATACAAATGGCGTCCAAAAGTTTAAGAGGCATGTTGTTGTAGTGGATAAAGGTTTGTGGCAGGGAACACCATTCAATATGATGACATTGGATACACAGATTCTTTACAACGCTGCAGTAATAATAATGGTGGAGGAAAGTGACGACCCCATCTAGCACTTATTGTAGGTGTAGTCAACCACGTATCCCTAGCGATACAGAGTTTCTTCCTCCTTCTGTATGCCTTTACTAAGGGTTGAATTAAAGAGCATCGGAGCTGGAGCCTTTGCCTGCTTGGAGTTTTACAAACACCTATAGGCACCTATAATAATTTGGAATGTATGGGGTGTTAATTATAATCAAAAGAATGTTTTTAGAAATAATAGTTCAAAGTATCTGTTGACGAATGAGGTACCATGAGTGATTGAAATAATGTGTGAGCTCGTTTGAAATATAGATTTTTGCAAGAATGAGAACCAACATTGTAATTGTATATGTAGTGAGAATGTTTTTGGATAAGTTTTATTCACCTACTTACAAAATCCTAAACTTTAGGCAAATTACATTACATGGAGTTTGATACGTAGTAATGTGAATGGTTACGTGCGGTAGTTAATTTCACGGTTTCATAGTTCGTAGATTAATGTTACGCAACACAAAATTGGTGTAAAGTACTTTTCAGGTGTCCGTTTAACTTGACTAAAAGAATAATACAATTAGTGAGGCAGTTACACAAAACTAGTTAATGGTACAATTAGGGTTGCTGATATGAAGTGACGTGAATGTGTCGAGTGGTTTCAGTATGCTTGCCTGGGTACATGTTTAGTGATGTCCAGCCAAACAATTGTATGTCAGAGGGGAGAAGCCTCATGTGTGCCTATATTAATGCCTCGTTACGCTTGGGTTGATGTACTTGTGTCCTTCGCACCGCACACCTGGTGGCTGCCTGCCTGCCTCCCCTTTGTTGTCCATTGCTGCACTCAACACTACTACCTCGTTGTGGTGATGGTTCGTTTGTATGTCTGCCTTTAAAAATATACCTTCATGGGGCTACAGCATCATTAGTGTACCAATTTATTTGTGTTACTGTAATGTGACAAGGTGTACGATACACAGCGTGACAAAATACATACAGTCAGCTGAGAAAACAATGTAACATCATCACTTCATTACGAGTTGAATGCCCGCACGAGTACGTCCATACTCAAAGAAAGAATCAGTACAAATATCACTTCACTTGCGAAGCCTCGAAGGAAATATCGTTTCAACTGAACAATTCGAAGAAGAAAAGAGGACCCATTCATGCATACTCTTATCTGATTATTTGTTTATTTTCATTGAACTATTGTTTGTAATATTAATGCAGTGCTGGTGTAATATGAAGTTAATATCACCCATTATAACAATTATAATGTTACGTCCTTACTTTGTTTTACATACAATGAATTGAATTTGCTGTTTGCTGTAATATAAGAAAATATCACTTAACACGATATATATTGCATATTAACTCCTGATCCACGTAGTTTATTTCCTGTATTACAAAGTATCAGACTGTACAGTAGTAAAAATTGATTATCAGAGATGTAGCTTGTGTAGATTTAGTAGCAAGTTTTTTAACAAAAATATAAAGTTTCCCTAAAAGTTTTTTTTTACAAGTGGGGATAGGAAGACAGACTTATGGGGGTGGTAAACTTTTGGTACTACATTAGAGCTCCTTGATTCTTCCAAAGTATCCTAGGTAACAGAACCAGATTAACAATAATAATATGGTGGTTTGTTGCTTGAAATCGCTTGAAGGAATCAGTTGCTTCAGATTTACCAACTCTACTATCCCCTTAACGGTAAACAAACTCCACATAATCTATCGAAGGTGGTTTGAGTAGAGGGAGGGAGGGTCTGATGGAAGTGGTCAGCTGCGAAATGAACTTCAGATATAATAATACAACAGTAAGGCCCCGCTGTTGCTGCTGCTGTTGTTACTTACCACAAGACCGTAAGTATATACTGTAATCAGATGTTGGCAGACGCAACCTGTCACCTGGTTTGTTTCAGATTAAAGGGGTAATTCACTTTTGTTACATTGGAGTAGCTTGATTCCTCCAAAGTATGCCAGGAAACAGGACCAGATGAATAAAAATAATGGTGTTCTGTTGCTTGAAATAGTTTGGAGGATTCTGATGGTCCATATTTACCAACACAAAATTTCTCCCTTAAATCGTTGCTCATTAAATAACCATTACAGCTCACTTAGTTTCCATAATACAGTTACAGTATTTTCATGATTTAGTATTGAAGTAAATAAATAAACTTGTTCGTATCAGGAAACGCTTTCAAAGTACACCCAAGCCTATTGAACTAGATATCAGTGCTTTTATAGCTACGGATTTTATTTTATCGCCTGAAATTACTGTTTGAAAACTAAGATTCTTTTTGTTCCCAGTCTCTGAAGTTTGATTCCCGTGAGTTGCAGCACGAAGCTCGCTTGGATTATATTGCAAACCACTTCCATCCGCCAACCCGTGTAGTGTTGTAGCAATCGTTCCATCCTAACCCCAACATTTAGTGATAAAACTTAGTATGCTTCATTGATTTTATGAAACTTCCTTTATTACCATAGTACGATTACAGGAAGAAACATATTACCCACCCCTACCCCCTAGAAAAAATCGTGTTGATAGTTAGTTTCCTCCAGGAATTCATTGCAATCAGACAAAAAATCTTCATTGCCACGAGTCAAACAAAGCTTATCGTGAACCGTCCAAATGTCATCAAGTCATTCTTCCGCTCGCGTAATTGGAATGGCAGGCATGGCAACGATATCGATGCTGGCGAAACGGTGTAAAATATATTATGTAGATTACAACATTTAATCTTGAAACTACCCAAGACCTGTACGAATAATTTTTATTATTATGTATCGGTATGTAGAAGTATAAATGAGTATGTATGTATGACACACAATATGTAGAACGATGGAATTACCTGAGTCTATTGTTAATGAGTATTGTATCGACTGGAAATATTACTACTACTTTCTGTGTTGGATCGAATGTTGTTTTGAATTGATTTCCATTACAAAGGTCAAGATGTGTTTCGTATGGTGCTGGGTTGGAACTAAGAAGGTCTCTTTATTGAGGAGTGTACAAGTTTGCAGGAAAAAATGGCACGGAATTGGTTGCAAAGGAATGTACTTGGGAAAGTTGAGCATTGCCTCCAGTCATTGGGCCAGACAGACAGGATGGATGGGATGGAGGCGGCGGTGGTGGTGGTGGTGGCTGTTCTCTACCTGCCTGCCTGCCTGCCTGCTGCCACCACTTGATTCCAGTCATTTCTTTGTAGGGTGGTAGACGTAGAAATTTCGTTTTGACAACACTGTTCACAATCAGGCATTCTAGTTAATTGTGCTCTATATTTATTTGTTTGCTATATTAGCTGCTTTTACGTATTTGATGACTCCATATAACCGTATATTATTCTATAAAGGTGGTTTCTTATATAATCATTGCATTTGTTTGCATCAGGAATACAGTTGTTACTTATTTTTTATTTTTATTTTTATCTAGGAGTATTTCGTAATTGTTTATATTGCCATATTCTTAAAGATGTGAAGTTGATAGATAGATTTAGAAGTTTATGGTAAATTTCAGCCGACTTCTTTTGTAGTTCAGTCATAATTTTGTAAATAGTTGGTAAACAGGAGTACTTCATATCCTTGAATTGGTAATGATACCTTATGGACATTATCGATAGGATCGTGGCAATTTGTATAATGATGGAGAGCTGATTTCCTATCTATAGGTGACAGATTGATCTTCTATTGTGTATGATGGCATTGAGCTCGGGTTTCAACTTAAAGTAACAGCATCTCCTCAGAAAAATTGAAGGATGGCATAATGGCAAAGTGTTTCCCGGGTGTACCTGACAGGTAAGATGGGCCTCGGGGACGTTTGTCACTTGGAGACACCTCGAGGCATTTGTCCAAAGTTTTCCATGGCTTAGGAAGTGTCGAGTCCGTTTCTTGTGGTTACCTACTTCAAGATAGGTTATTATTTTATGACAGACAGGTATTCCGTTATCTTTTACATCGCCCAGCCTTTGATGAGAATATTGTATATTATATAAGCTTGTAGCTTTTGTTTTACGGGTGATATGAAATAGTTGCAACACTAAGAACCTTAGTGGTGGTTGCGTCCGAAAATATTAATTATATAATTTGAGTTATAATATTTACTATTGCATAAAGTTTGACAAAGGCTTGGTAATTGACATGCATAAGTCGAACATTTTTGAAGCATAAGCTATTCATTAGTCCCTCAATGTATCATGAAACTAATTAATTATATATTTAGTCTATGTGGGATACGTACATTCAGTTTTAAATGATGAGTAAAGTACAGATACGGGTCACTAATATTCCAGTAAATGTTAAGTGTGAACATCACATTTAATTACCTGGAAAACAATGGGACTCACGTTTTTCCATGTATTACGAGAGACAAGGGAATAATGTCGAACCTACCTGTAGGGGGAGAGAGAGAGAGGTTGACGTGTGGGGCTGGGGGCTTTCCTGAGTGCCGCCGCGATGGCCGCCACCTGGGGAACGCTTTGCCTCCCATCACACCATCGTATCTCAGGAGTCACTCCATCTTGGGCGGGAGGTTTCATACTCAGTGTCTGGCCCCACCGCATTTCTCACAAGTAAAGTGGTGGGGTATCCGTGTGTCTTATCTGTCAGATGGGAACAGCAGGTATCTCTTGATTGGTTCGTTTTGTTGTAAAGTTTGGAGGGAATGGGATTTTCTCCAGTAGTGTAATCAAATGTGGTAGATTTCATATATCTGTAATTAAATTTCATTGAAGTATTTCATTGTTGATTTCTCGAGATGAATATGATTCGAACATTAACCTGTGTTGTGATAAAAGGAGATACCCGTAGCATGGTAGAGGGAGGGAAGGTTAGGTAGGTAGATACCCATAGCATGATATAGGAAGGGAATGGAGGTACCGGTAGTATGATAGTTGGGGTTTAGTGTACCAGTAGTATGATAAAAGGGAAGGAAGGTACCCGTAGCGTGATAGAGGAAGAGGAAGGGAAGAGTGGTAGCCGTGTGTTGTGATAGAGGTAGGGATGGATGGATGCTCCCCGTGCCAGACGTTGCCTCAGGGGACCGCACTACACCAGGCTGCCAAGTTGAAATTGTTTTCCGCTGCCTCTCCTTCCCGCCTTGGGCTACCACCTGCCATGCGCACCCATCAACAGAAAGTATAGTATAGGATGGGAAGCGAACTGTCAGCCGTATGCAATATAAACTTTATCTGAGCTGTCTTTTACATGTCTTTAAACCTGTCTATTGCAGATATGTCTTGGAAAGATTTGATTTTTGTTGATCAGATACAAGTGACATATAATTGTTTTGTGTGTCCGGTATCCGTATCCCGAATTGCATTAAATTATCCAAACATAAGTATTTCCATAACACAGTCTGTATGTATGTAAACACACTGGCTTAGCCTGACGTATTGATCTCTGATGTCCTGATACAAATGTCAATAATAGTGGTAATGTTGTACGCAGTAGGAAGTGCTATGTGTACTGAAAATGTACTTAACTACACACCCATTGTGTTCTTTCCTCACTTTGTAGATAAGAGTTGACGCTCTACAAAGATTGTAGCTTGGCATGATGATGTTGCTCTGTGAGGGTGTTAATTAAATGACACAAGACAGTGTAGTTGGAAATAATAGGTGAGAAAACCTGTTGGTCTTTTATCAACACTTGGCTTCTATTCCTTGGTTGTGGGAGTGGTAAAAATTTGACGGAAGTAGTTGGCAGTAGGAGTGAAAATCCAAACATCATAACGCTAGCTTGTTTTGTTTTGTATAAATCATTGTGACAGAAGTATAATCTTATGCTGATGAGCTGCAATTATATAATTGCTCTTGAAAGTATATAAAAAAGTTAGCTTGGTTTGTTTTGTATGAACGAAAGTCCCGGTGCTATTGTGTTATGATGCTGGTGAGCTGCGAATATATAGTTGCTCTTGGAAGTAAATCACCGGGAAACACAGTGAGGTGTTCCAGTGATACTCCCTCAGGCAGTGGCGGCGGCGGCGGCGTTGTCATAGTGACCAGGTGTGCTCTGCTTCACACATACACATACGTACACACTTTGTTGACACATGCGTTTCGATATGTCATTGATGCAGGAAGATGCGACTTAATGAGTCACATTTTCATGGTCTCGTAGAGGAATATGCACGAGTCTTGGTGCACATTATAAAACCTGTTTGTGGCAGAGTAAACTTTGTGTCTCCTCGAAGCTAGTTAGATCACCATTGGCTATCCTAAGTGGTTCAAATCAACTACCAAAAACTTAACACAAATTTGAAATGTAACCACGGGTGTATTTTCGAATACAAGCCAAATTTCCTACCATGTCTCTCGTTCCTTCTCGCACTATCGGGTCATTCATTGTCATAAGTAGACGGTCGATGATTGATTTGGTAAGATGCTTTGGTCCAGCTGATTGCTATAGGTAAGATTGACTATCGGGATATTACAGGAATGTCATTATGCACTCACAAAATAGTGCAAAATTTATATGATAATGTGATTGTATCTAACTTTTTGTGTTTTCTTTACAGGTAAGGACTAATGGCTGGTGTTCTGAAGGAAACGAATTACGGGGCGTGTGGATCCGGTAAGGTAATTAATGACTTATTTGACATTATCATGTCATGGGCGACAATAAGAAATACATATGTATGCTTCTGTGCTGGTAAGTAATAAAAAAACATGTTTAGGAAAGACGTGTCATAAATGTTCTTAACTATTTTTGAACAAACAATGGTCGTGATAATGTTTAGGATTGCTTTTTATGGGTAAATGTTAAAAGACGTTACAGCGTATGTCTTTGTATTGTGTATATATATATATTGAACCTAAAATAGGAATCTACTGCCATGAGAGGTAGAAGTACTGAGTACCGATGGGTGTGTTTGTAATGAATCTGGCGAGAGAGGACAAGATGAAGTGTGTGTGATGTTGAGTGTTGCCGGGAGGGCAGTGCGGGCACACCTGTGAGTCTGGAAGGATAGTTTGGTGGCAAGTGACCATGGGGCAAGCGCAAAGATGTGCAGCTTGGGTGAGGGCGGGGTCAGGCAGGACAGGTGTGCGGGAGATGGGCGTGGCCTGGCGTCTGTCTGGCAGGTGAGGAGGAGGTGGAGGGGGGAGGTAGCTGGAAAAGGTGTGGGTAAGCTTTGGTGGTCGTGATTTATCTATCAGGACCAAGTGATGCGCCATGTCGGGTCGCGGCCCGCCTGTATTATGTACAAGGGCAAATGGCGGGTCGCGGCGCTTGGCCCTCGCCTCATTCTTTATTGACGCCGACCTCACACCTGCTGGAGGCCCCCTGACTGCTTCTGCTGCCTCTGCCCTCCGACCTTTTGTTGCTGATTCTGGCGTTGTTACTGCTGGCTGGGCCCCACACCCTGGCCTCCTGCGCTTGTACATCAATTGTCTGGGGTCAACTAGGGCCGCTGGATATATCCTTTCTATTCCAAGGAGATTTATTGCAGCCGTGTTGATTGTTTAACAGCTAATTATACATGGATGTTGTTTGGGAGGAAGGGAACAATAGCGTATGTCAATACTACGCAATCATGTTATCTTCAGAACGAAAATGTTACTACAATTGTCAGGACATTTGATGGGATATGATGATGATCTATTATAGTGATTGGGTAATACGCAGCTGCAGCAACTTGGGGCCGTACCACTCAATCATGTAATTTTCATATTGAATTTGATGCTTAATGCAGTTAGTAAATGTTGATCAAATATTAACATGTTATTCTGATAACTATGTAATATAGATTTCATACCACAGTTGGAGTCGTATTATTATATATTGAATTTGGCTCGAGATTTATATGAACGTTTGAAACTCCGATGTTTCAGTGTGAATGGATGATGTCTGTGTCACAGGTACTACAGGCACAATGAACGTACCATGTCCAGGAGGAATATGATATTAGGTGGTCTAGGGAGTGTGTTGGCCTCGGTGTAACACGGGACTAAATCAAGCACTAGATCAGGGTCACACTGAATTGACTCGTCTCTGAGGGATTGAATTAGCGTAGTTCTCCACTGATGTTTGGCTCTGCCCTTCATAAGCTTTTCTCGCGCTCTTGTGATTTTGCATCTATATTTAGACCCTCCACACACATCCTTTGAGTTATACGTTTTTTTTTATTACTTAATTGTTTCTATTAATCGAGTGAATGTTACATAATATGCTTTCACTTAGAGAAAGTATTTTGGTAAATATTTGTTTTATAGCAAGACCAACAAGTTTATTAAGCCATACAGTAAGTGATTCATCTTTAGATAATATATATTGAAATTCATTGTTCTTAGGGAATGAGACGTATGATTCGCATGGTCATAACTGCTTTAATTACCAGTAGCAAATGTAACCGGTGTTGTATACAATGTCGTGAACTACCATTATCTTCCGTAAGGCCATCAAACGAGTCCAGACAAATAAACACACGAATAGTTAACGTCGAGTCATCTCCCCATAAAACAAACAAACAATATGTCCTTGAGCTTTGTGGCCTGCAGTAGTCACGAATCTTCCTGTTTGGAGGTGTGCTGTTGATGGTTTTGGGGGGAGGGGGAACTGTTGGGTCTGAATGGTGGCTGGTGATGTATGTATGTATGTGAACAGTCAGTCGTGATCTCTCAACCAAATCTGATCATAACAAGTATCTTTAATTATCCTTGGGAATTTTTAAGCCTATGTGGAGAAGTTATTAGTGATCTTTGTTGCTTTGGAATTCTCATTTGAGTTACAGTTTCAGCTACTGACAAAAACAATATGATTGAGTAAAAACAAAAAAAAAAGTTTAAGTTCCAGATAATTTTGTTTGATTTTTTTCATTTTCAATTCAGTCATTCCTAGTCCTATTCAATATTGTTTACCGATTTTCTTTCTATTTTCAATTCCCATTTATTCTCAAGCCGACTCATCCATCTTCCTCTTAACTAACACTCCTGTCATCCATACTATATTCTGTACACCATTAACCATTAAATATATTGACCCTACCTTTACAGGAACGCCATAGGGCAACACACACACACACACACACACACACACACACACACACACACACACACACACACACACACACACACACACACCTGATAAATCTTTTCAGCTTACTTCCTGAGATTCTGACACAGACTCGGCTCCTGAATCAGATTAAGGCTCTCGCTTGTTTGTGTTTAGATCCGGAGGAGGAACGGCTCTCGCTCAATAATTCTTAGCCCTTCTCTTTCTCATACACACACACATTTCTAAATACTTTTGGTTTATATTTTTGGTGTTATATCATTGTAGATATTATTTCTTATTCATATAACTTGTCAATTTTATTAATTATTTGCCCACTTTTATTTTCAAACACTTCAGCTATTACTTTGTATCTTAATTATTGGATGATAATTTATCCACAATTTTGTGTCTTAACTATTGCATGATATTTTATCCACTATTTTGTAATCTCGTGGTGCTCTTCTTCCTCTTCCTTGCTCCCTACGTCCTTCCCACGTCCCTCCAACCCGAGCTGTGTGCTGTGGCTGGGCAGGTGCTGCTAATGGGAACGCGCTCTGGGCTTGTCCCATGGGAAAGCCAACCAGTCCCCCCTCACACTCACCCCTCCACTGTCATTCCGATCATCCCCAACCCTCGCACCACATCCATTCTCTTCACTCCCCTTTCCTCCACTTCACTTACCTACCCTTCCCTTTCCCTTCAATCACTTCCCCTTCCATTCAATCACTTCCCCTTCGTTCTCCTCTCCTTCCCCTTCGTTCTCCTCTCCTTCCCCTCTTTTCTCCTTTCCTTTCCCTCTTTTCTCCTTTCCTTCCCCTCTTTTCTCCTCCTCTCCTTCCCATTCTTTCTCCTCTCCATCCCCTTAGTTCTCTCTTTCCCTTCAGATTTCCTCTAATTATCATGTTCCTCTCCAACCTCACACACACACACACACACACACACACACACACACACACACACACACACACACACACACACACACACACACACACACACACACCCTTCTCTTCACTACCCTCCATTTCATACACCTTCAGACTTCCCCTAGCTACCCCGTTCCTCTCCAACTCCTCTCTCCCTTCTCGACTGGATGAGATGTCTGGGAAATGGAAGTTACTGATTACTACAGTCCCAAGAAGTAGATTACTCTAGTTTCGGTAATCTGTCACGTGGCACATTACGGAGGGAACATTCGTTTTAGATCACTTTCATTTAGTCTTTAAGTTGGTATGCACACAGGTTTTACCACATTACCACATTAAAATTTCTTCTCCAAATAAGTCCATAAACCTCTCTACCTTCCTCTAGGATTTCCTTATTCAGTCCCCTTTCAATCATCGTTCCCATTTCCACTCCCTGTGCTCCTCTCTTCAATACCCATCATTCCTCATTCCATTCACACATTAAAGTTTCCTCCATTCCCTTACTGTCCTTTCTTTAATCCCCTTACAAACAAACATCACTCCTAGTCCACTCCCTAACATCCACAACCCCTCCATTTCCACTCCACAATCCCACCATTTCTCATTCCCTTGCACTCCCCCATCCTTTCCCTCCTTCAAGCCCCTCACAATCATCACTCCCATTTCCACACACACATCCCAACCCTCCCCCTTCCCTTCCCTTCCCTTCCCTTCCCTGGCCCTGCTGATTCCTGGCCATTTATGCACTTCACATATGGCAGGTTTCCGGAGCTTAATATCCCTCGGACACTGAAGCCACTTAATCCTGAATGGAGGACCAGAGTGCCAAGACAGTAGTAGTGAGTGAGGAGGCGGTTTAGAGACGCGTGACTGAATGTTGGGAGAGGGGGTTGGATGGTTGGTTGGTTGGTTCTGTGGGATTTGAGGTGCTATAGGGAGTCGGGGGTTCTACACAAAGGAGTTTGTTTTGTTTTGATCTCTCGGGACGGGTTATCGTTGTTAGATATCTCTGGTTTTGTAATGATCTGTTTGTGGGTCTTGTTTTCATCTTTCGTTACAGAATCTAGTATGGATTATGCGTTGGTTCCAGTAGTGTTTAGGATTCTAGACTGGGATTTGGATGTGCTGTGATGTTATGGCAATTAGATGTACAGTATTGTGATGGTACAACATTGACAGGGGATTGATAAATTGTCGCGGTCTGCAAGTGTGTGTGTGAGTCTTGCAGTTGAAAGTAACGATGAAATATTGTGAAAGACGGTGGTGTCAGGAGATCTGGTGTGGCATGGAGACTCAGCGTTGACCAGGATGGTAATGAAGATTCACAGTGGCAGTGGCTCCTCAAGACTGATGGCCTTTCCTTGTAGCTCCTGCGTCGCCGACAGAACCTGGTTGGGGGTGTGGATGGGAGAGAGAGATTGTCCTCTCCTCCCCCTCTTCTCCCCTCCCCCATCGTCTCTCCCTCTCCTCCCCAGTCCTGGAATTGAATTGGTGCGAGATGTGAAAGGGAAAAGGAGGCGTGTATGTTGTGGTGAATGTTATGGGATTCTTGGAAATCGGCCTTTAACCCACAAAACCTGAATTACTGTGATTTACATTATTTAAATTATTTTATATATATATTGAAAATATTACTGTCATATCATAAGAGGGTTGGTGGAGGTTAAGGGTCGTCAGTGAGTTTTGAGATGCAATGTCCGTCAAACTAACTTAGGGGAGTTAGTTTCTAGGGACAATTTGGTGGAGTCTGTACCCTCCACTTTCTCATCACAGGGCCCCGTAATGGAGTGCCTGATTTCCGCGTTATGATGCACATACTCAGTGGTTGATGCCTTGGCTGGAATTATGGCATGGCAGGAAGGTACAGAGGGATGAAGACTCCTCAGGTGAAACCTTTGTGGGTACAAGTAAGGGTTCTTGGTCGTGCATTATCGTACTTGGTTAGTAATAATTGAGCTAATATATGGGCGTAGAATTAATTGATGTTTATCATTATATATATAACTTTGTGATATTGTTTTACTGCACGTTGGGACAGAACATTATTCGTGAAGTTTTCTTATGATTTGAAAGGAAATGACTAATTTTTGTGACAGTCTAGAGTTAATAACACACCTTGAGCTCCCTCCCTTCGTCTCCTTTTCCCGCTGTCAGGTGCACCATTAACCAAAGCGGATTGCCCGCTCCTCCCAAGGTCGGTTTGTGGTGTGGGAAAGGAATGAACGTGCACCAAACGCCATTCACTTAATATTTTCTCTAGACCGGTGTTGTTCGGGCTCTTGTGTGACGCTGCGTGGTGGTCATGAGCTGCTTACGTGCCACCATGCTTTCGTATTCAATTAAATTCGCCTTTTGGCCCTCTCTGCAGGCTCATCTAAGCCGCTTTGGGAGCACAGGGGCTTGCGGCCGAGAGCTTAAGCCTCACTTAGGACGCCGCCACCGTTACACATGTCTGACGAGAAAGTCTCCTTGCCGTACCTACAACCCGCCCTCTATTCCACCTCCAACACTACCACACCTGTTACCTGTCTGAGGCCACTCGTATTATATCACTTTTCACTTCATTCAAACACTTCTTTATTTCTCTTCATCCACTGGTTATTTTCGTCTGCTAACTTGTCTCTATTTGCTTCATTCCTGGACTGTGATGGCGAATTTGAGGCTGCTGTTTTCCATATGCAGTAGGTCGATTTTAGACAATTTGGAGGAGTGAGCAATCTCCAGTTCGCATTCGTTATCGTAGCAGAAGTAACCCCCCCCCCCCCTCCTTTGATTATTATAGCACACCTGCCTTCCTCTGTTCTTGTCTGTATCTGTTTCCTGCCTCTCACTATCTCTGTTACACTGTTACCAAACTCATTACATTCTCATTCATACTTCCTGGTATCTGTGCAGCTCCATGCCCTATTCAACACCTTGTTCACAGTACTTCTCTTCCGTCTTAACACATCCATTCAATTCACTTCACACACCGATATACTCCAACATTCACATCCATCTGCTACACCATACATCCATCTGCTACACCACACATCCATCTGCTACACCACACATCCATCTGCTACACTTCACACATCCATCTACTCCACACACCAATCTACTCCAACATGCACTTCACACATTCATCTACTTCACTTGACTCTATCCCATCTACTCCACTATCATCCTAACACACATTTCTGCATACATCTTTTCCTTGCTATTATAGTCACATTTCCACAACAAAAATTATCCCAGTAGACAAAAGATCCAGAATTGCATTATGTGGTATACATCCCAAACAGAAAACTCTACCATCCTCAAGAAAAATCTCATGGATTACACTACGCATTCCACAACATTTACAGAACTGTTTTATTGCCTGAGAATTTCTATATGTGCCTCAGAATCATCCCTGCTGTATGTACAAACACGTCATTTATTATAACTGCTTCCCTTCCTTCCCCTTCCCTCAGGGTATCGTATGAGGCAATCCATACTGCCGGCTTAACGCTATAATACCCTCTCATGATTCTCCTCACTCCTCTTCACATTTGACCTTCTCACTCCCAACAACCTACTGAAAACGTTTCAACCTAATGTCTGGAGATAGAATATTTAGCTTGGGCGGTTAAAAATTATGCTTTTAGCCAGGAGAGTGTGTGTGTGTATGTATGTATGTATAGTTTGCTACACCATCATTATGGAGATGTTATTGAAATTTACTAGCTCCTATTTCTTCTGCGTCAATCAAGCGAAGAGTTTTCTGTGCTCTTGTCTTTTTAATTAATTATTGTTGATATATATATATATTTTTTTCCTTTCGTTAGTATAATTTGTGTGCAAGACTGCAATGATTACAATGAATTAAAGTTATTAAAAGTGAATCTACTGAACATTATGCTGTATATAAACCCAGTCACCTACCTTCACGGAATATACGTATTATTATAGGATATCTGTAATCAAATGTTGAAGGGTGAATTTGTTTAAATAACTGAAATATATGACCTGGATATAGTCGTGGTTAAAAGTTTTTGTATATTGACGCTGCAAATGAGATAATGGGTTTGATGATTACGTTTAATAAGTCAAATCAGCAGTTTTGTTGTAAAGTTATCACAATGGCAGGGCTGTGGCAAGTTAAGTGAGGGCAAATTACAGAGTTTTTTGGAACACTGAAAGAAGAGAAGAAAGGGGAAGGTATTATGCAGTGAACTTGAGTGCATTTACCTTGCAATTGTTGTTGGCTCGTGGTATTCGACCCTTTGCCCTTAAGGGGAGAAACTCTTGATGATAAATTGAAGGGATACTAAATCTTTTAAGTTATGTCACAAAACAGATCCCCTATTCGTAATATTGAGGCACAAGAATGTAAACTAAATATTGTAATTAGAATATAGGTAAATATATTAATGTCCATGTACGTTCAAGATAGATATGCATAAAGGTTAAATTGAATTGCTTCATCCTTAGGTTCCAAAATCACGAGGGGCCGAGTGTAATATTAATATAGGAATCCGTGATCACCCACTCTACCCCTATATTACACAGTACAAAGGAAGTCAGCCGAGCAGAAGATACGAGGAAGGTTAGCACACTGGTAGAACAGGATATTAGATGCCCCTATCACGCAATCACGGCGGCCGGTTTTGGTATTGAAGATGAAACTGAGTGTTGGTGGTGGGGGTAGGGATTGTTGTAATAGTTGTACTTGGTGGCTGTGGCAGGTGTTGTTAGTGATTGTAGACAGGGATTGTTGTAATAGTTGTAGTTGGCTGTGACGGGTGTTAACAGTGGTAGTGGTGGTGGTGGTGGTGATAGCGGTAGCAGAGATTGTTGTTGAAGTAATAGTTGTCGGTCACAGGTTTTAGTTATGGTAGCAGGGATTGTTGTTGAAGTAATAGTTGTCTGTGACAGGTGTTAATGTTGGTAGAAGAGATTGTTGTAGTAGCATTAATAGATGTAGTGGTGGTAGCAGGGATTGTTGTCGTAGTAGTTGGCTGTGACGCCGGTGACTGTGGAGTCTGGGTGTGTGGTAATGACTTGCCCTGGGCCATCCTTCCATGTGTACACAGTCTGAAAAGCTAATATAAAACACAGCCACAGTTCACAGTACAACAGCTCCCTTACAACATTTACATATGTAATGAGGATTGCTTTTACATCTTGAAAGTTTGTTATGCATTAATTAGTTTACCAGATTTAATGTCGATATTGTTGTTGTGAGAAAGTAATATAAGTGGCATCGAACTGAACACAGTTGGGAAATACGCGCCCCGGGCCATCATGCTAACCCTCCCTCGACTTCCGGTAGCTGGGTCTTGTTACGGGGCGCTTGAGGTCGGTAGGATCAGAGAGGGCAAGATGAGGTAACCCCAGCCCCCCTCTACTCCCTAAACGTGACCCCACCTCCGGGAAGGGAAGCATTATACCCAAGTCTCTTAAAAGTATGAGGAAGTGACTTCTTTTCGTCTTTCAGTTAAATAGGTTTAGTCATGTATAGTGATATACACACCGGTATATATGTATATATATATATATATATTATCCTTTGCTATATTCGAGACATGTCTGTCTTTCAGTTTGATCCGAGATTGTATAACTTAACTTGAATCAACCATAATCTTGCCCGACCTACAGAAGCTTTACCATTTGCTGTTGAAACTTGTAGAAATCAAAGACCCTGTAAATTAAGAGAGTTTAAACTTTAAAGTAACGCCTGGGGGCATGAGGTGACCGAGGGCATCGCCTGGAGGGTCTGTCACCCTCAGGGGTCGCCACAAACTGCCTCTTTCCACCACCCCAGGCGACCTTACTATGCCCTTGGACATGCACATTCATTCACCGGGCTCTTTCCTTCCTTCGTCCTCCTTCACCTTTCTCCAGTCACTCCTCGTTTTCCTCATGCATTTTACCTTTTCCTCCTTGCTAGTTGTTCCCCTATTTCGTTTTCCTGTTCTTGTTTTATTCTTATTTTTATTGGTCATCCTTACTTAACTACCCTATTTAAACGTTTTAGGAAATTGTGCACAACAGGCAACACTGATGACGAATGTCAACCCACGTTCGAAGCTAAGGGAGGGGGGGGGGGGGACTTTGAGAATGGTGTGCCCTTCGTCGAACATAAGACATTCATTCACGTTGCTCGTCCTCCCTGAACGACTCGGGCTAAGTGGGCTCGTCTTTGGTCGTAACAGGCGGTGGAGAGCCATTTTTCTTTCTCAAGGCAACATTGACCAAGGAGGAAGATTGAGGAACTTGTAGGAGTGGGTGGGTGAATGGTCTCGCCGGATGGATGTGGCTGGTGGTATAGGCAGGGACCGACAAGATAGCCACTTAAAGGACCCTCTCCATGATATGTCTTCTTATACCTCACTGTCAGACTACGTACTTAGAGATTTTGTGTTGGCTGTTATAAGAGTATGTTGCTGAGCAGAGTGTATAGTGAAGTGTACGAATCACAGAAGATAGTGCTGAAGTTATTTCTCGTTTACCATTTGCCGTGTGATGACGCTCGTTAACCTTGGCTAACGTCAGGTGGTCGTTATGAATGAAGGATATTTTTTTAGCTGTGGATATAATCTGTGTCATGGGTGGTTCAACAGTTTTATAGGTGAGAGGAAAATTTTAATGATTACCGATACAGGAGTTACAACCCCCATGTGTTGTTGTTTTTATATTCTTTATGGAAGATTTAACCGTCCCAATCTAGCTTGGATGACCCTCTTCATGATTAACTTGTGTATTTTATGGTACATGACCCATCTGCAACAGCAAAGTAGGAAGATTTCGACACAACCTCGTGAAGATTGTTTTATTTGAAGATTAAAAGTACTGAGCTTTCCTTTCTTAACTTGACGTAACGGTTGTTTTTTAATGTTTGTGTAATTTATTCCACTTGGAGGCCTGTTATCATTCTGTGCCACTTCCACCCTCTTCTTACAGCAGTCTCCCTTTGTTTAATCATCCCCACACTTGTTCCTCCTCCCCTCCCACTTTCTTTATCTAACCTTCCCACCCCATCTTCTATTTTTCCCTTCTTCCCACCCCTTACTTATTCTCTTCCTTCTTCCCTTCCCACCTCTTTACTTATTCCCTTGCCATCTCCCGCTTTCTCCTCCTCGTCTCCCAGCTTTTCTTCCTCCACCCTGTCCCTCTCTTCCTTTCTTCCACCACCCTATATCCCTCTCCTTTCTCTTCCACACTGTCCCTCTCCTTTCTCTTACACCCTATCCCTCTCCTATCTCTTCCACCTTTTCCCTCTCCTATCCTCCTTTTCCCCTCCCTCTGTTTTCTCTTACACCCTGTCCCTCTCCCTCTCCTTTCTCTTCCACCAACTCCTCCCGACCCCCACCTCTCCGCTCAACAAGTTTTATCCAAGTATCGAGTATAGGACTACGATGGCGTGGCGGAAGTTGGTTTGGCCATGTTTTCTTGGCTTAGTATGACACCGGTGGCCACGCAAGGGGGAAAGTTACTAAGTGTTTGCCGAGGACTTTTTAAGAAAGGATTTGTGCTGTGGTAAGATTAGTTAGTATATATCCACAGGTGAATGTATGTATGTATAGTATTGTGAATTTGACGAACGAGCACACTTCATTGTATATAATATGTATATAACATTTGATAGGCTGACTCGTATTAAATTTTGAAACATTATATTATTTTGTGCTTAGAATCTTAGAAAAAACTTAGAATCTTGTTTAAATGGCTTACAGTGTAGATTATTCCTGTAGTTAAACTTGAACACCATTACTGATAAAGAATACTTGAATATCAGCAGTTGCCTAATTTATTAATACGCATACGTTAATGTTTTCATATATAGAGTATTACATTTATCTGTAATTATTATGTATTTTTATGTATATTACGTTGATTTGTTAGTGGTGTGTAAATGATGCCACCCTCATTCTCATTTCCCGAGCGAGCCAATATAATAACGTTAGTGATGTTGGGATGTCATTAGAGAGCGCCCGTGTGTTCCTCCTGCCGACGCCACCACCATCATGAGGATCCTTGGGGAGGCCCTGGTAATGTTTCTCACGCCCCTCTTGGAAATTAAACTGCTCCTTCCCCCCTCCTCTCCTCCTCCCCCTCTATCACCCCCTCTCCTTACCCTCTTCCTCCCTCCATCTCCCACCTCCCTCCCCCTCTTCCTCCCTCTATTCCACAACCAGAACTCCAGGGGAATGTACAAGGAGGCATAATCCAGACAATTGCTGGAAACACTCGTGTAATATATGAAAGGGACTCGTTTATTCGAAGGATATAAAACTGATGACCACTAGTCTTAGATTTAATGTATTTTTTGTGTTTCTATGGAGTAGGGAAATCTTGATACGTAAAATTTATAGCCAGGGCAATTGCTACATTTTTTTTGGTGCCTGGGAACCCCGTTTTGGTTCTGTAATCTATCGTACCACAGTTTATTGGCACTTGCTTACCTTGAGTGTATTGTGGTTCGTCTTGAGTTATGGCATCAAATTAAGTCTTCCACTTCCGTATGTCAGATGAGTGTACATTACTTTGCTCTACTGGTTTAAATCAAAGCAGTTTTTTTTATTTCTTTGTAGACGGAGGAGTTGAAAATGTTTAATATAATAAATGAGGTGGATACATTGCAATCGTTTCCACATAGATACCCTATTTGTAATGCTGATCAATTCCACGAACAATTTAATGGAAAAATAACATTGGGGAATGTTTATGTACATGACAAACGAACGAATGGTTTCTTCAACCGAGCAGAAAGTAATCAAGCCGTCCAAAAAGTCTGTACAAAGTGAACAAAGGCGGTGTGGCATGTAGGGAACAAAGCAAGTGCATTGATCGACCAAAGAAAATCGGTGGCAGCAGGAGGAAGGTTACGTCTTCTATCAGTCCTTGAACTCCATAAATTCTGGGAGTCGGTGCACTTACGGAACGACAGCATTCCTTCCTTTGAGACCCTGCCCTGCCGCCCCCCCTCCCCCTCCAACCACGCCCCCCAGAGGTCACACCCCCCAGTGAATCAGAGAGGCAGGATGTGGGTTATGTGGTATTGGTGGGGGAGGAGGGGCATAGGGGTGGTAGGGCACTGTAATAAACGGCTGTGGTTGTTGTGATCTTGATGTGGATTTCTTGCTCCCAGGGAACGAATGAGTAAAGAGGTATGTAGATAGGACCTGGATTATCTCAAGTTTGTGGTTATGCAGTATAGTGTGTGTTATTACAAGTTCGATGTTGTAAGGTGTGTTATTATTACAAGTTGGGTATGTACAGGAGGTAGGGTTTGAGTCGTTATATGGAGTGTGGATATCGTCTACACACACAGCAGAAGGTGAAGGTATAGTGCTTAAAAAAATTGCACCATATACTTTGTGTTAAAATTATTAAGTGTTTATCTTGATTCGTTGTGATGTACAGTAGGTAAATACAAGAACACGTCGAAGAATAAAAAGAAGATTTAATGATGTAAAGTAGTAAGAGAAAGGGGCGTGGTGTGGCGTGCCTTCCTATAATAGACTCCACCAGGCTTTGGCTATTGATAGGTCCTTCCATTGCCGTGGTATTTGTAATTATAGGTTACGAGTTAGTGGGGTTATTCATAGCAGCCGGTTTTTTTTTTTCTTTAGGATGTATATAATTAGTTTTCTCCACAATGAATGGGGGTATTTGTACATATTTATGGCATTGTACCCTTCTACATTGCTAATATACTAATGCCAAAGTAGAGTGGATTGTTCATTGTCGATGTTTATGAAGTGACTTTAGGTCTTGTGTGTGTCGTATTACCACTCCCGAATTATAATCCCTAGTCGTGTGTTTGTTTGTTTCTATCTTGTTTACTCTTGGCAATGTGGCTTAAAGTGTGCAAGGGTGCCATAAGGGGAAGTTGCACAGTAGGGTTCCCAGCTCTACAATTTCCATCTATCTATCTATCTTTCTGTCACGCACCCATTTCTCTGGCAAACTTACATACATACACATTCAGACTCGTCACTTCGGATAATGTCACCAAGTGGGTCCAAACACCATACATACGCTTTAAGGACCCTATGATCGTGTATGAGAATAGGGGGCTTCTGAGTCCTCCTGACTACACCACGAAACAAACTCCTTCCATATTGGTGGTGTTTCGTGGCAATATATTGGGACTCGTTTACCTCCAATTTTCTGAGTACATCACAGGGTCCTTTAATGATTTTATATGCTTAATAACAACGGTACAAGTTTAGTGCATAGGTTTAATATGAGATAAAATAGTGATACGTGACGAGTTTAAAGTTAAATGGAATACAACATTACTACTTCATACACGTCAATCACTATATACATTTTCTACAATACCCTCAGATAGACCGTCTGTTCACATTATGGCAGTAAAGATGTTCTCCAATTTTCGCACTGCAATGTTCCCAATACTGCGTCATCAGAAAGAGTTATTGAAAAGTTGACTTGCATTTGAGTGCCTTTGGAAGAGTTTATACCACCACATCGTTCATCGAGTTTTATTGTTCAGGAGAGTGTAATGTCGGTGTATTTATAGCCGGGGATGGTAAGAAAAAAAACCCGCAGAAACCGGTTTGTCACTTTATTTTATTTCTAATTTACTTTAAAGGATTTTTGGTGTTAGGTCAATATTTGAGGGACTCTGTTAACTCCAATTTTCTGACTACTTGACAGGGCCCTTAATGCAATGTTGTAAGAGCATGGGTATGAAAAGAAAATGGAAGTAGTAAAACCAATTTTCTTTTGAATATGATACGGGTAACTGAAAGAATTATTACTGTCTTTAGTACACGTTCATATACATGACTTTTGTAAATGAAAGAAACTTCTTTTTATTGATAATTGCAAAGTTTACTCCGACCAACACTGTTTAATGGAAAAAAAAGTTAAAGCATTAAAGTTTTCTTTTCACCGAGATAACAGCAGCATCTAAAATAACAGCGTGCGGAAGTTGGGTGGGGGGGGGGGTGATTGTAACCAGTTGGCTAAAGTTACAAGTTGGTATACAAACTTGTCAAGGCCGCAAGTTGATTACGGAGTTAAGTCTCGATACGGCGTGAGGCGCTTTAAAGGCAGGTGAGAAGCACGTGCTGGTCTGGCGCCTGGTGTTGTGCAAGTGTTTCTTACCAGGGGTTTGTTATTCACTAGTCTCAATCTTATGTTACTTGCTGTAGTGTGTGGACAGTATTTTCTTGTGGTGCAGAGTGGAAGATGCTGCAAATCTCTCCTCTTCATATCGGTTGTGGTATAGGATTGTTTCGTGGCACAGATAATATGTTCCAATTGTCTTGCATTCTTCTCATGATGTTGATGTAGTAGTAGGTAATGTTTTTGTGTCGCTTTTTGAAGACTGATGTCACATACCTTCACCTTCTGGGAGTGATGATGTGAAGAGTGGCTCGGGTGATTACTGATGTTGGTGATGAATGTAGCTGCGAGGTGTGGTGGAGGCTGTGTAGGAAGGTGGTGGTGGTCGTGTCATCGTTGGTGGTGATGGGTGAAGTGGTAAATAATTGTCGGTTTTGAGAGGTGCAGGTGAAGTGGAAGGTGGAGAGACGAGTTGAACTTGGTCTGGTAAAGTGAATAGGTGTGGGATGGAGGTGAAAATAGAATTATGTTATTAATTTGGTGGAGTGGGATGAAAATAAATGTTGCTAAGGTGAAGTGAAGATGAATGTGGCTGTGGGTAGAGTGGAGTTGAGGTGAGCTTGGCTGTGGAGGCGAGGAGGCCCTGGGGATGAGTGTGGTGGTGGTGGTGGTGGCTGTGAGGAGGGTGCGTGTAGTGCGCGTGCGGCAGGTGAGGGAACCTAGCTCCCCTCCCCTCCCTTACACTCCCTCCTCTCCCACTAACCCTCCCGACGCACCCCTCCAACACCCCTCTTCCAAATCTACCTCCCTCAGTCACCACCACTTCCCTCACCCTCCTGAATCACCCATCCTTTTCCAACACCTTTCTACCTCCCTTTCCTCTGCCTCCAACATTCTTCAAAATCTACCTTCTTCAGTAACTATCACTACTTGCTATTCCCTTTTCTCCTTCCCCTATCATATCATTCCTACCTTCCTTACTCTTTACTATATTACTGTAACACATCACTTTTATATCTCCTACTAGAGATAGTCTTAACTGTTTGATGATGGGAACTAGAGAGAATAAAATATTTGCTGGAATAAAAACAACTGGAAACAAACTTTCTGTAGACTTAGCCCTGTTGTAGAAAGTAGGAATGTTGCATTCGGAGAGGGGAGAAAAAGACTAAAATGTTGTAGATGTGTTGTGGGAGTGTGGGGAGTGAGGTGGGTGCAGGTAGTGAGGCGGGGGAGGAGGCGAGGATGGGAAGGGGGGACACAGGTAAGCCAGCCGGCCGTCCTAGACTTAGCGCATGCGTTCCCCCCATCCCCCCAAGTGGTATACCATCCACTGCTTTGTCCTTAACTATTTATCTCTCATAATAGTGGCCTTATGATTGCTGAAATAATTACAGATTTGAGGAAGCAAGAGTTTAGAGCAGTTAGAATGTTAAGAAAGTGAGTTGTGAGGGTAGGGAGGCTGGGTGTGTGAGTTGGAGTGTGTGCGAGTGGCGGTATGTGGCATGGGTTGGGAGCGGCCCCGCCTCCCTACGGTGTGCGGCGAGCGGGCGGTGGTGGGAACTCGGGAGTTAGTCGTGTGCACGCCGCTGGCCGCGCTGTGCTCTCTCTCTGTGTCTCGCTATCCACACTACCTCACTTACACACCCGGACCTCAACACCTCACGTCACCGTTATCTTCACTGCTGCTGTTGCTGCTATCTCTGTCAACTTACAACTATTGCTGCTGCTTCTTCTGCCGCTCTTGCTGCTACAAATACACCATCACCGCCGCCTGCTGCTGCTGCTGCTTTACATCCTTACCAACATACACTACACTCACCCTCTGTAGCCACGGCGCAGCCTGACTCCCAACCAAACATATCTTCTACTGCCTTAACTCTTCCACATCTTACGACCATTGGTGCTGAGTCCTGTCCTCTACCCTGTCATCATTCCCTGGGCGTGTCCTCGTCACGCCCACCAGCCTCTAGCGCCCACCGCCGCTCTCCACGCCACCAAATTCTTCTCCAGACGCACCTCCCAACACCACCAAAATTTTCACGGCAGCTGAACAACCCACGCCCATCTTCTCCTACCTCCCACCTCCTCCGCATACCTTCTACCACCAGCCCGCCAATCTGGAAGTCACACACTTCGACGTCATGGTAAGTCCCCGCGGATGTAGGCTAGCCAGCCAGACCAGACCAGACCAGCGCTGCTGCTGCTGCTGCTGCTCTTCCCTCGCTACCCTGCTCACTGTATCATGTTTCGCTTTCTTAAGCCCTGTTAAAAAGTTTGGGATTGTTGTATCCGTTTTTGGAGTTCGCGACTTGAAATTGGTATCTAAGTGTAAACTTGCCAAATTCTGGAGTACTTGGAAGTGGTTTGTGCAGGGAACAGCGACCTTTTTGGGCCCTAGTATGTATTCTGCTGATATGTTTTTATTGCAACTCATGGCACTTGTGATTTAGGATGGTGACGCCAAGAGAAAGCATGACGGTATTTCCTGTTACATCAGGTTTTGCTCATTGCCAGTCATCCCGTTTCTACCTTGCTATGTAACCAAAGACACCCACAGCGACAAGTTCAGGATGCCCTCTATTATAGCGACAAGTGTTGGGCTTGCTACACTCCTTTTCGTATACTATTTTTATTCAGAGACAAAAAAAAATTGAGGGAGTATTTTTTTTCGTGGGCCTCGGAGCGTGATGTACAGTTTACTGCAGCCCGGCACACCATCACATCAAACTTTAACCTGGCTTGCCATGTTGCCAGTTTTACTAACAGGGGTGTTGGTTTGTGTGCAACCGGGGGAAAGGAATAATATGTACAGTATGTATTGTTCTGTGTATTTTAAGAAATTGGTGTAACATGTACGCCTTGATCAGATTTAAAATTAGAGAACGGTCAGTCTACTTCAAGGATTCGGTCTATTTGAATTTAAGAAAGTTTGGTGCTGAAATAATTTGCTGAGTGTGCGACTGCATATTATTTTGCTGTGTATGACTTGGGATATATATCTTGACACGTATTTGATTATATTTAATTGTGCATTTATACATATGTTTCTGTTTGATCACCTCAAGGAATTGTTCTAGTTCCCATGTTGTTTATAATGTCGAAGTGGTGAAATACGGGAGTGATTTTAATTAAAATGTATAACTATTGGAGAAGCATACTGTATGTGTGCTAATATCCTGTTATCCTCATGAACTTTGGCATTATGATGATAACATCCAAACGTTTTTCGGATGTTCACGTGTGACTCATCCCTCTTTTCCATGTTGTTTCATTGGTCACATTGAAGGTGGACTTGTGTATGTTATATATGAGAGAAACTCTGAATATAAAGATAAAAACTCATGTGGCGTAAATTAAGAAGAAAGTGGTGGTTATCCCCCACCTCTTTACTCCCGGTTGTCGATATCGAGCAGTGCCTGTTGCTTGGTTGGAACGTGACGCTTGCCGGAAACGAAGGAACAGGTCGTTGCTCCCATGAAGACAGACGAAGGTGCTTACTCACGGGAGACCTTTATTGTCACATTTGAAAGGTATAGTTTTCTACGCCACTTTTTGACAGATTTGAGGAAATTGTTCCCCAAACAAGGTAATCTGGAATGACATAACGATTTGCATAGTTTCCAAACGAAAATGTAATTTGAAATTCAAAGATAGTGAAAGAATTATGTGCAACTAAACAATTGCATGTATTTTCCTCTAGAAACTTTTGGGATTTGAAAGTGGTATGCCCTCGGTACATATACTGTATATTGGCTTATTGTTGTAACTTACACAAAATGAAAAATGGTTATGTTGTTTACATCCACAGTCATCGGATATCCCCATACAGGAAGTAACTGTTTACCAAACGAACAAACTCAAGAAATGTCAAAGCTTAAAATCATACTCCTTGTATTATAAGCATGGTGGTAACAGACTAAACTGGTGTTTGCCCATTATTCTCAGTATGTTGCATACCTGTATTTTCAAATTATACTGTTGATTTATACTGCGGATTGTCATATGAGGAGTGTATTTGGTGTCAGAATTGTTGTGGTGTGGGTGAAGTGTATAATGTTGTGTAAATTTTATTGACAGAAAGGCAAATGTTAGGGTTGAGATACACATGAAAGGGGTTGATCAGGTGGCAGCAGTTTGCGTAAATACTGGCATGTGGAGGCGGGAGATCAGGTTACTGAAGGTCAGGGTGAAGGGTGGGTAGTGGTGGTGGTGGAGGTGGACTGATTGGGGAGAGGAGGGATGGGTCTGTCTAATTCATGTTTTGATTCTTACGTTAGTTTTCAAGTTTGGCTCCGTTCAATTGTTACACTTCTCATTGTCCTGTCTTTATTTGCTGTTTTGTGCTTTGCTTCTTTCTCGCTTTGAAAATGTCAATGTTTGTTTTCTTGCCATGCTTAAAACTAAATGGTGGTCTTTTTCAACCTTCATTTCACCATATAGTTAGTTGTCATTTTTTAGTTAACACTATCATGTTGTAACTCTTGATCCCTCCCCATCATGTATATAATGTGTTGATAATGCTCGAGTTTAGTGCATGTTGTTAGTACCAGTATTAATTTTAATCTCACCGTCAATGATCTTGTTCTTAAAATATGTATTTAATACACTTTCGTATATGGGCTTGTCTTTCACTCGCATTTGAGTATTTATGTGCATCTTAATTAATGGGACATAGTGACGTAATTCCTCCCCTGAACTGCAAAGTAATGTTGTCTCACCTTCATTCTATCTGCCCTAATAAAGCTCCATGTGTTAATACAAGTGATATTATTCCTTTGTATTTATTTAAGTGGCGAGTAATCTTGTCCTCGTGGTTCCACTATCAGATAATCAAGTGCAAAGTGCTCTCCTAGTCCTTCTGGACCTGCGGTCATTACGCTGTTTAATTATAACCTCCCATTTGTAGCCATGTCATTATCAAGTGGTGAGCATCCTCAACCACCTTGCAGTAACGACCTTACAGCAACACGTCTCATAACTTTAATTACAAATCCAGTCATTGTCGTAGGATTCAGACGTGCGTAAGTTATGAGTTAACACTGACAGTTACATCACTCTTCATACTTGTAAACTTGGATCACCCCTATCCAAATTCTCAGATCATTCTCCTTCTGCAACCAAGTATTACAGTACAACCTAAAGTGAGTCTAGGTTGGGATTTCCAAGAAGTCTGAGTTTTAGCCTGAAAGAGACTGTTCGATTAATATTGCTGATGGTTGGGGAAATTCGAATTGGTTTTTCTTCTTGAAATGGTTATAGCAATGGGTATTGGAATCCTTATGGTGTTATACCAGGGTGGGAGTGTTGAACCAATGTGTTAGTTTACAGTTACATTTTATGCGAATCCGAATTATCGATAACTTTAGTTTTTCTGTACCATACTATTTTTTATCGTTCATTGATGTTCTGGTTTTAGTGTATGAAACGTTGAAATTATCTGATGAATAGAGTATACATTAGTTTGTTCAATCATCCAAAGTCTTACTCAATCATTTCCAGGTAATGGTACTATATGTACTTAATCAATATTTATAAGCTTACAGTTAGAGGCTTATTCCATTCTCTTGTAATGTTGTAAAAGGCTCCGCACTACAGTTACTACCGCGAAAGGACATAATTTTGATTTTTTTTTTTATCCTGTGGTATATGTAGTTTTTGTCACTTGTTGGTATTAGACTGGCCATGTTTTTTTCTGAGACGTCTTGAATATTCGTGTCTAGTGAAGGAAGGAAGGACTGAAGACGAGAAGAACATAAGAAACGTAGCAGTGTTGTTTACGTTGCTGTGGTGGCCCAGGTGTGGTATCGATCTTGGCATCCAGGCTGTCTTATGTGGTGTTGTTTCTGGTTAAGAGTTTTCAGTTGTGTTGCTTAATGAAGAGTACTTGGTGCTATTATGGCATGGTGTCACGTAGTGTATCTTGTATTTGGTACAGGACTGCAAAGACAGGATGCTAAACGTGTTCATGAAGGTGATAGTGGATAACACTTCCTAAATTATTTTTGTGTCTCGACCCAAGGGTGTCAGTAGCCTGTCACTTGTGAAGCCTCCAGATTAAATGTAACATCGAGGTGAGCGGTGCTTCACATAAATAGAGACTGGAATTTATAGCCAGGATAGTTTTAAAAATAGCGAGGGAGAAGAGATCACTTGGAAAAACCTTCTAGATGATTGACGTGGACACCATATGAAGTCCATTTGGTCCGCAATTCACTATGCCATTTATAGTGCTATAGTCAGTCTTTTTGAATATCCTTTTCCCTATGCTTTAAAAGGAATAGATGTAAATTAGGTACTGTACATAATGGGTTAAAGCGTCAAAATTCTCATCCGAATGTGTACAGGTTTTTTTTTGTGGTGAATGGAACCCCTTTTAGACGGCGAATTTATAATGGATCATGTGGATGCACGTGCCATTTTTTTTTAAATCCTTGTTTGATGGTAGTTGGCGACTCTGGCATGTTTAGCTTCGACAAGTGAGCTATATTTGCCGAGTGACTTAATGAGTTGGATGAGGGAAGGGAAAAAACGCAGACTGCCGTAAACACATTCTTACTTAATGATGAAACCTGTTGGGTTTAATTTGCGTTGGCAGTGTTGATAACACATAAGGTGTGTGTCTGTGTGTTTATATTGTTCAAGGGGCGAGTGGTGTGTTGGCGGACTAGGGTGTGGAGCGAGGGGCAGACTCAGCCATTGATCGTGGGGGCCCAACAAGTGTTCCCCTGGCGAACTGGCGGCCTCCCCGCTCTGCCGCACTACACCGCCACCCTGCCGCAGTGCCACCCGTACCTACCGTACCTCCTCATCCGCTCTATATTATGTCACAATTATGCCGTTATCTGTCACAAACATCCCATTGCGGTGCCCCCACCATCACCTCCAGCTAGAATACGACATAATTGGTGTTGGTAGCCTCAGCCACCCAACAGCATCACTATATAGTGCAAGTTTCTCCTCTCATAAGCGCGCGCACCCATGAAGAAACTTGGCCAAGAGTTGTGTAACATACGCACACAACACTAACAACACCCACGCACACTGACAGTGGCTATTAAGTACTTGGTGCCCGTCAGCCAACCAACCCTCCCGCTCGCCCCTGACACAAGCTGGCACTTCAACCTGCCCCCTCCCCACCACCACCACCACCACTACTCTCTTTGTCCCTTCAGCTTGCTACATTCACCCGGACGGTATTCACATGGGCACCAGGCTGGTTGGTTGGCTGGGCTCGTGCAGTGTCACTCCAGTCTGTTCAGTGTTCTTGGTTGTGAGGTTTCTTCAGTGCGGTTAAATAGACAGTGCAGTGTGTGTTGTGTACGGGTTCTGTCCAAAAAGTTCGTATAATCAGTGTGACTGACAAACGGAACAAAAGTATCTGAAAAAAAAAATGACAAGAGACCTGTACCAATATCACCGAATCAACAGCTAGTGGTCTGGATGTTTGTTTCCACATCCATCTATCCTTCCGTAAGAATAATAGTTATAACATTGTGCTAATTGGGTTGTTGCCTTCATATGGTGTTTCTTTTAATTGTGTGTCGTCTCTTCTATATCCTGTGTTATTTCAGGCAATTCATGCTGTTAAATATAACTGTTAGGGAAATAAGTGGGAAGGAAAGTAGTGTATGCGTATTGTATACAACGAAAGAGTATGGATTACTTATGTAAGACGAGTGTATATCTAGTGACCAGAACGGAAGTGGTCCAGTGAATAACCAAGATGACACACACTCATTCTATATGATGCCCTGCCTGTGAGATCAGTGTTTAGTGAGTGTACAGTATCCTTGCCCTGGACACATTGTAGATGAATCATTCGATACAGCATTGTCTGACATGTTTGTAATCATTGCTTCATCATTTAATGGGATTGTAAACACATTAACTTTAGGGTGGTGTCACCATCTGGGAAGGAGGGTAAATTTCAGTGTACATTATTTTAAGCGTCTTTCTCCTCTTGGAAAAAAACCAAAATATTTTGTTTGGAGTGAGGTGTAGCCTGCCTGTTTGCCCCATCACACATTGGTATATAGTGTAAGTAGAGTAGTGAGGGTCACGTGGTTCCGGCTGGTGTGTTTGTAGTGCTACACGGCAACCTAACTCCCACTATCCCCACCCCACCCCACCCCACACCTCCCTTCTCTCGTGCCCCCACCCCATCCCTCACCTCCACAGACCTGCTCTCGTTCCCCGACCCCATCCTCTCATTCTCCATCTTCCTACCGGACCCTTTCCTCCACCTTCCCGTCTCATACATTCATCTCGTTCGTACCCTCTCACCCCCCCACCCCCCATCTCATTTCTCTCCCTGTACTTTCTCCAATACTTTTTCTTTGTAGGTATATAAACCGAATTGTTATTAGATTGATAATGACAATGGAATAATGTTAAATATTATAGATCTTAAGGAAACCATTGATAGGAGAACACGTCAGCATGTTTAAACGTTAAAAGTCAACAGCTGCGGCTGTATTTACAGGGTCTATAAGAACGCACATAGTGCACTAATGGAGATGATTCGTTGATGTTCAACCCAGTGTTGCACATGTTTACTCGGATTATTATAACGCTTTATTTTTGTGAGAAGGGACGTTGCTGAAGTAAAGGATGAAAAGCAGGCTGGGGTTTGGTGATAATGTTAGGCTTTGATACTGCTATATCTCGGGTGATAGTATTGGGGGCAAGTGGTATTACTGGGGTGCAGGTGGGAGGATTAAATAATGCATAGGGGTTCATTATGATGTCATGAGGGTAGAATAGGTGGTGGTGCAGCTGGTGTGGTGCTACTGAGGAAGGTGGTGGTGCGGCAGCAGCTGGAGAGTGTCAACACCAGGCTGACCTGGCGGATCAATGACTGCGCCAGTTGGCTCCTGGATCCCCCACATGACTACACGCCCACCCCGGTCCTCTCCCACCTGCCCATAGTATCCCTTGCTCACCACCTGCTCCACCTTTCATACATGCCATCATATCACCTCAACACTTTTATATCCAGTACATTTGTTTCATATTACGACACATCATATTAAAAAGGCTTTGTATGTAATTAAGGAACTCGCCTGCAACGCGAAATTATTACCATATTAAAGTATATGACGAATAACCTACTTGATATCTCGCATTTAGTTTGCCCATTACCCTACTCTGAGAAAATGAGGTGGTTGGTTTATAATTTCACCGTAAATTTCACACTTGTAACCACCATACAAACCCAATGGTAAGAAATGAAACTTGATAAAAGAATGGGTGTGTCTGTTAAGGATGTATGGAGAGGAAATGGTTTATGTACCTGACTGGAAAAAAAATAGACAAGTGTGTTTGTGTGTGAAGATAAAATCGAGGTTCGTGGCCCATGGATAGAAAGGAAGTGGATTGTGTGTATTCATTCGACTTGAGGGAGGAAGGGAGGAGTCTGTGGGTGTGTACCGTAGCTTATTGAACTTCTAGGATGGGCGTAGACTATGGAAGGAGAGGTTTGGATTTGGACTTACAGGATGGGCGTGGGAGATGATGATGATTATATATTTCAAAATGTGTGTATTTGAGAGTGAGTGTATGTGTGTGTGGTTTTGTATGTGTTTGTGGGAATGAGCTAATTTAGAGGGAGATAAGAGTTATTTAATTCTTGGTTTTTTGTATGTGTTTTGAGCGAGAAGGTTAATAACTTGGTGTAGACGAGTGCATTAGGAATTAGGTTAGGTGGGAAGGATATGCTTTGAGGTGTATAGGGGAGAGAGAGAGGAAGGGGAAAGTGTATTAAAATGGATGGGGTGTTTCTCCTGTTTAGCTTGCAGGATCGGGGTGTTCAAGGAAGTATCTCTCTCTCTCTCTCTCTCTCTCTCTCTCTCTCTCTCTCTCTCTCTCTCTCTCTCTCTCTCTCTCTCTCTCTCTCTCTCTCTCTCTCTCTCTCTCTCTCTCTCTCTCTCTCTCTCTCTCTCTCTCTCTCTCTCTCTCTCTCTCCTCATTCTGTTTTTGTCACGCTACCTCTCCCTTCCCCATACACACCCACTCTATACATACCATCAGTCATATCCGCCGCTGTAATCTCCTCCACTATCTTGACTCACGGTGTTATCTTTGCCATCATCCAGCAGACTGTTCCATCCCGCCCCTCTTGTCACTCGTCCATCTCTCGTCGGTAAAGGAGAGGGATTGTTGCTGCTGCTGGTCGGTGCTCTTCCTCTCCCTTTCATCAGTAGCTTCTCATCTCTGTTTTTCCGTGTTTTTTGTTTTGTTTTAGTGCCCTTAATTTTGGTACTATCCTTCGCTGTGAACAAAAATGTGGTTTCAAACTTTTGTGTTGCTGTCCCGCAAAATTATCATAAATGTAAATAGAATATATAAATATAATTCTTAGGATAATTGTTTTCATCGAGACCACAACATTTAACGGGTGGAAAACTGGCGATAGATATCAGATATTAAATTATATTTCCCTACATTCCCAGTGCCGCGATGTGATTTAATATTTTCATATGGTTATAGCATAACATTTATTCAGTAGATTTTATGGTATATTCAGACCTTATTTTTCACGGTATGTGGAATGTTATATATATTTCTTTTCGGAACTTGTTATTCATAATTCCCACCAATTTGTTTAAACTTTAATATATTCTTTTTCCAACTGGTGGCTGGTTATGTATGCCCTCGTGATGCACAGTTGCTGACAAAAGTTGTCATAATTTACTAATTTAGAGCTGCTAATAATGTAAGTGTAAATTCGTTATCACATTTAATTATTTGCATATATATTCACCTTGACAGCCTACAGTCCCGAGGTTCAGGTATAGAAAAAACAAACCAATAACTCTTATCAATATAGTTACAGGATGCTTAGTGGTTAATTCTCTTTGTCCTTGTGTTTATTCCCTGCATGAACCCAGTACTGTGTTACGAGACCGTATATACACCCTGGTTATTCTAGGTGTGTTGTCTACCAAGGCCACATCACTCCATAAAAAGTAGCCCTGTCAACTCGTTTGTATCTAAACCAAAGATTTTTTTTTTTTTTTTTTTCCTGAACCAGCTCAAACTAGTGTCCACGGTAAGGTAACTAACTGGCTTTTCTCTTTATTAAGGCTTGTGTTTATAGCAATTGCCCGATTGAAAGTTTGTTTCCTAAGTATTAAGTCGTAGGTAATTGCAGGTCAGTTACATTCGTTAAACTACACACACAAAGAAATAGATATGAAATGGGATTGTTTTGCTTCAGATGGAAGGTGTGTGTGATGTTTGGCAGGCTTGTCACTGGTGGGGTGGTTGGTTTGAGTGTGAAGGTGGTGGTGCAGCAGGTAGACAGCACGTCAGGAAAGCTGGCTTGGCCTGTGTGACGGGTACCCCACTCCCTTCCTACCCTGACCACCCACCTTCACTTCACCACACACGCACACACACAAACGAGACCTGTCCTGGACTGGAGTGATATGCATATTTTCTAAAGTTGTGTCTAGTAGACACTAAAACAGCGGAGACACGAACCGAAGACTGAATGAGTGAGCGTTTTTCATGCTTGCGCCTTAAGTGTATTTCAATGTCCATAAAATTCTTTTAAATTGTTTATCTAAACTTGTTTGACTACAGTCAAGAGAAAGAGATGTAAGAACTTATAGGACTATTGATTATAGCTGTATATTGGTTCCATAGCATTCATGTGTACAGTCCACAAACGCTGGCTTAACTGGTTGTAAACAGAGAAGCTGCTCGGTTGTGTGATAAAATACATCGTAATTAAACTTTTAAGAGTGGAATACCGGACATACTTGCTAACCCAAGTGTGGCGTGTCTCCAGGCGGGTGTCTGACGAAGGCCTCTCCCTCTACACGTATCTTGTGCTATAACATTTTCTTTCTGTTGGTGTACTACAAGCTAATGTAATGATTTGTCTACAAAAATTAGTTCATCGTCATGGAGTCGATTATGAGGTTGCCTTAACTAAGGATTTTCACGTCATTGTTGTTGACTTTTGTAAGAGTTACTTTGTCGCGATGTAAACAAACCCGAGGACGTGCTTTTATAGTAGTAGTAGGCACGGACTGTGCTTGCTTGCTTCTTAGGTACCAAGCACGCGTGTAACCTGTTCAACGAGTTCATTGGTAACCTCCCTCCTCCGTCCATCCAGTTTCATAGAGGCTACAAGGACAGTGATGTGGTGCTGGACTTGTCGAAGCACTTATACTGTTACAAATAAACCTTTCATTACTGGCTTAGAAGATAATGTAGTGTTCAAATTAAGTGGTGATACGATACGATATTCTGTGGTCAGGGGAAAGGGTGGTAGTGAGTGCAGGGACAATATTTATTAATGCTGGTGTTTTCGAATTTGATGGGTTGTATTGTGGTGTGTGGAGGAAGATGACGACTGTGACTTGGGCAGGAATGTGTGGATAAGGACATGCATGGTCTGCCAAGTGTTGGGACTGTCCATCCACAGCGGTCACTCACCATTGTCAGGCCAGCGGAACGGTTGACACTCTTCCCTTCACCCATCCGTAAAATTATAGGGAATAGGGACTTTCTGGTGAGAGGATGGGAGTTGGAGAGGTCGAATTGGTATCCACTGGTTACACTGGCTGGGCTGGAATATGAGAGAACTCTGGTGAAACGTGTTTTCACTATTATCATGTGTTATTACCATGCCAAGGAAGATTTTTTTATTGTGTTTGTTAGCAGAATAAAAGAGTTATGTATGGATATAGTAATAGTTTTAAATATATTTTTTATACCAAAGGTAAACCTAGCGACTGGTACGAAGTAAAGTTTTGAGAGGTCTGGATCCGTCGGTATCCAAGGCAATTTTTAATATACAATTTACGAAATTGTAGTGACAGAAGAGTTTCACATGCTCGGGGAGTTGTTCGAGTTTTGGTGTCCCTGAACGCTTACTTGTGTATGAAATTTGTAAGGATGTAGAATTGAATTTGTGGGATTTTCCCCTTTTTCTTTTATCTGTATCACTTGTCAGTTACATGAACGTTTTTATTGTAATTTTTTATTCTAGTATTCTTGTGTTTGTTGATATACTCCTCTGACAGGTAGAATTTCCAGTTTATCCTAAACGACCTCTAATCCTTTATTAGGAAACAGTTGATGGAAGATGATGCTCAAATCCACGAAAGTTTTGGAAACCCGTGTTGTGTAGACTTGTTGGTGGAGGAGGAACGGGTTATTCAGTCTAGGAATGTAGATGAAAGTAGAGGCTTGGGGAATGAATAAGTGGAGGGACATTCTTCCACGTCTGATCATCCTGCCTTTTGGACAATTCCCCGAACCACAATACCATCCTGTGTTCATTCCTTAATATGGTACTCAATAATCTTCGTAGTAATTGTGCACAAGGCACCTGATTATATAATAGGTTTGAATCTTGACAAATGTTTATTACTGTATTTAGGATTTTCAGTTCACTTTTTTTTTTTTTTTTTTCATGGGTGTTTTATAAGATTGAACATAAATCGTGGTTTGCTATTTTGTAACTAGACTGCCAATATTTTTTGGCAAAACTACCCCATATTTTCTGTGACATTGTTACTAGTTTGTTTCTTTCACTGTATTGTAGGTCATAAGTAATAATGTTGTAACACTATATATAATTCCCTGTGTAATGATTTCTAATGATTGTATTTTCTTCCTCAGGTAAGGCGATTGATGGGTCTATCTCGAGTGATATCAGTATGGTGGAGAGCGGGAACGTAAGTAGTGGATAAACGTCTTGTGGTAGAGTGAGTTTGGGATTGTGGTGTTGGGCCTGAGGTGAGCGAGATGGAACGCGATACGAAACGTGAGACTATCCCCGCCCACCCTCATGCCCTAACTCTCTCCCCCTCCCCCCGTCCCTCCCCCTTCACCATCGACTCTCGCATCCCCCCCTCTCTCTAGGCCCTTACACCCTCCCCCCCTCTCTCTAGGCCCTTACACCCTCCCCCCCTCTCTCTAGGCCCTTACACCCTCCCCCCCTCTCTCTAGGCCCTTACACCTTCCCCCCCTCTCTCTAGGCCCTTACACCCTCCCCCTCTCTCTCTGCTCTTACACCCTCCCCATCTCACTCTCCTTACCTACCTCACTTCTCTCCACAACAACCCACTCCTCTCCACTGCCCCAACTCTTGTCCCTTTCAGTGCCTCTATTTCTTTTCCCTCTACTTTGCCATGGATTGTCTGGTAAGAATTCCGGGGCGTGGGAAGGATAGTATCTCGCGTCATGGGGTAAGTTGAGTAGAGGAGAAGTATTATTTCTACCAGGGTCAGGAAAACACTTGGGTGTCTGAAATTTTACTCATCTGTGGCATTAATTGATCCCTCGGTTTTATTCATTGTTTACACGCATTGTACTGTATAGTGTATATATAGCTACCGTATTATTGCCTCGAAAGGTATATATTTTCACTCATGCTGGCGAAGTTGAGTACCCTTCTAGTATTTTGTATATGTTTGGCCCTCTTTTCCACCCTAATTTGTTTTGATGGTCCAAATATTTAGTGATGAGCCCTAATGTGTATGAGTCTGTCCTCTGAAATGTGTCTAAGTGTACCGGATAAGTTGGTAAGTTGAAATTAAGATTATGTAGATAAATGTACCATAATAAGTAGAGGGGCATTTGTATGATGACGGTTACTCTCATTGATTGTGGTGAACGTGTTTACCTTGCAGATTGAATTGGATAACATGGTATTTTTAAAACTTGTGATGCAGCGTATGTGTGTATATTGAAACGAGCTTGTGTTTGTGGGAGTTGTTTGAAGATGGTAACGAATGGTAGTGTGTGTGTCTGGTCCATGTAGTGTGGTTATGGACGGACGGATGCACGCGGGATGGCCAGGATATCCGCTCACACACACACATACACATAGACACACACACATCACCTTGCAGTCTAATAGGGTCTACCCCCGTGGCTGCTCGTCATCGCTCATTATGAGTCCATTAGTACATTGCCAACCCTATAACACCTCGTTATCAGAATTTCCAAATAGCGTACGTGTCTGGGCTTCGATGCCTGACTCGACCTTGTGATCCTAGGAGTTGCCGTGAGAAGATAGGCGAATAAGTTTGTGGATTTTGTCGGGTCTGGAAGCCATATTAACGGAAAATGCGGAGATCATGAGGGATAAAAACTTAGTTGAGCTGCAACTTTGATTAAAGATGTAGCAACACGGAACTGGTCGCTGATCCATTTTTGTTTATGAGACTTGACATGTCCTCTCTGCTTCCCGGTACAGGGATATTTGAATAAAAATTGGCATATTGTAAATTAAACTTATCGTAACTTGTAATGAAATATTAAAATTCACTGGGTTGTGTGTGCTCCCACCGTGATTGGTTCTAGTAGCGAGTTAAATTATTCATCAAATGTAGTACTTGGTTGATGTATATACAGCCACGAGTTGAAATACAAACATTCCCATGCTATAACTCCCCGAAATGGAACAAAGGCTGGCGACGAAAGGTGCTACACGTAATTGTTATTTTTAGGCAGCAAGAACGGAGTGTTGGCAGGCAAGGGAGAAATGTTGGCGAACGTCATTTGTTTGGTTGCAGCGGTACACAATCGTACGTACTCCACCCACCCTTGGCTGAATGAACAGGGACGCCGACGGTATGATAGTTGTCATCGCCATTGTCAGATTTAGACACAACTACAGAATATTGTTCAATGCGATGATTTTACACAAACTCAGCCGGTGTTTCGATGTTTACATGAACCTGGTCAGAAGCAGAGTTACGTGCGAAAATCCTGTTGGTAAATCCTGGAGAGAGTCATATAAAACTAAAAGGGCATAGAAAGTGCGGCGCGACGGCAGCACGAGAAGCAGCCAGTCAGCCAGTTTCTCCATTCATTGTGGGTGGGTGTAGCGGCAGACAGCTGTTGTTGCCATGAGCTGCCAAGACGGGCGGCGGACTTGACTGGCTTCTGTAGTGTGTGTGTGTGTGTGTGTGTGTGTGTGTGTGTGTGTGTGAGTCAATCATCCATCCATCCAATACTGTCTTTGAATCATTGTACTTGGTGGAGTGCAGAAAGAGTAGAGTAGAGAAAAGGGTATCTGGTGTTGAGGACAGAAAAACGAAGCGTATGTGTATGTATGAAAGGGAGGGAAGAGAACGCTAAATTCAGAGACATTTTTTACAAGTCCAGGATTTACAGTTTGTTAGTTTGTTGTGCAAAGGGGCAGATAGTATAGAAAAGATCTTGAGTTGACCGTAGTGTGTGTGTGTGTGTCAGGCAGTGAGGGGGAGACTACCGTGAGTGTTGCTGGAGCCGGCTGTGAGTAATTTGACGTTTCCGCGCCCCCGGGCCTCTACTCCCTCCTCTCACCTCCTTCCTCCTCCTCACCACAACCATCATTACAACTACCACCACTGTCAGAGCCATTGCCCTTGCCGCCGCCGCCATCACCACTACCATGTCATCGTCACATCTATCATTACTATCTACCGCAACAACCACAAGTGTAACCATCATTGCAATTGTCATCAAATATATTTATTTCTCCAGCCATCACGTGTCAGTACAGACAACGTTGCTACTAAACAAACACCACGAACGCCACCCACCGTCAATACCTGGCACTACCACCACTGGACCATCCTCCTTACCATGATGCCTCCTTAAACCTAATAATAATCACACATCTTCACAATAGTTATCATGACTTTTGATCGGTTAGGAAGCTTTGCCGTTACACTAAATGAAACCACCGCCACTCTGTTGAAATTTGACTTCATTTTTTGCTACAAGGACTAATTCATTTGCCTGGGGGATGTCATAAATTTTCGTTTCCCTCCTAAGGAATCCCTGAATCCCAATCCAGACTTTTCAACGTGTATTTTCCCTCTTTGACTTCAGTACCAGGCTCACATGCCATCAAAGGCTTTCCTCTCACCTCTCTTCCCTTTAACATTTTTTCTCTCTTTTCTTTTACGCTGCAGTCGTGTCTCCCGCTCTTAGTTTTCACAGTCTTCTGTGTCTCTTAATGGGCGCTCCTTCCCTGGCCGCAGGCAAGTCATTAAATTATCGTCATGGAGGAGTGTTCTTTAAAGCCAGTGAAGGGAGAGAGGAGGCTGGGAGAGGAAGTAGTTGTCGAGAGGCTGAGCAGACAGATAGAGCAGATGGTAAGAGATGAAATCACAAAATGGTGGGATGAACTGAAGTAAACTAATGAAAAAGTGGAGAAAGTTGGGAAAATTATTCTTTCACCATGTAGTGGACTGTCAAACGTTATGGAGTATGGTGGAATGACGGGGTGGATAAGGAGAGCAGACAGTCTTATAGAGCTTAAAGATCTTTAGACGGTGGGATGGTCCCAAACCACCAGCGCGTGAAGGATTTTATGGGGGCAACCGTCCTCGGAAATCTAGTGGTTTGTACTAATGGGTATCCTACGTGTCCTGGAGGTAAAACTGTTTCTTGAATAGTAGGAATGACTAGAGCATGCTATCCAACTTATGCTACTGGTATATTATATTATGGAGTGGGAAGCTTCAGTTTACTAGTAATGCATATATTTATGTACTTATGTGTAGGGAGTGTTAACTGGAATGTAGTGTGTATAATAATAATAATTGTATGTGTTGGGAATGATGTAAGTGTAAGTGGATGTGTGTTGTCTAGTGTGCGTAGGCCTGGCCAGGTAGATAGAAGGCATGTGAACAAGGGCCAGGACCGGTCGGGGCACCAAGGTCGTGAGAAGAGGGCACGTTGGCTGCGAAACCTGGCCCTGTAGGGAGTGACTGTGGGGGTGGTAAGGGGGAAGGGGGTTAGGCTTCCATTCCATTCTCCCCCATCCCCTTACCCCATCATATCCCTCGTAGCGGCAAACCCCCTCTCCACTGTCTACCCTTAACTTCTCCCTCATCTACTACACCACTCCATTCACCCCTATCACCATATTTCCTTCCTTTCCTTATCCCTTCACCACTGTCTACCATTCATAAGCTTCTCCATCCTCACCTACCATACCATTCACCCTTTTCCTTCCTTTATATCCCCTCCAGCTCCTTCTCTCGTAGCTACATACATACCTCACCATTCTACAGTCTGCCCTATTGTTTGTTTACCCTTTACTTCACCCCCTATTCCATTGTCTACATTCTCTCTCCCACCAGCCATATCTTTACCCTTTAATTTCTTCCTTGTAACCCTGTTCTCCACCAACCAACCGTATAACTTGCCCGTCCTCTACCACTCTGCCCTTTAACTCCCCCGCATCCCTCGCCATCATCACTCTTTACCATTTACTTCATTTTCATTTTCCCTGACATTCTCTTGTACCAATGACTGACTGGTTTACTCTTTACTTCCCTCCTCTCCTGCCACTCTACCCTTTAATTAAACATACCCTTAATTTTCCACCATCCCCCCCAGTTCTTTTCACTTCCCATTCCCCCCCGCCTTTCCATTCTTCAAGTGAGTCTGTGTGTGTGTGGGTAGGAGAGAGAGAGAGGGAGGTAGGGTGTGTGTGGGTGGGTGGTCGCTGCTAGCATCTGGCCTGGGGTTGGTACTGCCGAAATATAGCTTTGAGGGAGAGGAAAGCAGCTAGCGTTGATAACGTAATGGCTCTGTAAAATTAGTCGCCGTAATGTTGCCCTTGTCTGCGAAGGTTATTTGGAGTTACGCATGTCTCAGATAATTAAAATGCAGCGAGGTGGAAAATGCTGTACTAGCCCGGTGACAGCTGACCTACGCTCCCAGGGTCTCGTTTCGTTTTGTTCCCCGGGTAGGAAGCTTCAATACTGTACTTGTATTACATTTTACAAAGCTATGTTAGCATTTTGTTTAACACACGTTTGGCGTAAAATATTTAGTGTCACTGGTAAAGTACTCCGGTCTTAAAGTTTGCTGGAACTTGAAATACTGTATACTATTCTATTTTTGTAGATCTATTTTTTCTATCTATAGATCAGGAATAATATTGTGTCGAATACTGAAGATAAGTGCTTTGATTTTATTAAATTGTCACTTAATTGACCCTAACGCCTGCCTCTAAGAACCACTGCAGTATTTAGCAACGGGAACAAGGTGAAGTAAGTGGAGGTATTTAAGTCAAGAATATGGATTTTATTTTTGTTTTGCCTCGATAATGTTTAGGTGTGACTTCTGAGGGGCGTAGAGTACGATATTAGGAGAATAATAGGGAAGGGAGGAGTGACGGAAGAAAGGGGAGGGGGGGGGGGTGTGGATGACTAAGAGGATGGTGGGAGAGATGGAGGCAGGGGAGAGGGAGGGGAGGGGGTCAGGTTGAAGTGAGGGGAGAGAGATGCAGGCAAGGAGAGTGGGGTAAGAACTAGAGTGTGAGGAAGAGGAGAGACGATCTGCAGCAGTGGGGCGTGACGAGGTTGAATCACCTTCCTCAGTCCACTAAACCCAATTTTGTATACATCATTTTCCTGCTACCTTATATGATATTATACTATTAGCAGTTTTTAAAAAGTTCGAATGCAAAATAATAAGGCAAATATCTTTCTTTTCATCCCTGTGTTCCTATCGTTGTACTCCCTGTACCATTTGTTGCCCATTTCATTTCCTTGATTACTGCTTCCCATCAGCACACACTCACGTATGCACACCTCCCAGGGTGTACAGTATATATTTAGGTGTTGTGAAGGCGAGCCATGTATCCTGGTATGGTAATGACGTCCAGTGGTATGAAAATAGATGATATCATTGAGTTAAGCTTGGTGTTGTATCACGAGGTGCACGATGATGTATGGTGTTGTAAGTTGGCGTATTAGTGTCCAAGCTGAGTGATATATTAGGCTTTGTGTGTGTTTGGGGGAGGGGGGGAGGAACAAAAGTTTGAAGTGTGTGAATTGACTATAAAGATCTGATACTTTGAAGTTAATCGAACGAGTGAGATTTATTGGATATCCTGAGGTTCATTAAAGATCTTAAAAAGTGTGTCCGGGTTTACACACACACAGAGTTGTAGTGGGGCTTAAATAGTTTAACAAGTGTACAGTTTCTATAGTGAGTAATTTGAAGAAGGGAGAATAGAGGAAGACATAACTTTTGGTGCACTACTGTACGACCGTAGCTTGGGAATTTTGCGGCCGGACAGCTTACCCAAGGATGACAATGACCTCTCCCTCCCTCCGTCTGTTCGTTCGTCTGTGTGTGTGTGTGTCTGTTGGTTGGTTGGTGTAGAGCAGGTGGTGCCGTCTCACTCCACTCGCACAGATGACGCCTCCACACTCCCTCCCATCCTTCCTTCTTTCCTTCCTTTTCTCTCCCTCTATATAACTTGGTCCATACCTTATTTACAGATAGTCTTTCTTTTTTCTATTATTTATTGAGTTCTCATCCACCTCATTCTTTTATTATATCCTCTTCTCCCATTTCTCCCAGTTGTATTATGTTTTATGTACAGCCGCGCGGTAATAGTCATGTTTTCACATCTGCCCTGTCATGAACAAAATGGAAAACTGAAAGAAAAAACATTTATTAATTAACCATCTGAATATTTAAATGATGTATGGTGAATGTGTTTGTTTGATGGTTATTCAAGATGACCTGAGTGAGACTACAGGACTCTTGCTGTCGACTGTACATTGTCTTGTCTTGGCCTTCCCATCCCACCCTCCTTTCGTTTAAAGGTGGCCATGTTACGAAAAAGATGGATTGTTGAACGAAGCGTATTACCAAACACACATTGATGTAGTCTAGTATATCTTCTCACAGTATGATTTGGGGGACTTTGTAACTTCCTCTTCTTGAATCTACATCATCTCTGCATGCACTTTCAATGCTTGTAGTCCAACATCATATAAATATAGTGTATACTGCGTGTCATCGACCATCCCGGTGCTGACAAACCACTTCTGCACGTCCTTGAGACATGGCCAAAAACACTGCAGGCTCTCTTAGTATTGCTTTATAATTACTAAAGTTTTTCTTGTTGTTACTTTTTGTCCTTGCATGCACTTGGTGAGTTAGTTATTGCTTGATGGCTTGTTGTATAAGGCGTGGAGACTGGATCTTGTTTGAGTTTAGGACGAGGCTGATAATGAGTGATGTTTAGTCGTTTGAGGAATGGATCTAGTTTGAGGTATAGACGAGTTGGTTATTGAGTGGTGGTTTTGTTGTGAGTTTTGTGTATGTTAAGGCAGAGTTTGTTATTGAGTGTTTAATTGGTGATTGATTGAATGGTTTCTTGTATGAGGAATAAATCAAGTTTGAGTTATAAAGACGAGTAAATTATTGAGTGTGATATGGATCTAGTTGAGTTTATTGCATTAGATTATTTGAGGAGTTAGTTATTGAGTGAGTGGTGGTGGTTTGTTGTACAAGGTGTGTGTGTGTGTGTGGTGGTGGGTGGTCAGCTAGAGGTAACATTGGAGTTTGTGCGGCGTCATGGGCGGGCAGTTTGTGGTGGCTAGTCTTGGTTAGTGCGGGTGGGTGGGTTGTTGGTTGGTGAGGTAATGGGTCGGGCCAGCCAGATGTTGTTAAAAGAGACTCCTTTACCTCTTTTACTTCCGGCTTCACCAACTCTCTTTTTCCTGTTCAGCTATCACAAACCTCCTCCTTCCTTCCTTCCTCTTTTTACACTTCCTCTAACTCATCCTCCTCTTTTCTCTACTTCCCCATGTTAATAGCCTTTCACGTTTTTCTTTTACCCATCCTATTATTCTCCCCTCCTTATTTATTTACTCTAGTCACTCTTCAAGGTCACCTCGGCTATCTACATACACAATTAAGGCATATGGGGCGATTACATATTAAATGCCTCGGCGAAGAAGAACTTCTGTGCCTCAGTATTTCAAGTTTGTAGGCAATGGTGATAATTGAGCTTCTGGAATCTGCAATATCCATCCAGGTGTTTGAGTCTTGGATGACGAGCATGCTAGCGTTTAATACTGTTCATTTGTTCTCTCCTATAGTGTGTAGTACTTACCTATTTTCTTCCCCACTTGTGTAGAGTACCAACATTTTGCTATGAAGTTGGTTGGTTGGTTGGGGGTGATGCGAGAGGAAGCCACTAATGGAAGGTTGAGTAATGCGGCGGGTGAAGTTGCTGCTGGTTTTAGGTGGCTGCCGACTCGATAGGGATGAGTGCAGTGATAAATGTTGGGTGATGGGGGCTGTGGTGAGAGCTCATGTTCTGTTGGTTGTGGTTTTGATTGGTGCTGTGACGATACCGGTTGTTTGGTTGGTGTAAGGAGTGCTTTATGGTGGCAGTGAGTAGTTATGTTCTTTGGTTGTGGTAGAGGGTGTTTTGGGATGCTTGGTTAATGATGATGTTTGGTACAGTGGCAATAGTGCCTCCATTGATTGTGGTGTTTTCGGTGTTGATGGCTGTATTGAAGTGTACTGTATTGTTGACAGTGGTGGGGTGTGGGGTTGGCTCATACGATAGGGATTTGTGGTGGTTGCTGTAGTAAGGGTTTGCATGGGCGATATGAAAGGCATTCATAATAGTAACATTGTAATAGCGGTGGGTGGTTGTGTTCGGCAGAGTTAGTAAGAAGTTGGAGGCGAGATTTAGGCGTCTTTTTAGTTTTCTACAAGTTGGTTAGAATGGGTATATGGTGATGGTGGTGGTGGTAGAGGTGGCGTGGGTTGTGGCTGGCCTGCTGGCTGGTCGGTCGGTAGGTAGGTATGACTGGGTCAAGTTCAAGGGTAGTAGTTTGCAACCAGTGAAGCCACCACCACTACCAACCCCATGTGTGTGTGTGTGTGTGTGTATGACCCGCTTTTCTCTCCCTCTTCACTCACCACCCCGGATGAGACGTACGTGGTGAGGTGCCAAGCGCTGCCACTTCACACATCTTCATTATGCATATGCAAATTTGATCAGGGAATAATTTATCTAGCATTATTCGCTCAGGAGAGAGAGGGATGTTTCAAGTGGCGTGGCATATTGGTTAGTGTGGGAGGAGCTTGTAAGGATGTCGAGTAAAATGTTGTTGGACGAGTGAGGATGGGTAATCTTCACTGCTAAGAATGTTGGCACGGTTCCATGAACTTGATATAGACGGTCGATCGACTTGTGAGAGTATCTCTGTTCTTGAAGGCTATTATTGGTTGCAATGGGTGTGGTATGGCAGGCAACAGAGGAAATTACCTCGAGGTTATGATGTAGGAAAGGTGTGATTTGAAGTGGAGATTTTGGTTTGGCAGAGATAGAGACACTGGTGGAGAGCGGGGTAAGAGGACGTGCCAGAATGGTGGTGGTGGTGGTGGTGGTGGAGGCAAAGGGTGGTAAGGGAAGCAGCTGGGAGTGGTGGTGATGGTGGTGTGAGTGTCAGGATGCAGTGGATGCGACAGGGTGTGGTGGGGTAGTGTGGGTGGCAGGCAGACAACAGCAGGGTAGATGAACGTAGCAGAAGCAGTGTGGTGGTGCATGATTGAACAAGGAGAAGTTTGAAGGCAGTCAGTCGGGTGGGGGAGGCAGGCAGCCAGACAAGCAAGCAAGCAAGCAGGCGGGCGAGTGGGTGGGTTTGTGCGTTTGTTGGTGCGTGCGGGGGTCGTTGACTGCTGCAGCGGGGTACTGGCGTGGCTCTTGGTGAGTGACTCCTACCCTGACCTTCGCCTCCCCCACTTCCGCCACTTCTTCCTTCCTTCCTTCCTTCACACCCTCTGTAATCCAAGTGTTCGTGGCTTGAGGCAGCGGATGCACCCTCTCCTCTACTGCAGGTGCAATAACGTCTTAAATACCATCGGGATGAATGGATGGGTTGCGGGCCTTTACTCCTCTCGACTTAACGTTGAATTTGCATACTCTTTTTGAAGATGGCTTCTGTCCATTAATTGCATGTTTTAGTAATGAAGAAACAAGATCACAGAAGTTAAATCAATTGACGATGGAGACAACGGAGAATCGTGCATTTAGAATACAGTTTAATCAAGCATATGGCACCCGAGGGGGATAAACTCTGATATATAACACATGATATATATTGCACTGGTGTCATCCTAACCATGAGTTAATAAATATAACCGTATGATGGATAAATCACACATGTACCGTACCTAATGGATGAATGGAGTAGTGGAGTGTAGTAAAGTAATTGAGTGCCAGTATGAGTGGCTCTGTGGGAATACCAGTATGGCACTCGTGTAATGTAGGAATCCCGTTACTGATAAGATTATTAGTACAACCATATAAACATTTGATTAAGCCATTAAGGTGCATGGAGGAGATGGAGATTAACTGGTCATGATGCGAGGAAGATAGAAACATGTAAGTGTGTAATGATATGATGATATTGTGAAATGGGGTAGTACTCGAGATAGGGATATGGTAATGAGAGGTCGATAGATAGGTAATGGTGGTGGTTGTCTGAGTAATATATATTGCATTAGTTGAAGGGACCTGCTATTATGGAACGAGGTCAATTTTGGTAGGACTAGAAGGCATTTTGAGCATGGACGTCATGGCATCACGAAACTAGGGTGTGATAAAAATATTGTATTATGATGACAATATGGTTGAGCAGACAGGGCAGCTATGTATGGCAGTGGAAGGAGCTGCTGAGCCGGCCGGTGTGGTGCAGGGGTTGGTTGGTCGGATGGTGGGTGGGTGGTTGTGAGTATGGAGAGGGTAGGGGAGGGAGGCACTTAGTTCAAGGTTACGGGAAGTTGATCCAGCAGGCCACACAATACTCCTCCCGAACCTCTCCTTTCACCACAACTATACTATCCCTCTCAATACATGGTTTCCGTCCCCCCCCCCTCTCCCCTCCACACAGTCTTATAATACTGCATATTCCCAGGTCTTTGCGTAGTATCAGATTGTGTTTGCGTGTTCTTGTCATACGTAAGTACAGCCATGGCTGATAGTGCTGGGCCAGAGTCCAAGGAGTGTTGGAGGGCAACTGAACAGTTTGAAAAGTGAGTCTTCGAAACCTCTCTCAGTGTTAAGAATTGCTTGGAAAATTCACTTGTTCGTACTCTGTTCAGTTCCTCTCCAACACTCGTTGGACACTGGTCCAGCACCATCAGCAATGGCTGTACAGTATCTTATTTAACCAGACATTGGAACGGTCCCAATCCATTAATTTTCGGCTGTGTATATTTTTTCTAATATCAGAGTATGTTCAGCATTTTTATAACCCTTTTCATGTCATTGATTCCCTGTACTCCCCATTGGTGCATCACAGTATTTCCACGTAGCCTGTTTCACTCTCCTATCTCAATATAAATATTATGTCCAGTGTCACCCACTTCAATTTTTATTTTTCAACAAATATTGCATACATCCATTTCGTGTGCATATATGTATAGTTAAGGTCTGCTTTTCTGTACATACACAAGGTATTTACCACCATTTTACAAATTGGCTAATGGGTCACTATGACGATCCTCTAATGGTGGTAATACCTGTAGGAAAATAATGGAAGTCTTTTTATTACTCCAAACCATGCTAAGAAACAAATCCTGTATTAGTAGTATTGTTGTCTCTGTTTCATAGCAGAGTTTGGATGAATCGAATGCCACAACATAATAATGATACCATTTCACATATAAGTCGTCCCCAATGCATATACAACACCAAACTTCACATTTCATTCTACACTCGATCCCGAAGGACTAGAAGTACGCAACGCCCCAGATCCCGTGTTCGTTTGTTCGCCATTTTTTTCGCCTCGTTTTCTGCGACACTGGGCAGGGTTGAATACGGCGTGTGTGGGTTCGACAGCTCTTCACAGAAACATCCTCCCCGCTTCTATTCACTCCCTTCCCTCCCCCCACCCACCCCACCTTGCGTCCCAGCATTATGTTATATATCATGGCGGTGTACAGTCGCAGGTAAAAGTTCATCGACACTGTTGCTCTGACATTTGCTGGTTTTTTTTCAACAGCACGTAAGGATTATGCAACATGAGGGACCAGTGCATCTCGAAGTGTTCCGTCCTGTTGTGTGTTTATAATGATATAATTGTTAGAAGGAACCTGTTAGTAATGTCATACTGGAGCGAGCATCATGTTGGCTGTACAATGAGGAAAGAGAGGCTAGTGATATGTTAATGAAAGGGTAATATACACCGAGGGAAAACAATGCTTGTATACGGACTTTTACCCCAAACTGTACTCTTTCATACACATAGAGTGAGCGAGCCAGAACACAATAGTTTTGCCTTTTTGCTGCCAGCCTCTGTGATTAAGGGCTTCCCCCCCAGAGCTAGTATTGTGGCCGGAATTATTGGTGGCCTCCATTTGAACACCATTATTTATTTTTAGATGCCTGTATAACAATTGCAACATGGCGTGTATTGCAGTGCCCATGATGGGAAAAAAAATTTGCATATGCCGGTATGTAAATATAACATTGAAATGGAAAGGGAACAATGTAGAAGCTGTAACTGGTCGTTGTCGTCACCTTGTGAAGGGTAGCAAAGTTTAGCATATGATTAACCTTCCCAAGCTCTCCTTACGTACAGTCAGTCACCAAGTGCTCTCTTTCTTGTCGGATATTTATAGTATGAATGAAATGTCTTCTGAGGGACAGTTTTATCTATGACTTGTGCACTCCTTGAAGGTTATATTTATGTTTAACAATTCGTATCTGAATGCAATTAGAGACGTGAGGGTACTAGTTGTATGGTAATTAATTAAATTACACGAGGTTCAAAGCACCATTTTGTGTATTAACGTTATGTTGGTAAATATGTTTTGGGGTTTCGATTTTTCAGAAAGATTTCAAAACGTTATAGGATGGTCGGGTGAATCCGTCAAAGGAAACTCCCTCAGATGTTTGAAATATGAGCATTTTGATATAAACAATAGCACTATTCACTCAGTAATGGTATAGCTGAAAGGTGCCCACAGACTAAGACGACCTGAGTCACCTGACTACACACGGAAGGACAAATGCCATCCAGTTGATGCCACGTGTAGGTCAACTGTGCCTGAGAGGTTTACACATCATTCCTGGTTTCACATTACAAAACACACAATGGGATTAAACTTTTTCCTCCCGAGCACCACACACACACACACCATAAGAAATGAAGGTTTAGGGTCGTGCATTATCCCCAGGTCACCCCAAGTACATGCCAAAACACCCATTTTGTTTTCCCCTCAGAATGCTCAAACCAGCTTTGTGTTTATTTTTATTCTGTAACTTAATCTAACTTCACCTGACACATTTCAATTTTCCCAGCCAGTGGTAACCCGATCTTACATTACCTGGAGATTAACAAACTTGACTTTTAGCTACCTTACCTGAGCTGACTCAACCTAACATGACCTTATCTATCTAGCCTCATGCAGTGTATAATATATCCCCAGAGGACGACATACATAAAGAAATTCCAGTACCGTAAGAGACATTGGGAATAAAGGCTTGAAGTTCCTCTCCGCCCACCTTTAGCTTTACCCTGGGAATATAGGCTTGAAGTCCCTCCCCGCCCACCTTTAGCTTTACCCTGGGAGCGAGCTTACGTGAGTGCCGCGTCTGGAAGGTGAAGGTGGTGCTGGGGTCTGGCGGCGGTGGTCCCAAGCGAAATATAGTAATGGGCTGTTGGGAAACCACTTGCCTCCCTCCCTCTCTTCCTTCCTTCCTCCTTTCCACCCTCCCTCCCTCTCCTCCCTCCCTCCCTCTCCTCCCTCGTCTAGCCTAGCCTCGCCTCGCCTCGGAGAGTAAGTAAGTGATCTCGGGTGTTTACGGTACGTGTCGGCTCCCAGTTCAACCTCTGGCTGAAGTTATTTAAATACGTGGCTGTTAAATGTTGGCGTGTTAAAATGTGGATGTGTGCCTGTGAAGTAGGTTTACAGCCGTAAGAGTTACTAGAGCTAAAGTTGCCTGGTCTGTTCATGGCCTATTAATTCCGTCTTCCTTTCGGTTTCATTTCTTGGTTTACCTTCCTTGCATTATGTTCTGTTTACATACACGAAACTCACTTTCGTGTGTTCTTCCTTTTTCATTTCTCCTTCCTTTGTTCCTTTAGCAATCATGTATCAGGCCGAGCCTGAGTTTGCAGTCACCGCTGCTGTTCCTGACAAAGTGATGACTGCAGCAAATTTGGCCGTAACTGCTTTTCGATATGAACAAGATAAGACCCTTGTGGCCATGTGGCTACCTGGGCTAGTTCATTCCTCACTGACGACAACCCAAGAACTACCTGAACAAAGTTATAGCCAAGTTTTAATTTTGTGTGTATGGATACGAATCCCAGTCTTGTGTGGCTTATCTGACTCAGATTCTTAATTAAAATATCTTATGCTCAACAAATGTCCTCGGGTTGAAGGTTGTTAGGTAAATAGAACACCTCGAGGTCGCTGTATTTTTTTTAATTATTTGTGGTAGTGCGGTTTAGGGGAGGTGGCTGAGTGGTTAGTGTTCTAGACTCGAACCTATAGGTCGGGAGATCGATTATATTTGAGCTTTAGCACTTATGATTACGGTTTCTTTAGCTGTTTAGAATCTTGTTCTGCTAATACAGTGAGAGTTCCGAGTATTTTGTAAGCCATGACAAAGTGTTGTACCAGCTGCCTTTAGCGGTTCGGAGTCCTTTAGTACTCCGACGAGACAACATGGATGAAGCTACGTATGGAATTTCAAACATGGTAGTAGAGAGGAACCCTTTGTGGACAGATGAATATTCCACGGGGTTTTACGTAGTGGATACACGAGTTTCTTTTTATAGTATGCGGGCCTGGATACGTGTTCTTACTCCCGTGCGACAGCGTGTTGGAGGCGATGCACCATAACAAAGGATGGATGTATATACAGTACAGTACACTGGTACCGGGCGGGGGGGGGGGGGATATTTTATTATTAATACATGAATAAATCTTTTATGATGCCATGTGTGGGTCTTTGGCAATTTCTTACAATTAAAAATGGATCAATTATAGTCCCATACAAAAGGAACTTAGAGGAATGGATCACATCCTGTTTTCTACTGTACAGAACTTTTCTAAACATTATAAGTTTGTGGACGAAATTAACCTTAGAACCAGAAACAAAGGAACAGGATGGTCACTTAGGGTACCATGAGATTTAGTTTTATGGTAATATCATTCACATTACGCTGGTATGTTCACGCACTCTGAACAAACTCAACAGAGACAAAGGAACCTTGGTGGATGGATGGATAAACGTACCATGGGATTTCATGTAATGGATACGTTGGTGGGGGGGGGGGTCATTTATATTATGTGGCGTGGTAGCAAGGGAGGGGAGTGGTGTACGTGTGTGTGTGTATACGTGCGGGTTGAATCGATACTGGGCAGCAGTACTCCTCACTCGGCAGCAAGAGTGGAAGGGGTCCGACACCGCTCCTACTCACTGGTTGGCACACGTATGCAGGTACACACACACACACACCTCGTTGGTTGGGTTGGTAGGTTGGTTTGCCCCTCCACCTCCTCCCCTCAGACGCTTCTTACCCTCATCCCTTAAGGCCCGTCCACACCAGGATACTTTGTATGGAGACATTGTTTGCAAACTGTATGCAAACTGTTTCCGAAAACTTGTTTGCAAACTGTTTCCAAACAGTTTGCAAACTGTTTCCAAACAGTTTCCAAACAGTTTCCAAACAGTTTGCAAACTGTTTGGAAAAAAATTAAAACAATGTTTCCTGTCCACACCTCAGTTGTCGTCATGCCTGCGATTAGTGTAGAGGTTGCTACAGCAGCCTCTGTATTTTACTTGGCACTATTGTTGAAGTCAAGGAAGGGCAAGAAAAAGAGAAAGACATGGGGAAGTTCCACTTCTTTTCAGTGAAGTTAGTTTCAAATGTTCCCTCCGGAACTGTACTTTGAGGGATTTTATCTTCTTTTCTGTATCAATCTCACTCACAGAAACTGTAGTGGCTATTTCCCTCAAAGCATCCATCTTCTTCATTCTGTTTTTATAGTCTTCACTTGTAACATCCCACAATACTGGGGATGAGTGGAGTAATTCAATTAATTGGAGAGTTTTTTCAGTTGACCACATGGTCACTCCAAGCCTCGTGCTGTACTGAGTGATTCATTGTCGACAGTCGCCACCCGCTGCACACACCCGCGCGCAGGAAAACACACACACACACCCACAATGTTTTCCATTCTGGATGGGAAACAGATACACGTGAAATATTGTATGCAAACTGTTTGGAAACAGTTTGGAAACAGTTTCCATACAGTTTGCATAATGTTTCCAAACAGTTTGCATAAAGTTTGCAAACTGTTTCCAAACTGTATGCAAACTGTTTCCAAACTGTTTCCAAACAGTTTGCATACAGTTTGCAAACAATGTCTCCATACAAAGTATCCTGGTGTGGACGGGCCTTTAGTAAAACACTGCGGACCCTTGCAAATCATCGTCTCCCCCCTCCCTCCTCCATTCACTTCCTAACATTCCTACTACCATTACACTTTCTCTGCTTTCCTAACATTCCGCAACCGCTCACCCTCCCTCTGTCCCTCCTCACCAAACCCGGCCCTACCACTCACTGCAGGCAGGTCCACGAACCCTACATGTTCCTCACACTTCACCCCCTCCCTCCCTCCTCATCCTCATCCTCCTCGCTTCCCAACACTCACTATAGTCTTGCTACACCTTGCCTACTTCATAATATATTTTTACTTTGTCCTCTCAAACACCACCAACACCTCTTCATTTCATAACCACCTCACCACTCAAGGTTTTTTTTTATTCTTTTCTGGGCCTTTGCCTTTCCCACCAACCTTCCTTTTAAAACACAACGTACCTGCTGTTCCTCCTGCTTTCTTGCATCTCGGCAGTCAGCCTTTGTGTCTATATCGTTGTTGCTTTACTCTCGGATTCATCTGTTTGTAGTAGTCATCTTGCTTCACTTTTTTTTTTTTTTAGCTCGTTCCTCATTCATGGTGTGTGTATTTCTCTCTACCTATTCACTTACCTGCCTTCGCTTTCCAGTTCTATCCCTTTGGTCCCTCTATCCCCTCCCACCCTCCCTATACTGCATTTATTATTTGACAGTTTCATTTTAGTTTTGAGTGGGTTGTGTTTTTCAATATGCAGTGTTTTAACTTTACTTTAAAATGTTACCCCATCCCGAACGTCAGTGGGAATCATATTGTGAAAACGGGAGAGGGGGGAACCAGTATATGAAGGGAACACAATCCTGAAGGCTATGTTGTGTGTGTTGCACTACAACTTCGTCGTGTCAACGAAAGAATTGTCAAAAGGAAATGTTTTTTGTCCAGAAATATTGTAGGATTTAATGTTTTAACAAATTTAGTAGAAGTCCAGGGGTATTAAAATTAAAATAAATTATTGAAGTTTCGTGTCCGGAATATGAACTTGTTTGTGATTTATATTATTGATAAAACTTAATGGGAATTGCCATATTAAAATATTATATATCCATAGGATTCTTGTACTATTTTAGGCTGTCTAAATATTCTCGTAAGCATATAAATTTTTCCCCCTCGTAATGATCTATTTCAAAAGAAAGGAGTTGAGTGTGTGGTTGTCTTTAAAGACTGACTCACCCATGGTTATGAAAGAGCATATAAAATGGGGCTTGAAATTGTAAGGAAGAGCCTGAGTGTTGGTAGTGGGGGATACCGCGTGGGGTCCAGGTGGTTGTATGAAGTGGCAAGTTGTTTGTATTAAAGGAGAGGAAGTAAGGTACAACAAGCCACACACTAGTGTTGATAGACAAGAGGCTGGCATGGGATGAATGACTGGACAGGAAGAGGGTATGTTTATAGGTTTTGTAGGTTCTCTTATATAGTTACATATTTGAATATGTAATGTAAGTCTGAGCATATCAAACACCAGTCAGCTTGTCTTCTGTTTGTTGGTAGATCATATGACTTGCATCATAAAGAGATGTTGGGACGGACCTGAGCTTGTGGGCTCACTCGTATGCAGATGTGGGTCTGGAGACTGTCATTTGGCATGTAAATAGAGGTTATTAACCAGTTCATAATGAAAAAAATAAACAACCTGCAATTTCGCAAAATCATCAGTCCTCTACACGACCCCAACCCATTTTTATGTACTGCATACACACAAGCTGTCTGCAGCTATACATTAGCATGCCACTCTGACAATTTGGTACATCTACAGGTAATTTCTCTACAGTCTCCCCCACACAACTTATAAAACACAGTACCCACACCTTGCCACACCCACCTGCATAAGCTCTTTACACTATCCCCCCCACACACATTCTAATTAAAGTCTGCTGCTACACGCAAGGCAAGATTACTCGCCTGTGTTATACAGAAACTTCTCATACATTCCCGCTGCAAGGTTACGGTAAGGTGTCTGTACAGTAAGATGCAAGAAGTCAAACCCGCTAACCATGCATTGGTGGTATGATTTACACACAGCATATAACTCGTACTCATTATTAAATTTTAAGATTTGGGTTTATCATCTTTAAAATACTCCAGTGGGGTCCATTAATGAACCTATCTGGTTTTTTAGACGAAGGTACTGCCCGCATTACCTGTCGTTACGAAGAGTTTTGTAAGTTATAGTATGGAGGAACCAGCGCCTTACACGACTGTTCCATGGTGACTTCCTCTATCATTGCTGCTACAGCTGGAATCAATGGAGCCAAGATTACAGGGTATTATACTAAACAGCCAGTTCTTGCTGCGTGTCTACCTTGTATATTTGTACAGGTTTGTAAAGTAACTATATTAATCATTGGAGGGGATTTGAAATCGTGTGGTGTGTGTGATAGTAAAGAAGTGAATACAGTATTGTTAGATAATTAGTGCTGTAATTACTCTCCCTGATAAAGGTGTCGTTAGGATTATCCTTGACATATAGTTAACTTGGCCAATGATACGTGTAGCCTACTGGAGATGATTTATTTCTCCAAACATTGCCAAGAAACGTGTTCCACCGAGAATAGGTATTTGAAGCAATCAGAAGTCACCAATACGTCAGCAATATCATTCCCAGTAACTTGAGCATGACACAGCCTGGCATTCAGATTAATAGATTGGTCAAGTTTGTCATCACAGTTGTATTGAATAGACTGCTGCAGTGGACTTGGCATCTCTGTTGCCATCTTGAGGAGTGGCGTTGAGGCAGCAGCTGCGTGCGACCTTGCCCTGGACAATAACCTCACTTGGGAGGGGAGGGGGGGAATAAGTGCATAGATACCACGCCCCCATCTTCAGTGTTGACGCCAAAGAACTTGTCATCCTTAATAATTGTGTTTTCATATATTTATCCTCGGTAGATTTCAGATTATATTGTGTTAGGCGAGTTGTGTTCGTGTCCAACTGCAACCAGAGTGATGATCCATATTGTGTTCACCTGGGAGAGGGAGGAGGACCATTGGAAATGCCTCACTGTTGGCTTGCATAGTATTAGGGCTCAATCCCATAATAGGGTTAATTGGTACCATTAATATATAATTGGAGTATGACTAAGGAGATACGTAGCTCGTTACCTTCGTTCTCTAGTTTCCATTTCCTTTCTTCTCTGTTTTACTTTCCCGTTCACTTATCTGCCATGCAATGTTCTATTGATAAGAGACTCGTTTTGGGAATAGTAATGTGCGAGGCTGGTTTATTGAATATTGGTTAACCAGTAGAAACAAAACTGCTTCATAACTCCATCTACTCTATTTGTTTCTTGGAACAACTTGGAGGAATTTAGTTTTTCTTCTGTTTACCGAGAAGTATTTTGATGTTGAAGTGCATGAAGATTGGGAAGCTGTTGCTTTGGAAGTAGGGGGTACTTCTTGGTTGATCAACGCGTCACACACCAAACGGGAACGTGAGTGAAGGCAATTAAAACTTTGGCCAGGAACCTTTGTGTAAATATCACTTGACTTTTCGATATTCCCATGTCATCCCGATAACCTCTTATGGGTCACCAACGTAATAGGAGCCACGTTTGCTTGGTAATACGTCTGTGCTATTTTGAATCCCTAAAAGCGTGTGCTCTTTTGAGTGAGTCATCCAATGTACACCATGAAACACATTTCCTTATTACAGGTGTGATTTCTGTGGCATAGTTTGTAGGGATTAACAGCCTCCCAATTCACCTGCCATGTCTCCCCTGGTTCATAAGAGCCAGCCACGTGTGTTAATCGAAAGTCTGTATGTTACCCTGAACTTACCCTGTCTCTGGCTGGTCATGGGTTGATAATGCCGATAGTGTCTCCAAATTCCTCCCTATGGTCATTGTCATATTGGGAGCCACAAGATGGTGACGGAGGCGGCACCAATTATTGCTGGATTACCCGGATGTGAGCTCTGTGGCGGGAGGGGGCCAGCTTGCCAATTACCTGTGGATTAGGCGATTGGGGGAGCACTGGGGGTTGGTTAGTGATGGTGTAGGTAGGGTGAGGGGAGTGGACGGTAATGAACAGTCACTGTCCTTATCTCCTATTTCCCCTTCCCCCCCACTTATTTAATTTATTGCACTCACTTCCACTTCCCTCCTGCACCTTTGAAGTAAAAAAAATATATCCCTTCGTTTCCTCTTCTGTTCATTGGCCCCCTTTACTTTACATTCCCTTGTCATTTCTCGCCCCATTCCTTCCCCCTTTTCTTATATCCTTCCTTTTACGTGTGTGTGTGCCTCCCCCCACCCTCCCTTTCTCTTTTATCTCTTCTTTCATCCCTCGACATCCTCAGCCCCTCCCTATCCTCTTTTCCTCGTCTCATCTCCCCTCCCCTCCCGCCTCTGCTCCCTAATCTCTCCTCCCTTCTCCAGCCTCCACTTCCACTCTTCCTTTTTCCTCTCTCCCCTTACATTAACAGCCCGTGAGGGGGACTGCCGTTTGATCATTTGATAAAACTTTGAATATAATGGAGATGAAGATTTTAGCTGGCCCTATCGTAATAACCTCACGTGTGTGTGCTGTTCAGTAGGGAGACTGACTTGTGGCGTCACAGATGCCAAGGAAATACAAGAAAAATAGGTTGTTAACTTTAAAACATTTACTTACCATCGTAAAATCTGACGTTTGTACCAAGCTGCGGATATTGGAATTTGCAAAGATTTTAAGCAAGGTGCGATCAGTTGACAAAGCCTTAGTTATTACCATGTGGAAGTATTTAATTCCCTAGAGCTTAAGGGATAATGTTAAGGTTATTGGGCAATGTATTTTTAGAACCAGTGTCACAGGAACTCAGTATTTGCCGTACTAACTACTGTGTTGACTTAAAACACTATTTATGATTTATATTATTCAAGTTTAGGGAGTTTAAAATGTATATATTGAGAAATTAATGAAGTAATGAAACCTGATTTAGGAGAATGGAAGAGTCGGGGATGTGAGATACATAAAATATTAAATTTAAGAAGTGATAAGGAGTATACAAGTCAAATAATGTATAAACATTACACAAGGGAGTGTATGTCATTGAGTAAAGGAAGGGTCTTGATGAAGGGTTGAGTAGTCTCAGACGCTGAAATTAATATGCATTGCAGCGGAACTGAATAATTTATACGAGTATTGTGTTGATGTTTGTAGCATGAATAATATATTGGCGTTATTATTCCTGCCTGGGGAATTGCACGTCGAGGCAGCACGTGGCCCAGTAGTTAGTTAGCTTAGCACCAGCTGCAACAGTTTCCCTTGATATATACGTAAGCGAAAATTATTGCCTTGTTTGCCAACTTTCTGGATGCATCCCAATGATCCGCTGGTACTTGGAGATATATGTCAGCAATCAGTCTTAACCAACCGACGACTGTATAGTTGTTTTAAAGGAATGAAGTGAAGGGATTAATTATATTTTTGCAACAATATAAAATATCAGTTATAATATCAGAGCTAATTTTTTAACTCGCATATAGAAGGTTTGTATTCAGCTTTGTTAAAAATTATTCTCTAGTTTGTGATGAGAGGATTAGATAGCAGACTTGGACAAGGGAATGTGAAAACCTGAAACAGCAGAAGGATAAGGAAGGAGAGAATTTCATTAAGACCGAGAGGAGGATTTAATGAATAGGCTAGAATTAGTGAACTGGAGGAGAATTTGACGAACAGGTTGAAATAAGTACATAGAAGGAGAATATGACGAACTGAGGCTCGCTTGAAATGGCAAAGTAGGTGATGATGGGTGATGGCAACGTTTGTAAAGCGAGGTGAGGTGAGGTGCGGGGGAGGAACACCACCAAATCCGGCGCGCAAGGCAGCTAAAGTCTGATAGTATCTATGAAGTGAATGGGCATATGAGGCGTAGGCCACAGAGGGCGTGCTGGCCTGGTATTGATCACCACCACCACCTGAGCGACTCCCAGGGACCCCTTCCTCCCTCCCCTGGTCTCTCGCTCATGCCTCACTCACTCCTTTCTCTCTCGTCAGTCTTTGAGTTCTACGTGTCCCCCTGGAAGAATTTTACTTTCGTGCACTTGTTAACCTTCATTCCTTATTCCACTGATCTTAGTCTCATTTCATTATTCAATAAATATAATCTTGGTATATTTTGACTTGGATCTATTCCTATTAATTGGCCCCGATTCGTTTTCTCTTGCGATCAACTTTTGTTTATTTGTTGTATTCTTTGTATCCATGGTGTCTGTTTACCAGAACTCCACTTCTACCTCATATGCTACTCCCTTGTCTGATTACCCATCATTGACACATGAAACTATTCCTCTTGGTCACCATAACGTCATTTTTTTCAATGACTAAAACTTATATTTCCACAACTTAATATTGGAGTAGGCTATGTGGCTTACTACATAAGTTTTTTTAATGCATTACAACAGATCCTTGGTTGAAAACATATCTGTTTGTATTGAACACAACGTACACAAAACCAAGGTTGGTTCCTTTCCTACCTGCATCACAACTCCTTCCAGGCTGTATATTTTGGTGTTTTAAGGCCCCTTTGTAAAAACGCCTGGCTTTACTCTCCACCTGTCCTTTTGTCATCTCAATCCGTCTCATTCACAGTGGTGCATACCATTTCATAAGTCATTTTGTTCACAGGTGGTAGTCCCCCTACACACACACACACACACACACACACACACACACGTGCTCACATCGTAGGCTATATTGTTCCTGTGTATATATGAATGTTCAATTCCTGAAAGAAATTAAAGTTGAGGAGTGACTTACTGTATATGCAAGTTGTGTGTGTGTGTGTGTGTGTAACAACATTAAAAGCAACCTTGTTTTAGGGGGCCAAGTTTTAAAAGTTGAAAATTTCCATATTCATAAGTGTAATTGGAAGGCATAAAAATGCATTGAAATTAAAATCATATTAGACCGCTCGGCACGGTCCATTTTTAGCATATTACTGGGAAATGTAAAGAAAACAGGAGGTCTCGCATAAAACATGATTGTTATAATTTACTGAAATACCTGATACTGTGAAGGTGTTGGTATTATGGAATAAGATGTCCGCTCATATCACTCACCACATGAGCTGTCACCATTGACCGAAAAAAAAAAAAAAACTTTATTTTTGTTTTTTATCGGACGCGTTATAAGCGAAAAAAAAATCTGCTGAAATGTGTGTGCATCAAAATACATGTTGCTGTAGACATGACTGTATTGCTGCTGGTATTTTGAGACAGAGTAATCAGTTTTCAAAATGTAGGTTTGTTGTATATGCACATGTTGGTTGTTTCAGTGCGAGGTTTTTTAAGTTTAGGGTGAAAACTCCTTTATTATCTACTTGGAATCGATTTTTTTTTAAGTTAATAGGACTGGTTATATAAATGTTGGCAAAAATAGGTAATCTTTATTTTGTTCAGAGTACCATCATTTCCCAACACGTTTGTATTTAACTTGCGACATTTCTGCACAAAAAGTAATTTCAGAGGGTAGAATCCTCCGACACTCGTCACTGTAATGCTAGAGAGGAGTTTTGCACCCAGTTACAAGCGTGTGGGTTTTGCTGCATATAAAAGAAATATTATTTAGCCCAGTGCATCCTGGAATACAGCTTTATGGAGAACTGAATGGCTGTAAAGAGCAGACTGTTACATAGCGAGGATATCCATGTGTTTATTGATTAGTGTCACGTCAGGACTAGACTCTCTGGTCATGCAATGATTCACCACCATGTCACATGCCGCCCAATTTTACACTAAGGATTTTTAATTTCCTCACATAAAACATTAGATGATGTATGTCATCCTATATGTCCGAATAGTGAATTATTAACATTATTCCGTACAAAATTCTATTCTGTATTAAATTATTTGCTGAAAGGGTTTAACAGATGGTCAGTATTGCGTGTAAATAAATGTTAGAGGTTATTATTTTTTTCTGTGAACGAGGGAGCTGCTCGTCACGAGGAGAATTCCTGTCCAATTTGGTGTGATTATAATCCAACACCGAGCACGGTATTGATCACGGCATTAGCCATGTGGACCCCCGTTGATAGTGGTGTTAGTGACCGTCAGTTGAACCAGATCAGGTGAATCGTGTAAGCCAGGTAAGGGGGGAGGGAAACAGGTCAGTATAGGAGAGGTTGTCGTTACGTGAGCTATGCAGGGCAAGTGGATTGGCTCAGTTTATCCAATTGGGCCAGGTGAACTAAGGAAGGAAGGTAGAGCAGGCCAGGTCAGCTCAGGTGGGTTAGCAAAAGTGAACATGTATATTAGTTAATGGAAATTTAATAGGAACTTCCATGGGTGTTTAAAAATTAGGCATTATTATGGTTGATAGTTTGATACCTGCAGGATTCAACAGCAAGGGTTTATCGCATTCGTACATGAATACAAAAGTGGAGGTGTTTACAGTAAGGACTTGTATAGGTGTTTACATAAACATATCCGTATGTATTCACAGTCAGTATAGATATTTTAAACTGGCCATAGCACAATACCAAGGGGGGAGGAGTCGGAGTCTGGTGTGGGCTATGTCAGTCGGTGGTGGGCGTTGTTGTGTTGTTGGTTAGCATGAGTCGACTGAGGGACTATTATTGTACGTGGGTGGAGCTCATACCGCGAGGAGAGAAGATCCTTGGGTGGCTGGCTGGTTTTTCCATCCTGTCTGCCTACCCGCCCGCCCTCCCCTATACCTCTCATCCTCCCTCCCACCCACCCATGTTCCTCTTTCAGGCCCAGCCCCAGCTCCTCTGCCTATTGTCCTTCTAATTAGAGTGTCGTGTTACCCAGGGAGCAGACGACCAGCCTCCTTCCGCCCTCTCTTCTACTCCTAAGGTTCCTCCTGTCCCTACTTCACTGCTGCTATAACCTCCTTTTAGTTTGTGCTTTTTGTGTCTACTGCCGTTGCTCTAACATTTTCTTGTGATTATTTCTATTTGCCTGATCATTGTCTTCGTCCTCATCTCAGTAGGCCTATCTCGTTTAATCCCTCTTGCTTCACCTCTTATCTTCCCGCTCCTCCTTTTCTTTTACCTTCCTCCCTCCCTCCTATGTTTCTTTTCTTCCTCCTTCCCGTCTCACCTGTCATAATGTTGCTCCCGCATGTCAAGAGTCGTGTAAAACTCGTGCCAGCAGCGGAAGTGGCCCAAATCGTAGCGTTTGATGGGCGTAGCGATTGCACTAGTTGCATGTTCGTGGTGCGGCGCGCGTAAATGGTTAATTAATAGACCAGAGTGGCGGGGAAATTGGACGTTATTAAAGAAAATGCTCCAAGACAAGAGTATAGACTGCAATTGTTACCAGCACCGAGTGAATATAGTCAGGCACGATAATTTACAGAGGTTTTTACCTTATATATTTATTTGATATTGAATTTTTCGTTTTACTCAGATGCGTACAAAAAGAACATTCAAGTTTACTCTGACAATTGGGCGACATGAGGTGTCATAAATTCGTCATAATTACATCTTCGTGTGTGGATATTCAGCGTTGTTTCTGGAAGACTAATAAAACAAAGTATATACAGTATATTATGTATGATACAGCTAGTGACTCGTGCCATACATTTGACACATTTTTTTAAGAAAGTGAAATGCCTAAGCTTATTATGATTACTATTATTATGCTACTCCAGGTCGTCATTCCAGTTTGAGAGTTTTGTATAGATAGCAAAAGAACCGTAGTGCTGAATCACTTCCTATACCGCTGTTGTTCACTTCTTATACAACCTGTTGATTATCGATTATAGCCTCAGCTGTCATCCCCACCCTTCCTTCACTTGGTTCCTTCCCTCCACATCCACCATCCTCGCCTTCTCATCTCCTCTTCCCTCCAACTTTTCTTAATTCAGTTCTTGTTTACCACCGTCTCTCCATTATTATTTTTTTAAAGCATTGTGTTGGGTTTGGATTTTCAGGAATGTGATTTATGCTACACGAAGTTACTTTTTCAAATTTCACGGGAGCTTATATCTAGCGAGAAACACTAGAATAAGCTGGTACTGCCAATCCATTTTCCGTATTTTGAATTATGTATCGTAGTTTCATGCGTCCTACACTGTGTTATACTTTGTTGGGTTAACTAGCTTATTGTTTCAAATGACTTGCTCTCCTTGCATGTTGATCTTTTCTTACTCGGTAATGCATTTAGCAAATCCTGAGTTGAATTATATATTTCGCTAAAGTTTCTCAGGTGTGTAAGCACATTTCAACATTATGACATAATAGGTTATTGAAAAGGCTACAGAAGTTTTGTCCCTGAACCTTTAAGTTTGTTGTAGTTGTGGTTTTAGCTATAGATCTTTGTGTTTTTTCTTCCTTCAGTTGTCAAGCTAGCTGAGGCCACTTTCCCTCAGCAATGTTAAATGTATTGGTCTTTTCTTGGATTTAACTACATAGTGAATTACTCTCGGCATTGAACCAGGACCTCCCAATACGAGTTTTTGTTTTCCCCAGTAATTTAATTGCCATGCTAGCCAAGACCACTCGACCAAGAGTGAGTGTCCTATTGACAACCTTCGACGGACCCTCTTTCTTCTCCCCCCTCTCTCTCTTTCTTTTTCTCCATCTATCTATCCTTGCATTCGATTACTAGAGTATTTTCATCTCTATTCCTGATATCTTGCGCTGTTCCTCCCCTTCCTTTCTCCATTCCTTCCCTGCCCTGTTCCTTCATTTCACTTTCTTCACTATCCTCCTGCCACACATTCTTTCCTCCCCTCCTTTCTCTTTTCTTTTCCTACTACCACTGCTGTCTCGTCCCATTAATTTTGTCCTATGCTGTACTCTACTCTTCTCCACTCGCGTGCTAAACAGTGAGTTACTTCTCAGATTTTAACAAGAAACATTAAGTTGCGTGTGTGATGTGGGCGGTGACCATCATAGTGCGTGTTGTTCTGTAGCATAACTTTTCCATCACCTGTCCGGTATCACAACAATAGTCTTTAGTCTTTTATCCAGCTCATCTAGGAAAGGAGTTTATGCACGTTATCCTCCCTGGAGTGAACATAGTCATTTTTGCAATGGATTAGAAAGAAGTGCCAACTTTGTACTTGTGAAAGAGCATTCCAACCTACTTGACTCTATCCCAGTAGAGAGGAAAGGTGGGAAGGATAAGAGTGGTGAGAGGTGGGAAGGGTAGGGTAAGGGTGGCGGGATGGTGGTAGCGGTGGTTAAGTGAAGAGCATGACAAAAACTGAGTATCACGTCCGGTGTCTCTGGTGTTGCCTCCTGATCCTCCTCCTCTCGCCACGCCAGCCCTCTCTCTCACTCCTCGTACTGGTGACGACGGCTTGAGTTGGTGTGTGATGTTCGAAATACAACCTAGTTCAGGGACAAGAAAAAGAGAGAGAAGTGGTGTTGGCGTATGTTCATATGTTTCTTTGATTTATATTTTGTTTTTACAATATGTAATAGTTTTAGAGAGAATCTGACAGGCCAGTTGTAGAACATCCCTTCGTTCATCTTACTGTGTGTCTCTCTCCCTCCCCTGCAATTTCCTTGATGTCACTATCACTTTCCCATCAGTGTAAAGTATCTCCATTACTGCCGCAACTCGCAGAGGGACGAAGCCGCTGCAGTGGTAGATATTTCGCCCTCAAATAAATGCAAGGGCTAGATGCCGCGTGTGTAATTAAGGCCTGAGTGTGTGGTGGGAGGGACAGCTAGCTCAGTGAGGCAGAGAGGAAGGAAAGGATAGGATAGGAAGGAGTGGATATTGGGCCTGGAAAATGAAATGGGAATATGGTAAAGGGGAGGTATTATAGTCAAAGATCAGATGGGCAGGGGAAAGGAGAGTGAGTTTGTATACTAGAACGGGAAAAAAAGGAAGAAAGGATGAAGAAAGAAAGAAAAGTGATATTTTATTTAACGAGAGAAAGAATTGGGAAGTGGTGGTGGAAATGCTAAGGAAGGAAGGAATGAAGGAAGGAAAGAGAATACTGGAATGAGGATAGGTAAGGAGGGCAAGGAAACTGGGGAAAGGCAGGAGGTGGTGAGTAAGGGTGGAGATGACAGGAAAGGAGGAAGGGGGACACTAATGAGAAATCAAGGGGGGAGACAGTGAGGGAAGAGGACGCGGATGAGGAGGCTGGGAGGGAAGGAGGAACACGCGACAGGGACTGGAGGAGAGGAAGCGTGGAAGGAGACAGCGGAAGATTAAGCAAGGAAGACAGTGATAGAGGAAGCGAGGAACAAAGAGGAAGTAAGCAAGCAAGACCTGGATGTTGGAAAGCGAAATCATGAAAGGTATAATGATAAAGGAAGATGACAGACTAAGAAAGATGAGCAGGAATCAAATGAGGGAACAAGATAGGAGGAAGCAGAGATGAGAAGTCTAAGAGGAAACAGTGAAGGAGGAGGAAGGTCTTGTCTGGTCAGGTCTCCCGAGAGCGTGTGGGAGGGATGGAATAATTACTGGGGCGGAGATTGTCAGTGTGGACAGATGATTCCAGGACACGGTAACAAGCCCGGGTCATTAACGGCAGAAGAGTAGTAGTTGGTGTTGTAGTTTGTTCTGTGTATGGTCTATAGTGCAACACGATACTTTATAGTTACGTCTGTTTCGAGTACAGAAAACTAGTTAGCCTAGTCTACTCCTGTCGAGATCCTAACCAGTCCCACGTTTGTGTTGTTGTTTTTTCGTGTAGTTCAGATCTGATATTTTGGCACGTTCGATTTGAAATAGTAGTTTTTATTAAAAATCCCAAGATATTGATTGTGCCAGCGACTTTCTATAAACCTGAATATTGTAACGAAGTTGAACTATGAACAATGTTTTTTGTAGATCTTAGTAGCTACGAGGAGTATATTAGTAATCATTAGATGAACCGTAGATCATCACTGTACGAGCAAGGATTATAGTTACTTGTAAAACGGTCTAAGCTTGAGGGTTAGTCTCGTACCCCGTCCAAAGGCGCGTTTACTGAAATTAAAGCGCTTCTGTAACTGGTACCTTGATGGCGGATGATTGAAGAGTAGCAGCAGAATGAGGGACGAGAGGCACAGGTAACAGGCACCCATTAAAATGAAGTGTTTGACATTAATTTACCTCACCATATTATTAAAGGCAACAAAGATAAAAGATGAAAAAAAAAATGCACTTGCTCACTCACTCTACCCCCTCCTCCTCCACGTGTGTGTGTGTGTGATGGTTGTTCCCTCTTTTTTAGTTTTCATCCTTTTTCTGTTCGGGACCCGGAGCGTATTACATTGAGTATTCATGCACGATCCGAAGCCAATTACCTGAGGGGGGGCTGAAATTGGACTTATGAGTGGTTCGTCGGAGGCCCTCGACCCTTGTGGCAGCAGAGTTGAAAGGTGCCACGACGCCTCTCACTCTCTCACTCGCCCCTCCAGCTGCCATCCTTTGGTGCACGTGATCCTCCACCCTCTTCCTCGTCCACTCGACTACCCACTCCCGTGCCAACCCTTGAACATGTCCCCTTCACCCCCTCTCTTTCTCGCTCTTTTCTTGTTTTTCTCCCATCATCACATGTATCTATTGCACGATTTGTTTGTTTTGTTTCTTCGAGGCTTGCTCACTCCCTTTAATCTTCCTTACTCCTCCCCCTTTTGTATTAGCCTACTCCTGCCAACTTACCACACTCTTATCTAGTCCTGTCTTATCATATCCTTAGTGCCTGTCATTCCCTTCCTCTCAAGTCTTGTTTTATCTTAACTTCCAACTCCATCCATGCGTCCATCACCTCTCCCTCTCCCTCGTGCCTTGTAGCCCCATACTAGCGAAGTATTATCTCCAATGTTTCACGTCTCCTTCTTTCTCATCCCTCCTCATCCTTCCTTCCTTCATCTCTCCTCATCCTTCCTTCCTCCCTTGATCTCTCTCTTCATCCTCCTTCCTCCCTTCATCTCTCCTCATCCTCCTTCCTCCCTTCAACTCTCCTCATCTCTCCTCATCCTCCTTCCTTCCTTCACCTCCTCCCTTCTCCTCGCCTGTGACACCCGATAGAGCCTCTCGTTGGTGTCGCTCACTCACTACATTTCACACCTTTGTTACTCAATACTCTCCAGCCAAGAATCTTTTATTGCCCTCCTCTCACATGCCTTAAATTCCTGCTAAAGGGGACGATAGTGGTAGTTGTGTCCCTCGGGTTTTGAACACGCTGCCTTAGAGTGGATACATTGATATATATTCTTGATGTACATCGGTATGTGAAATTATTTTAAGTCGACACTAGATGAGGTGAGTGAGAAGTGGAATGATTTTCTCCTGTAACTAAATTGGCGTAAGTTAATTGTAAGATTTTGTGTATTCCTAATATCTCTCGTTGGAGGAAATGTATACTTGCTATTCTCCCAATTATTTTTGTAGTATACAGATTGATTTAATCTTAATTAGCAGAGCACAGCCTGGGTGAGTTTGTATTATATGAAACTACGTGGAATTATTTGAATGATGTTCAGAAAATGTTGTTCACATAAAACTCGTTTACAAATTGTGGTCATCGTGTATTGATTATTTGGATACGGGAAATTGAGGACTTTCATGTTAATAGAGCTGCAGCGTTTAATTGGCGTTATGTTTGTTAGCGTCGGACGTTTCAAAATTTTCGTAGAACTGTCAACATTATTATTTTATTCGTATTAACATTTTACATCATTATTGCATTTCTAACGAGTATTTTTTTCTCTTTGCAGCGTGGCTCTGATGAGCTGCTGTCGCAGACGGGTGCGGTGAGCAATGGGTCCGTAATGAGCCCAGCTCCCAACCACGCAGACAACAACAATGACGCCAAAAAGGTATGTGCAGTTTATGTCAAAAGAGGTCCAGGTTTACCACTGGATTAGTCAAATCACTCGGTCAAACTACACCAGTATTTCAGTTTCAATACCCCAGTTTGAAAAAATTGGTGTTAAAAGTACAACATTTTCTCGAACACAATGCAGTTTCTAGTTAAATACAAAGAGTTTAGCATTGGCTTCTCGCCTCCTCTCCAGAATTCGTAGTCAGCTACTGTAGTTGAGGGGAGGAACAAATGCGAATGTGGCCCATACATAATGAATGGTTATACTGTAGTTTGGTTGTATAGTTGCTTCCTGGTTATTTCTGTTCTATCTCATGTAACAAAGGTATCCGTTTCACAATATATGTAAATTCTTTTGGATTTGGGTGTAAATTCTTTGGGTACTATATTTGGACCAAATAAACATGAAACATATATATAATATGGAACGTATGGACTGTCGACATGAACTTTGTGAACTAACTGTATGTTCCGGGACTAGACCTGGTAAGAAGCTTTGGACCGAACGAGGTCTGTGTACTTTCCAATTAAACTTGTAAAGTCATCCGGGATTCCAGTTATATAAGCTCTACACATTGTGGACAGTAAAAATTTAACATAACAAAAACTGAGAATAAGGTTTTCATGTGGTAAAAAGGCAAGAAAACAAACGGACAGATGCGTAGACCCCTTTTTGCCCTAACCTAAAGGATGAGGTTTTAATGTCAATAATTAATCAAGAGAATCTGAGAAGACCAACCTCCCTTCCATATCCCCTTGTGACATCCTTGTTCATTATTTATCTGTTCTTCATACGAGTGTCACTTCATCTGTCACCTCGCAGCTGGCCCATGAATAATTACTCATTCGTCGTGGGGTTTTCAGTCGTCTTTCAAACCTATTCTTCCGTTCCCATGCTCAGTTTATTATATGTGTGTGTGTGTGTGTGAGGAGGTGACTAGGTGTGAACATGTACTGTATATTTATTCAGTCTTCTGGTTAGTTCTGAAAGGTTGTTTGCTATAAAACTACCTCGCATAGTAATGTTAAAACGTGAGCCCCAGTATAGTGCTTAGCTCCCCTCTTCCCATTCTCCCTTCCTTTTTTTTTTTTTTCTTTTCTTTTACCTCGGAGCGCATTCTTTTCTCAACTTATTTTTTCTCTCATTTTCAAGTCTTCTTTTCCCCTCTTCCTCCTCCTCCTCCATTCAGCCTACCTCGTCACGCTTCCTCTTTCCTTTCCTTCCATTCTATTTACCCCCAGACCTTCCCCCACGCCTCCCGTCACCCATCTTTCTCACCCTGCAGTCGTGGTCAAAAGCATAGAGCTCCATGCAACAGTCACCCGTTTGCACGCACAGCTGTTCTTACCCTCGCCACTTTCCTCCCCCTTGTCCCCCCTTTCCCTCTATTTATCCCACCCCTTAGATTTTCCCCTCGTTGCCCCATCTTTTTTTTTTTTCATTCGTTCGGTCCCCATTCAGTTCATTTTTCCCAGCCCCTTTACCCCCTCACCCCCACCCCTCTTTCTCCTTCCCCCCTCGCCTGGTCGTATCTTGCTTTTTATCTTGTTTTGGCTGTTCGTTATTTTTCCATTTTGCTGTTCCCTCGTTTAGCTCTTTTGTATTTCCCTCTTTTACCCTCGCTTTCTATGTATTCGTTTTCCTCTTTTTCTTTTTTTTTTCTTTTTTTTTTTTACCACACCTTTCTTTAGACAAATTCTTCCCCCTCCCCATTTCTCGTTCTGGTTGCTTTGTCGCAAATAGTATATATACATTTTTTTTGTTTTCTGGTTTATTCCATTTTAATATTTATTTTATAATTTTATTTGTCTTTACCGTTGTCTTAATCGTTTCAATGCTCCGTTACCCCATCCCATCCCATCCACACGTTTGTCATTATTTCATGTTCATTCCATTTCAATTTCATCATTGTATAGTTCTCTCCCAAACACATACCTCCCCTCCCTTATCCACTCTATATCTCTCCGCCCTCCGACACCCCTTTCTCTATTCTCTCCCGCTCTTGTCCAGTTCCCTCCCCTCCCCTCCCCTCCCCTCCCCTCCCCTCCCCTCCCCTCACGTCCTCCCTCAGTTAAATATGAATAACCAGAGTAATATTGGTGTCGATATTCGGTTCAGACTAGCAATATGAAACGTCCAGCAGTAGCCGAGCAGCGTATACGGGGAGCCCCATGCACGTGCTCTGGGTATTACATTACGTCGCTGTCATGTATTGTCACAAAACACCGACGTCCATCCCCTTACTTACCCTTTCCGTCACACACACACACCCTTTCACTCCCCTCCTCTGATTCTTCTGTCGACCCCTTCCTTACCTCAACTCAACTCTCCCTTTTCCTCTCCCCTCTTACTTTATTTTTTTTTTTTCGACCCCTTCATTCAGACCCTTTCACACCCCTTGTCTTTCCCCTCTTTTCACTTACTCTTCAACCCTTTCTTTCCATTTTCATTTTTTTTGTACGAAGTGATCACCCACATACATACTTTCTCCATCTCCTATTATTTAACCCTACTCCACATTACATCCTTACCCATCACTACCTCCCCTACTCCACCCCACCCCACACGGCCACACCCTTATCTACCATCACCCCTTCCCACCCTACACCCTGACGTATCCTCCCCCCAGCCCTACCCTCACTTCTCCCCCACAACCTTATCTATCATCACCCCATCCTTTCCTCCCCTCAACCCTTCCCTCCATCCTACCCTCACCAATGCGCTCACGTCCAACAAGTTTATAGCAATAATTCAGTTGTAGCCGCTTACAACTCTTGTCTCCCACTAATACCGTACATAACTAATCTAACTATTTGCCGCATTTGCTTCAGAATAAAGATATCTAATGCTGAAAGTTTGCTGGGATGTAATTACTGTACTGTCACTATAGTGTGTAGGTCTATATGATGTCTGTATTTCATTGCTATTTATTACAGTCACATATGTACTTACTTGTTTGTAGTAAGGAATTGTTGTTTAGATTTACATTTAGCTTATTTTTCCGGAATTCTGGTATAATTAGGTAACAGGATATTCCTTACGTCATTAGTAATGCGTGTTAATTACTTTGCATATCACATCATCATGCTTGTAAACAGTATGTGCCAAGGAAGTTCAAACAATGCTGAAATAACCTTAGTAATTATAATTGGGGGTCAGTTTCGTAGCATCGTTTGGAGGAATCGTTAGTCCTCCATTTCCTTCTACAAATATACCGTACCTTCCTAAGCTCAGGTATATTTTCTGAAAGACAACTTGTACATTCAGTTACTTGAGGATTTTTATCTATAGGTATACTCTTGATTCTCACTTTACTTTATATGGAGCGAATTTTGTCCGGCCTGGTGGTTAATATTAACTTTTGGCAGTGATACTCGATGCAATTTTTTGTTTTACTGCTTCCGGACACAATGTAAACAACTATGTACCAACCTTCTGCTATACTGAACGTTAGTCGGCGTTTGTCGTACCATTGAGGATTATGCAAAGGCGTATATACAAGTTGGGAAACATCTTATATAATCAAGTAAATGAGGTTATTTTGGGAACTCCTGGCTTCAAGTGTAACTAGTAGAAATAATTGCGGTCATGCTATGTTTATTTATAAGTAAACATGGTGTATTTCATCGATTTATTGTCACTGCATATAATGAGTTGGTTACCTGGATAGATCAAGGTGGCATCAATACTATTTGTGCTGAAATAGTGTGGAATAAAGAAAAGGATGGTTGATATCCAGGAAGAATCTTTTGTATTGCAGTAGACAAAAGATGAGAAAACACATTAAATTAAATGCAACTTTAGAGGAGTGAAGACAATAGGTAGATAAAAAGTCCCCTTGGCCTCATTATGGTAAGATGGAGGGGAAGGGTCGCACTAACCCCTCTCTAACCGTGACTCCCTGATGAAGTACCGACCAGGACAACCCACCTCAGCCCGTCACTCTCCCTCCTTGGCTCTTCACCCTCATTAGCACACACCTTCTCCAGCTACACATATACTCTCATTACCACCTCCATCATTACTACTAGTACTGCTTCATCGTTTACTTCGATAATACTACAACATCCATAACATGCTACCAGTACTACTACTTCAATGAGCATGTTACCCCACTGGGAATCATTTAACCATGCGATTGTCATATATGGAAGCACGTAATTGTGTGATTTGTGGTCCACTTATACTCTTACTTGCCGTACCGTGCCATTGATGACGTAGGTGAGCATGGACGTGCATACTGGGTTATCTACGTGGTAATGACACCCCTCTCCCTTTCCACGATACTGCTAGTAGCATTATTACTCACCTGCAGTACCACACTACCATTAAACCGCTTATATCACCACCGTCACCGACACTACCCACATTACTACTTCCTCCATTACCACTACCCACGGAATGTTACTGTTTTTACCCTCCTGGTCTGCCTTACCTCTCCATTTGGCCTAGACTTTCACTACCGTCCTACCTGGCCACCACAACCATTACTACCCTTACTGACCACCACCACAGTATTATTACCAACCCTACCGTACTTCTACCACCACCAGGCCTGCCCACCAACATCCACCACTAAGGAGACCACTACATAAGTGCACCATAGCCTACATTAAAACCATTATTACTCTCCCACCCTTCCACTAAAAACACCACCACCACCTACCAGGCTTCTTCCATTTTCCCGACCAACACTACCACTATAGAACTAGCAATAATGAAATAGCCACAGTCACCATCACCACCATCCACTCAGCTACCACCCACCATCACCACAACACCTGTACCGACCGACATCAAAGAATAAAGTTACCCTTTAACTTGCATGTTCAGCCGGGATTTTGGTGGCGTCACTTTGCTGGTTGTTGGAGAATAAACACCGCTGAAAAAGGCTGGGTCTCGTTGGGATTTGAACCCGCTCTAGGCAGGGAAACGCATATGCCTCTAACATTTACTATACCAGGATTAAAATCTATAACCCCTGTATAGGATTCACAAACATTAGACTAGAATATTGGGATTTTCAGTGTGTGTTTTAGGAATTGTTCATATACAGTTACACATAACTTGGTGTGGGTTTGGAACTGACGTTATGGTGTTAAATTGTGTACTGGTTACTGTATTTGGAATAGTCTGTCGAGATCCACAGTCCAATACTGTTAATAGTTCCAAACAGTATGGTGTTAATTCACAGTTCTGTTGTAATGGGGAGTGGGGACTAGGGAGGTTGGGTGGTGTTTGGAGGTTGAGATAGCGTTCGTCATTTCCATGGTGTTGTTGTTACGAGACTCTGAGGGCCAGTGGGCTTGGGCGCTCTGGCCACTGAGCATAACTAATGAGATGTCTCCAGCTCCTCTCCTGGGAACACCTACCAGAACCTTGTTCCTACTTTCCCTTTGTTGTAGTCTTGAACTGTGGGCGTGTAATATTTTTTCTTGTAAGGTAGCATTGTAATTACATCATAAATATTCACAGGTAATAACAGTTGCGTAATTACTCCCTAGGTAGCTTCGTACATATACTCCTTCCTTGGTTAACGATATGTCTAGGTAAAACGTGTTTAACGAACCATAAGACATTTCAGGGCATCGCGTTGGAAAATTATTTGTGGTATATAACTTGGTGTATATATGCTAATTGTGTTTTTGTTCTTTCCAAATAATTAATAGATATATTTCCTTTATTGCAGGTGAAATTGGACACCAAGAATCCCGGGGCTCCCTCCCGAGTGATTCACATCCGCAACATCCCCAATGAGGTCACAGAGGCCGAGATCGTCCACCTGGGCATCCCCTTCGGAAAGGTTACCAATGTCCTCGTCCTCAAGGGCAAGAACCAGGTAAGCACAACCAGGAACTTACATTATGGTCACTCCTGTGGATTAAAATACACGTGGACGTAAACCTGTAGACAATAAACTTCATCCAGTTGTATTGACCAGAGAACTGACGTGAACGAGAACCGACCATGGACGATGCTGCTCGTCATTGCATTTTATCACATTGGCGTTAATTTATCCATTTCCGTGTCCGTCTGTCTGTTTGTACCCTGCGTGTGCGAGTGGAACGTGATAGGGGAGTGCTTGTAATAAAGGCCAAAGAGGGAGGAGATGAATAGCAGAGCATAAAGAGGGACTTGTTATTAGCTCGGCTTAAGCCTCCTCCTCTTCACTTTCATGCGTCATTACCTGTGATGAAGGCTTTTGTCTCTCTCTCTCCTTCTTCCTCCTGCTTCACAACAGCTCGCTCGCTACCACTGCTATATGCTGCACTTCATTACTACCACCACCACCACCACCACCACTACAACAACAACAACACATGCATATACACGCCCGTACCGCCATCATTAGCACTATTGTTACCACCTGCTCCTCATCACCGCCCACCACCATTACAACTTGTTCTTCCCAATCCCAACACCACGTACAGTTAAGAATAAATATCTACGGTGCACCCTCTGTAGTGTAATCGCTAGCTTTGTGGTACAGTAATAATCTGCTTCTAACTACTCTAGATAGTTTAGAATTTTTAAGGAAGTTGTAAAAAGTAAACAAAGATGAACACTAATTTTAATATCCCTCTTCACTATTTCATCACTCATTGTAGACCACCATTATTCACTATTTTGTATAACATCATCAGCTTGTAGTTAATTGGACCCTCGTCTTTCATTTATTCACCCTTGATCTTGGACACGAGCTGCTCCGGATTTCTGATACTGTTTTTGCACGAGTTTTGTCGCCATCAGGCGTACAGTTAACTATTCTCGTGCTTCACTGGCTCAGGTGTTTTCTCCTAACTATTTGATATTTAAAGTATCAGGTGTGTGTGATGTAATTACCAGTATAATTGTATCAAATCCCTCGAGGGTTGTAATGCTTGCAAAATTAAATGTAATAAATCTTGAAGGCGCAAGTTACTGCCATTCTCAGATCTCATAAATCTTCAAAGGTTGTGCGCTCTTTCAGAATTGTTTATCGAATGAAGTTTTATAAATTGGTGGTATGCGCTGGTGATAACTTTTGAAAGTCGTTATTTTTATTTAATATTGTTGTATTACGAATCTTAACGTGTCCTATGACGCTTCATTGTAAGATGTCACGTCATATAGATCCATTGTGGCATAGAACACAGATCCATAATAAATATCACGATAGTATTTATTTTCACGTTTGGCGTTTGTAAACCACATGACTCGCAGGAAGACACCACACAGTGAGAAATGATTGTGTGTCAACCAAACGGGGAAAAAGTACTTGTACCCTTCCACTCTAAGCATCGAGTTCTTGCCTAGTTCATAGTGACTGCAAATACTCGAATAGAATATATGAAAAAAATAGGCATCTATCTCCTCGCTATCACTTCCCCGTTTGCCCAGTATAGGGACGCGACAGTTTTATATTTTTTACTCACTGTTTGTGAACTTGAGTGGTTTTTTGCCGCGGGTACGATTATGGCTGAATTTTGTCGGTGGAAAATAAAATGATGGGAAAAAAGTTTAATTGCTGCAAATGAAACTGACCTAATACTGCCAATTATCGAGGGCGAGTCGTGCAAACTTTATCCCGTTCATTAATTTCTTTGTTTCAAGGGTTGTGGGGTTAAGGCGATTGTTTGTTGCGTTGTTATATTGCGGTAGCAACTTGTTACTAATTAATGTAGACAACTTTGCGAGACCAGGCGAGGGAAATCTTGCAGTGTCTGTGTATTATTGTTTTCAGGTTTTTGTACTTATTGTGATTGTGCAATGTCTGTTATTTTGTTGTTTTTATATATTATATTAATACATATTTATATTTGTTTCTGGCATTATTATTATAAAGCATTCTTATATCTTCGTGTGTGTATAGGCCTTCCTGGAGATGTCTGACGAAGTGTGCGCCACCACCATGGTCAACTACTTCACAAACTGCACCGCCCAACTGCGTGGCCGCGCCGTCTACGTCCAGTTCTCCAACCATAAGGAACTCAAGACGGATCAGACCCACTCCAACGCGGTGAGTTTGCCTCATAGGTCTCCTGTGCTTGTTTCTTAGGGCCAGCTGTATATACGCCCTTTATATGTACAGCCACAATCAAATAACCACCGACACATTCCTTCCTTTGTGCAAATAAATCGGCGTCAACCCCCTCAATTATTATTAAGAGGTGCTGCAAAATCATACATGTGGTGTTGGATATTTGATTGTGGCTGTACAGTTGCAAATTATTGTTCTTTACCACTAGTTATGTAACTGTTGTCGTGTTTTTGTAAGAATTTGCTGTCCAATGTCAGTGTGGTAAGGAACTTTCGTCTGCAACTATTTGATACTGTATATTTATTACTAATGTATTTAGATGTGGTCTGATTACCTCGTAAAGATTTTTAGATAACATATTCAGATATTATACATTTGGCTCATGACACAGTTCTCGGAAAGTTGGATCTATAATTCGTAAATATACCGTAGCTAGTTAACGGGGAAGTTGGCGCAGTCTGGAAACAACTTGACTGACAATCGTATCTAGATTGAGTTCGACTCTCTCCATTACCGTGAGGCCTCCTAACTTCAACAATAACAGGAGACTGGGGCGCCATACATCACCCACCTGACTAACTAACTAACCTGATCAGAGCGAGGGCAGGTAAATAGAGGAAAGGAAAGTTGATGGTGGTAGAATATTGTGGCGCCTACATTTAAGGAGTGTAAAGGGGGTTAAATGGACCAGTCAGACATAATTAGTGAAAGGTTGGAGAGAGATGGTTGTGTTGCCTGGCGGCTCCCCTACCCGTCTGAAACCTTTGGAGAGAGAGAGAGACTAGGCTCTCCCCCTCCCTCGCATTGTTGTTGCAGAGAATAATTAATTACTACCGTATGCGGTGGCTTAAATTGATATTATACTCTTGTTACTTTAATGTAAGAAATGAATCATTAGACATTAACTTTAGTACAACCTAGAAATGACGTAAAAACTACTACTGAATAATATTTTGTTATAATAGTACTTTGGAGGTGTTGGTAGGTAGAGTATCCTAGACTGTATCTTGAGCCAAAACAGAAATCTTATTATATTAGGCGGATATTTAATTAAAGAGGTATGAAATAAGAAATAGACATTATAAGTAGTCCAACTTCAGCTAAAACTTTTTCCATTATTGGAGATGACTTGCATCACAAATTATTATAGTCCAGATATTTTCCATGAAGAACGTTGCTGGTGGTACTTAAGCTAATGACTTAATTAAGCCCAAGTTAAACAGGGGTACACTTTTCAATCTCCAACATTTTCAAGAAATATCCACCACCCATCGATTATTATGTATCGTATTCTCTCTTCCCCCTCCCCTCCCAGCTTGTCATATCCAGAAGATTATCGCCCCTCCCCCACCTCCATGCTTTTTGAATCAATAATTTTCGCTTTTGTCCACTCCCCAGCAGAACCCTAGTGCACAGGCAGCGCTGCAGGCGGCCCAGGCTCTCGTGAACCAGACAGACACCCAGGGCGGCCCCAACACCGTCCTCAGGGTGATCGTAGAGCACATGATCTACCCCGTCACACTTGATGTCCTCTATCAGGTCAGTAACAGACATTTTGCCTTGATTGTTGATATTCTCTTGTTTCTCTTTACCTTGATTATTGTTGCCCCTTTTAAGTTTTGGGATCACTTCCGCATTCTGACTTTACTATGGGCTTATTCTTCCTGAATAAATTGCTCTACTTTGTAGACATATTATCCTGTCAGTACTTTTCCTCTTATCTCTAATGATCTAATCACTGTACGTTACATTTCCTGCTGTACTGTTGTTAATTAAGTATTCCTTTAATTTGTACTTTTGTATGTAGTTAAATCCACGTTCTATTTGTCATTGGAAATCTACCTTTATCCTGGTGATGTAATGGAGAGACGTCATTGAAGGATCTTCCTCGCATCTAATTTATCAAGTGTGTTAACTTTTTATGGAAGCTGTTATATCCTTTTACTACTCATTCCTGCGCAGACATTGGATATGGAAGCCTTATTAAGACACGAGCATAACCCAAGACACACAGGTGGCTTACAGACTTCTTCACATTCGTTACTTAATTATTATTCTACGTTATCTGCTTGCAACCTTTATCTATCCACTTAAGATTACGACTAGTGAAATTTTATCGAAATATTTACTCACCACCCCTATGAGTTTATAATTTTATATATTCTTTTCCGCGACTGTGCGTTATGAAAGCTTTCTCAATGGATGTGATTATCGACAAATATGATGGTCTTATTGTCGAGAGATTAATGCAGTCGTCCACTCGAGTTCACTCTTAGTTCTTCCGAAAGCTGCCTAAAGGTTTAGCCAAAATAGGAAGTGTCATCTTGTCGTTGGGTTCTGAGAGTATATGTTTACTCATTATAAATAGATTGTCAATAATTGTGTTTATGAGAAACCACTAAATAATTTATTTCAAACCTACACTCGTGTTTGAAAATAAATAAATAGTATTGTAATTTTGTGCGTAGTTTGATGAATCAGTGGGATAAATTTTACTGTAATTAAAAATTGTTTTAATTTATCGTAATGTATGTCCGTAGCTATGGGTATAAGTCTCAAGGTAATGTACTCTTCTAATAACAGAAATGTACTAAGAAATTACCTAATCGTAAAACCTCCCTTTCGTGTAAGTGAATGCAATTATCCTGCCCAGTTAAGTCATTAATTATGGAGCCCTCTAATTGCGTGTATGTTAGGGTGCAAGGAGACATTATTGCAGCAACACTGACCTTATGTATACTCGCTTTAATATTAACGGTGAAGAACCTGTATTCCACTGGTTAAAGGTTCCGTATACGCACGTTTCACTGGTACAGTATATTTATATATATAGTGCCTAGAGAAAATTGCTAAAATTTTCGAAAGTATGTATAGGTTTTATATTTTTTTAAAGTTAGGTCTTTTATACATGCCGTGTTCCTGTTTATGGTACTAATATTACTTATATGCAGTATCGTTATACTGTAGTTGGTTTTGTGTGTTTGTATCATTATTCACTGTAGCCGATGTCACAAGTTAAAGAATTTAAGTTATTTATTCATTTATAGACCAGGCGGCATATGGCATCGTAAGCGAAAATAGTAAGGCTTGCTGTTTTTCACCGTTTCCATTTTTAGCATATTGACGTAAGCTGTTCAGTTATATTTCCCCGATTTCCAACATATTATGTGTTAGGGAATTGACGAACATGGTTGTGTGTGGTTTTTATAGGTTACCATTCGGTTTGCCACATAGTTATATAGCTAAACTTCACAAGACTTAATGAAGAGTGGCATCGGGTATCCTATAGTTTTGTATATTGATATAAATAGAACGTTACAATCACACACAAACAGGAGCGCATCTGTTTGTGTGTCAGTGGGGTTGTTTTTGTAGCGTAGCCAGCAAACATTGAGGCACCAACCACATCCACACCCACTACTAGATGGTCGGCACTTTGTCCACCTGATGCCCGTGTATTGGGGGATGGACAGGCAGACATATTGCTCGGGGACAGCCTCGAGAATAGCCTGCAGGAACCGGGGTAAAAGAGGCGACGACGGTATATTGTGGGAAGGTAACAGGGTGGTGATGATACTGTACAGGGCTGGGTGGACCTCGTGAAACTCGTACGTCGATTTACTGTAAGGATCCCATCTATCGGTACATTGGGTAAATCACTCATTGTTATAGGGATATCTTGAATATGCTGTCACTGGGGTAAGTCCGTTGTATTATCCTGGTGATAAAATGGACTTTGTATAAGCAAGCTCGGTTTGATTTTGTTATCATGACATGTTTTCATTACTGTAACCATAGGAAACTACGCCTGCACTTTTTTTTCTTTTTTTTTCCGAGATTGAATTTGTAACTCATGAATTGGACATTGAATATTGCTGAAATCTTTAATTCGTCTATCTGAAGAAATATAATTTTCATCAGTATAGTTGAGTACATTTTCATCATTAATTCATCATTGATTTGCAACAGCACATTCGTATAACATTGGAGGAAATGTATATGTAAAGCTTAAGGTAAACAAATTGGAGTAGGTATTTTGAGTGTGGTTCAGAGGCTGAGAGTAGAGTGTTGGGTGGTGGCGGCATCCTGCCCTGACGACGCGCTCTGCTACACACACACACACACACACACACACACACACACACACACACACACACACACACACACACACACACGATATCTCCTTATAACACTAATACCCTTATCATAGAAGAAAAAAATCTACCTTGCCAGTGTGTAGTATACTGTACTACATTGAATTCAGAAATTTGCACTTTTAGAAATGGTTTAAATTATAGATGGGTTGCCGACTTTAAATGTGTAAACTCTTAATCACATTGGGTGGATACATTTCTGTAAATAAAACTGAAAATAATAAGCATCAAATCCAAGATTTCCTCTCGGCGTGAGCGGGTGCAAGCAAGAAAAGGCCTCATTAACTTGGCTTGCCTTGGTCTGGTGGGCGTGTGGGTGGAAGAGGCTGGAGCAGGCCCGACATTTTTACTGCTTTCCATCCCTGAGTATCGCTGGGAGCGGTTACCTGGGGGACGGGAGGAGAGGAGGGCGGTATCCCCAACTTACTTATAATACAGGGAGTTCTCTCTTCCCAGGACGCTCGTCAGTCTCTTTAGTTTTGTGGGGCTGTAATGCGGCTTCACCAAACATGGCAGGATAAGACGTGTAGTTTTGAGTATCGATGTAGGTTACCTTGAAGAGAGGGCGTGACTCCTTATTGTATATGCAATCCTGTGGAAAGTAGAATTTACTAGCTTTAATTGAAAATTTAATAGTCCCTCATGGAAGACTCCTATATTTTAGTAATTACCTCCCTTGAAATTCTGTATGCTTTGGTGGTTGTGTTCCCCGAGTATAAACATACTAGCCTATCGTACATGGTGATTTATGAAAGTTATTTTATCGAACATTAGACGACGTTATTGAAGTTGTGATTATACAATTGAGCTTCACACGGCCTAGAGACGCATTAGTGAGTCGTGTTACTAGCTGTAGGTGGTGTTATGCAGTCAAGTTAAATCACTAAATTTCGAGAGAGGGATAGCAATATAATTTTCGTGGAGAGAATTCCACCATCTCTTCTGTGATGTGCACCTAGGAGGGAACAGTATCTGCATATTTTACTCGAAATTCTGGATGATGTACTGTTCATTATCACAACCATCGTACTACAGTATATGTATTTAACTAAGTATATACTTTCCTAGAAGAGAAAAAATCCATGTATTTCAATAGAGTTTGGACGACGCGGGCCGAGTAAGGAAGGCAAGGGAGGCGGTCGGTCATTTCCCTAGTGATGTGGGCCCCGAGGATTGGGAGTCGGCGTTCCCGGCACTCTCCTCTTATTGAATCTGCCGTGCGACACCGTCCCCCGCCACCTCAATCTTGGACACATTTCCAAGCCAATATCCGACAAGGCCTCGACGTCTCGCACCTGTAGAAGCGTCCCCAGGGGGCCTTCGAGTGAAGGAGGGAGAGAGGGGTTGGGGAGGGATGGGGCAAGTGAACGAAGACTACTGGTTGGTTGGTTGGATGGTTGGTGACGCCCAAGCTTCCTCCCTACTATCGGCTTGCATACGTTATGAGGTATACAGGTTAAGGGGGGAGACTCGATGGTACATTGGGAAGGCTACTGATTCCTTCAATCTATACCACAAGCCAGATATCTCATTTTACTAACAATGAGGTGTTATGTTTCCTGGTATAGTTTGGAGGAAGCAGTAGCCATCGAGTTTACCATCAAATGTCTCTCCACTTATATTAGTTGTATCCTCACTTGCTAAATAAGCTATTCTGTTACCACATCCAAGCAGATTCCTCAGAATTCAGTCATTATGGACGGCGCCACTGAACTGGGACGACCGAATACCAGATATATATAAATTGTGTTCAAGCAATTATCATTCTCCATAAGACTGAATCGCAGTTTCTCCTATATGATTATAAAAATAGCATGGCGGTAGAGAAAAAACGCTGCTATAAAATATCTACCCCTCCACGTCCCTTCCCTCCCCTCACCCTCCTCCATCTACAACCATTCTCCTTACCCCTCCCCGCCTCCAGTCTACCCTCCCTCCATTTGGTGTTTGTCCCATATCTTCCTCCCTCCCTTCGGTACCTCATCTTAGCCATGTTATCGTCCTCGGCCTTCCTTCCCTCCCTCCCTCCCCTCCCTCCCTCCCTCCCTCTCTGTCAACTTGTTTATCATATTTTTCCACCTTTTCCGTCATCCTTATTATAGTCTGTCCACACTAAACATTACCAATATTTATATATAATTGAATTCTTAATCCGCTCACCAGTCCCCTTCTCTCCTATCCCTCCTTTATTCCCTCTCATAATTTTACTCCATATATTCTTACCTGTCAGTCCAACATTGCCTCGTTTTTCACTAGTTTGTTATAGTTTCTTTACCCTCAACCTTATCCATATTTTCCTTTCCTCATGTTAAAAGTATCCCGTAAAGATTATTACTCATTCGAAGTGTCCTCATTGGATCCCTGTTGTCCTTTTATGATCCACTTGGCGTGTCTGACTGACTGTCGCTCCAGTACTACCCTCAGTTGTGATTTCTTAATTTTATCTTTCCCTCCCTACCTCCCCCTCATTCTTTACTCTCTCCCTCCTGTATCCCCTCCCTGTACTGTACCCATATCTCCCCCCTTTTCCTCTTGCCTCTCTTATTCCCTTCTCCCTGGTGCCGTTCTCCCTCCCTTATATATCGTATATCGTGTCCTCTTACTTCTTGCTATGTATCATATCTCCTGTACACCTGCTTACCCGTCTCGTTCTCAGTACCACAGTATATTACTTGACCTGGGGAACCACATTCGGTTTCCTTGCGAGAATCGGTGAGTATCGGGTTAGCTAGATAAACTGTACTTGAGAGGTCCAACACTTAGCTAAATTCCTCTGTTTCGACTTGGAAGAAGGCCAGGCCTCATGCCTTGCCCAGGGTCTGTATATCATCCAATGGTTTATATGCCTCCTGTCACCTGGGGACTGCGTGTGCTCTCCCGTGAAACGCAGCCATACGAGTAGGCTATATCGATCGTTCTCCTGGAGAGCACTCGTCACATAAACATCACCAAACATGTTTTTTTTTTATCATTGATACTACACGCTTAAACATGTTTTTGTATCCCCTCATAACTTTTATTTATCCATCGGCCTCGCTGCACATAAGCGTCGGTTGTATACGAGTATTATCCAACTGGAATTTTTGTCCCTTGTAGATATGTAACCGAATATAAGGTTAATATTAAGAGTTCTTACGGAGGCCACCCGCAGAATTCACTTTGTAATTCCGATAATGTTCCTGCATACCCCTCCTCTCTACTCTTACGTATTATCGGATAGCTCGTGATATGCTCAGTAAAATTCAAGGCAAGTAATTTTAGCTCTGCTTCCTATAATTTGGTAGAAGCTAAGAAAGAAGCAAAAGTTTAACAATAATGGTGTACTCTCAAAATAAACCATTAACTTATGGAAAACTTGTGGCTATAGTGCGATTGAAAGTTTGAATCCTTTAGTTTCGAAGATGCATATCTGTAAAACAAAATAATTAAGAGGCTTGCCCGCGTGTCTAGTTGAGTTGAGTGAGTAACATGCAGGCGGGAGCTCACCATTCCATGGGTTGGCTAAGGAAATGCACAGCGTCGTCAATGATGGACATAATAAACGCCGAAGTCCTGATAACTGTATTGGTAGTAATTTTGGAGAGTGGGAGTGGTGAGACCGGCTGGTTGGGGGGGGGGGGGGCACACCTACCCAGTGCAGCAACAATAACCGACATGGGGGAGGGGAAGATAGGCGGGGCTGGCTGTGGAGTCGCCGTCGTCGTCACCGTCGTCGCCTTTGAGTGTGTTTTTCACGTGGCTGCCCGTTAATAGTTCCCGGGTGTCGGCAAGGGCGGCGCTACCAGACGCTGCTTTAATTTACGTTTAATTAAATATATTGTGTTACCGGAGGGGAATGGGAGGACGGGGATGTTTGATGTGGCAGACGGTGACGCGGCAGGTGTGATAGGTTGACAGCAGTGCCGCCCGCCCGCCGCCTCCCCCTCCACCAAGTTTCCTATCACATGCCAGATAACGACCTCCTCCATACTGCGCTTTCCCCACAATTTCCAGCACGGAGAGCAGCCTTTGTCCTCACACTCCACCCAGCCAACGAGTCGTTACTAGCCTCTTCCTCCTCCACCCCGCTTCCACATGTGTTTTTATTACGGTGTAAATTGGTGCATGCCTGGTGAAAGGAATATTTCACGTTTTATTTTCTTTGTGCGATATATTGTAATGAGTTTTCATTCATTCAAGCAAATTATTCTCAAATGGACTAAATATTTGAAAACGTCGATAGTTTGATAGTTGGAAATAATTAGCATGATTTCTTCATGAGTCACAGTTCAAGTAAATAAGAAATTAATAAGGTTTCTCAGTATCATTTGATAAACAAAATACGGTTTTAACTACATACTGTACATGGTTGTGTGAAATTAGACTAATTTGTTCATTTATAGTAAACTATGAAACTTCTCTATCTATCAGTCTGTCTCAATACTCCTATATGGTCTTTAAAATAACTTCCTTTTTTACAGAACATCACACATGTTAGTAACATTTATATCGATTGATCTGACTGCAATAATTCCTGACTTATTCGGGATTTTGAAACATTTTAAATCATTGTTAACTTGCCTTTTCAGATTTTCTCACGTGTGGGTAAAGTCCTCAAGATCGTCACCTTCACAAAGAACAGTAAGTACTGGTGCTGTTGGATTAGTGTTGATGGTCTTAACCTCCCTGTCTTTTTCCAGCTTCCTCCTCTTTTCATCCTTTTCCCTTTTACTTTTCCATGCACCTCTTTTCATCCATCACCTTGTCTCCCTCCTTCCTCGTTTGCCCTCCCGTGATCCACTGCCTATCCCTCCTTACTTCATTTTCAGCCCCCACCACCTCATCCATATTCTCACCTCACCCATTATTCTTCCTGTTTCTTCCCTACCTTCATTCAGCCCCTCCCATATCTCTTGTGTTCTAGCATTATATTTCATCCTCCTCAATTCATTATCTTACCTTATTCCATTGCATTATCTGTCCCACCTTTTGCTTTCTATCCTCATTTTTTTCGGCCCTCTTTCGTAGAACAACTTTATTCCGTACTTTTTTTTTTTTTTTTTTTTTTTTTTTTTTTTTACTCCAAACTTCCCTCCCTGTCCAGTCATTGCCTTACTTCACATTCCTGAGGTTAAGAATGTTTCATTTGTAAGGACTTTATTAGTAGCTTTAGTTATGATGAAATGCATACAGTATCAAAAGTCATTTTCAAACAATACAGTATATTGTAAGTTGAGGTAGCATTAATAAACAACACTAATGCAGTACATATTGTAACGGGTTTGCCTTTGATACAGCTGATTAGAGTAATTGAATTTAGTGAGCTTTGACATGGGGGAGAACAATGAGATGGAATAGATAGGTGAAGAGTTGGGTGTTCTTGTTTTTTGAAGTACAGTAGTAGATTGTCTGGGTGACTGCTTTGAGTCAAGTAACATAGGGGACCAAGTTATGAGGAGGTGGTGCAGGTAACTTGTAGGAGGAGAGCAGAGAGGGATGGAGGGGATGAACCAGATGGCGGTATGTTTATGTTGGTGCTATTCTGAGAGTTTGTTTATCACTCTCTTGCCTGCTTACCTTCCTCCCTCCATATCCCATCCTTCTGAGGAGGGTTACCAGTACTGTATTACACTTACATGCTCATCATATTTCCCCACCCATCCCTTAATTATGGAGAGTTTAAAGTATGCTTAGTCTCGTATGAAAGCAGAGCTCATAGATTATACCATGTCATGATTTGAGGTCTATAATGCAGTAGGAGTGGATGCACATATACATGTGGCTGATTTTTTTTTTTTTTTTTTTTTTTTTTTTTTCCTCCAAGGACCTTCCCCAAAGACATGTTCTTAGATTTAACCTTGTATCTAAGTGTTGTCTATTCAGAGATTAGCAAACTTACCATATCTTGTTTGTGAATTGTCAAAATTCATTCCTGGAAATAGAATTTAAGGGTTACAGTGATAAAACTCTGCTTCTTCTTTGCTTTCTAGATACATTCCAGGCTTTGATCCAATACCCTGATGTTGTTACTGCACAGGCTGCCAAAATGGTGAGTACGAATGTATTTATACTATTATCATTATTGTGATTAACATTTAATTACTGGCATATACAGTAGATGAAAATAACAGTACAGGTACTTGATAAATTAAATTTAATTATTATTCCTTTGTAACTATGGGATGTATATAATGGAAATACTTTGTAAACTATCAGAATAGAGTTTTTATACTGTGTATTCAAAAGTTGCATTTAGGGAAGTTAAAAGGTAGAATGTATTTTATATAACTACTGTACCTGGGTTAGACTTGTAGAGATGTAGAGATTTTATTGCCTTGATCCATGATATTCAGATTGATTTTAGATATTGTTGAGTATCTACATTCTGTATATTTTTTCTTCAGACTCTGGATGGTCAGAATATCTACAATGCCTGCTGTACTCTACGCATTGAATATAGCAAGCTGAGCAACCTTAATGTGAAGTACAACAATGACAAGTCCCGAGACTACACCAACCCTAGCCTTCCCACGGGTGATCCTGCCCTGGACTCTGCCCTGGCTATCGGTGGTAAGTGGCCAGCCTGCGCTCAGCGGCGGGCCCACCAGCGGCCACCCCTGCACGCTAAGTGGGCCGCCTCACACCTGGGCCACACCCTGCATGCACATGTGGCCCATCAACCCACTAGCAACCCCAGCCCACAAGCACACTCGTGTCATTAGCAACTCCATTAGAAGCTCCGGCAGTCACTTAATGAGTCGTATTGACATTTATTACTCTTATACTTCACAGTCATGCCGCCCCCTTTTGTAGAGTGGTAGTAGTCAAACTTGATTTAATGTAACATTATGAGTAGATGCCTTTGTTGCTTGAGCGTGGCTGTGGTGCCAGGTTGTAGTGGATCCCTCCCATCATTTTTTGCTCTCTCCTGGACTCCTCTTCTCCCGACTTCACCAGCCTGTCCCCCTCTTCTCTTCTCCAGACTGCTTACCAACTTTCCACTCAAATCCTCTGTCCGCTGGGACGTTTCCTGTTGAGTTTGTGTTCATTATTTGTTTTTTTATGGACCAGTATTTGTTTTTGTCTTTTATTTTACATACATGGTAACTCACAATACAGTGACAGAACAAACTAAACAAGACTTATCAGGACAAATTCATGAAACAAAACTTTTGTATGCCTCAATTATTTTTAAAACAGTTATTTTTCAATGTCAGGGGTTAACTAATTTTGTTTTGTCATTATCATTATTTTACCCCAAAACCTTTTCCAAAACAGTCCCTATGTATACCCCAGAATTCATCCCTAGAAAGATGAGAGAGAAAATGCCATTTGAAGGGTGACCCATTGGATCCCTTTGTCCTCCTCAAAACTGAAGAAAAACCACATTTTGATTTCCAATTCAGCACTTCAATCAGTAAAGTCATTTAGGGGACAATTTTGGAAACCATGTTTAGTGATTACATTGTAGATTGTTTTGTATTATTGTGTGCTGGTTTTTATTGAGTTTTGTGGTGAGAAGGAAGAGGTGGAGTGAGGGACCCCCCCCCTGTTGTGCGTACATTAGCAGCTCCTCTACCACACAGGCCCCGAGTGCACGTGACCACCACTGTCTTGTGTATTATATCATGGGTACTACCCCGACAAAATTGCTGAGGAAGAAGCACCACCAGCAAGACCTGGGGCATGAAACCATGCTGAACTAAGCATCATATATACACCAGAGACTTGGCAGCTACTAAAGTATCTACGGTGCTTAGTCTGGCGAGGCTTCAAGTTTCAGTTCTGCCAGCAATGTGTATTCCTCAACACCACTGTCTTTAACACACACTAGCACACACGCCCTCATACCAGTAGCCCCACACTCACATCATGGCTTAGCTTTTTATTGTAAGATTTGTATGTGGGATATCACCAGAGCCTATTGAATCCAATTCTAAGCTTGTTTAATTTGCACTAATCCAAATGTAGAGAGCATTACAACCCGTAGCTTAAAATATTCACAGGATGCTAGTTCTTCTCAAAGAGTACTAGTCCTTGGTGGGTGTATGTGGGCATGTTGTGATTACTAGTTTGTGTGCTGTTGTTGTGTTAGGGGGTCTTGGTGGGATGTAGCAGTCTCTACTTCTCTCAGAGGTCTTAAGTGTAGTCTGACTGCACTGGCAAATAAGTGCAAAAGAATTTGAAATGTCAAGATAATTTATTTTATTTTATTTTTTATTTTTTTTCGTGTATTATATGTATATCCCAAAATGAATAATTGATTCAGATATCCGTCTATTTTATTTGGATATGCCTTCACATTTTGAATAATTTTTTTACACTTATTTTGAAGTAGGATCCAATGCTTTTTGTACCAGAGAAGAGAGACAGCTAGCTGGTCCACACAATGTTGTTTTGCATCTGAGAAGATGAGACAGCTGGTCCACCCTTTTGTAGTATTGAGGTCCTATTACCATTTACTTCACCTGTGAAAAGAGAAGAGAGACAGCTGTTGGTCCCTTGCCGGGGGTTGTTGTGTGTGTGTGTGGTGGGGGCTCTCGGACCCAGCCTCAGGGTGTGCTATCAATATTGTAGGTGGTCCCCCTGGTGTGCTAGCCTCCCCGTTTGCTGCAATGCATGGACTCTCGTCGCCGCTAACCGCTGCCTATGGGGCCTCACCTGCGGGAGGTACGGTACTGCACGATTAACAACACTGGCTGCCATGTCCACCATCCCCCCTTACAGCTCACCTCCTTGTTGGATTGCTGCCTGCTTCGTGCCCAGATATTTTACCATTTGAATATTATGTACATCTTGAAGCTAGTGAGATATACATTATAGGGTATTAATTTCTAGGACCATTTGTCTGTTTTGCATCACCATCAAATACATCCATAATATATGGATATTTCTCATAAAAGTTAGACAACAAGTTGTTAATTAAGTTCATAAGGAGACACTATATTTATTAAAATGTGGGGTTTCTCATCTACTGTGTAGTGATGGCAGGTATTGCAGTGAGAAGCGTAAGGGGGAGATTACTGTGGTGGATGGTGGGTGGTACCGTTTGCTTTTTTGTTGATACTAATATTTATTACATGTAGCAAGGCCAACAGTCATATTTTATCTTGCTAAAAAGGAAAAATCCCTGAACTCTTTTACATACTTTAGATCTGATTTTTACATGTTCAGCATCATGTTCGTTTAATTACAAATGACCCTGTTCAAGTTGAATCCATGTTAATCACATTGAGTATACCTCTAAAATTTATAATAGATGAAGATGTTTGATTGGCCTTGCTTTCGCAAATGATTGATGTATATTTAATTAAGAATGGCAGACATGTACTGGTAGATGCATTGAGACTGGCTTGCATTTCCTAAAAGAAAATTCCCTTTTTAGATGACCAATCATAGCATTCAGTAGCATTATTTTTGAAGCCTCAGAGCCTGTTGAGGTATGTCCCTTCATAGTAGAATAACCTTTCCTACTTCTGTTAATCTACTGAATTTTGATGGAACATACTGCTATTAGTACATCAAATTTTTCAGTTATGTATTGGCTTAACAGAAGTAGAGTGGAGTTGCCATAGCCAGTATCTGCTTTGCATCCCAGTAGCTTGCTAAGGTTGATTGACAACATGGATACTTGATTAGGTGGGAATAAAGCTTGTGTCCAGTGCCTCATATGATTGTCAATATTATATGATGTTGAGTATTAATGATTTCAGGTATTGTATGATACTCATTATGTAAGGGATTTTATGTTTTTAGAGTAATTGAATTGTTAAAATGCCTTGTTTAAAAGTGATCAGTATATAAGTGTTTATAGAATAGAATATACAGTACTTGTTAAAAGATGAATTCAACAGGGACCTGTTAAGTTGAATGTGCAATGAAAGGTTTTCAATATAATGTGCATAATTGTTTATTAAGTGGTGTGTAAATGTCACATGATTTACTCTTAAGAAATTAGATATGCCATAACAGTAATCAAATGTTCGGGTCTGATGGAAGGGTATTTCTCTCTCATACTCTCCTGTAAGTTTCCCAACTTTGATTTATTTCTGAATACTACTATAACCTTTGTCCTCCTGCAGTCTTGTAAACACTTGCTTCTCTTATCCTACTCTTTCTTAAAATGAATCCATTTATCCCAGTTTTCAAAGGTTTTTAAAATTTTCATGTACATATCTATTCATGAAATCCCCCCCCCCCCTTGTTCCCCCTCCTCCCCAATGCTTTTTCCCTCTTTAGCCTTTAGCCCTTTGTTCACTCCACCCTGACCAAGATCCGGTTAGCATTGGTTCACTCCTGGACCGGAGTGGGGGTTCATTCCCAGCCAGCCATCTTGTTGCTTTTCACTGCCAACACCTTAAGTGCCGTTGAGCCTCTTTATTGGCCATCACCACCACCACCACCACCACCACTACATGTTTATCTCTCTTACCTTGACTACTGCCGTACTGTTTTCTGATGCTGAGCCCTTGTCATCATCATAGCCACAAACGTGATAGCCAGCTGTTCCCATGTTTAGCATGTCCTAAACTGACCTGACCTGACTTGGGCTCTCACTGTGTACTATCTCTGTTTCAGTTTCTTCTCTTTCAGCTCCTAATCTGAACTTACCGAACCGTACTGGCGAGAATGCTACACCGACAGGTAGGTTAAATGTGACGGCGCGCACCTGCTATGCTCTGACAGGGTGAAAAACCAGGATCTCCTCTTCTTGTTTCTGCAGGCTCCATATACCGTAACGTATTGGATACTCCTTTCCCATATCTAGTGTTTAGTGTTTAATGATCCTGGTTTTTGCATCCTTAATTTTTCATTAGTTCTATGCACCAGCTAATGTTTAGAACAGTAAAATTCAATTAATAACAAAAATTAAGAAATAACAGAAATCTTTGGATAAATAGTAATATTCAGTAAATTTGATTTGTTGATTCTATAACAATTTCTGGTGATATAACTATTCTGTGCAATGTCCTGAGAAATGTAGTGAACTTAAGAAGCAAAGGTCATTGATGAACTTACTTTGAATCTATCTAATCATTCCCCAGCTCTAAAGGCTTCCCCCTCAACACTAACACTTTGCTGGTATATTGCAGGCATGCCATTCACAGGTATGCCTCTGGCAGGAGTGACTCCTTCAGCTGCTGCCCTAGGTGCTGCCGGGATCCGCCTGCCTGGCCAGCCATCGCCCAACTGTGTTCTCCTTGTGTCCAACCTGAACGAAGAGGTCAGTGATTATGTCTTGCACACCTGCTGCAGCATTTCTGTTTTGGCTTTGCTTTTGTTAGCCATGCAGAGTATTATTCTTTTCTCTTAACTTTTCTAAACTCGAAAAAATCCTACGACCTTTATATATAATGACTAATAGGAACTACGAACTTTTGTATAATGTCTATAGATACTAAACCAGGTGCATATACAGTAACTAGACAAAGATGAAGCCATGTTAGTGTAAGTATTTTATTCTTCATACTCGAGTTAATATAAAATTGCATTGTTACTGTACTTGTTTCAGAAATAGTCTTCTTCATTTTTAAAATAGCACTGTTGTATTAAAGCATGTGCATCATATGTGAAAAGTATTTAATTTGGTTTCATGGTCCAGGTATAGATTCAGCCACTTGTAGAATAGAATGCATCAGTTTATGAAGATTAGAAAATGATAGTGTTTAAAAATATTTGCAGACTTGCAGACTTTAAGCACATGCATTTTATTTATAATCTATTAAACTAAGAAAAGATTTGTTAAAAAAAAAAAAAAAAAAAAAAAAAAAAAAAAAAAAAAACGACAAGCACACATCCTCTCACATGACCAGCTGCCTTCCCAAGTTCTCCAGTTGCCACTGAAAATCTTCACTCCAAAGTTATGAGTGAAAGTTTCCTGCCATTGGTCTCCATTTCCATCCGTAAGTCAGTCATACCCACTTCCATCCTAAAGTCAGCCGTTTATTGGTGTACCAGGTGGCCATTGGACATCTTGGGAAGGTGGCCATGCCTCATTTATCCTTGAGACACCCTGAGAGCTGCATGACCTTTGCTTGGACACACAGTCAGTCCGAGATGCTGCACTCAAGTCCACTCCGTCCAGTCCAGTATGCTCCAAGAAGTTCTATCTCTCAAAGCATGTGCAGCTCTTACCTGTTGATTTTAAATGCTAGCACAGTTGTGAGTGATGAATGAGTGTGAGATGCTGCACATGCATCCAATTGGGGTCCTTGTCTGAACCATTATACTCAGAAAAGTTCTCTTACCAAAGCATGTGCAGCTCTTACTTATCCTGTTAATTTTAAATGCTAGCACAGCTCCTCATGAGTGAATTCAAGCATGGGTCTGCCAAGTCATCATCATCATTATCATCTCTATAAACCTTGTGAAAGACCATGTCTGCTCAGCCACTTGTCAGCCATCATCATCATCAGTTTCATGTTTCTAGCCAGTCCAACATTTTCATTACTGTACTCTTTTTTCCCCATGCTGCTGGCAATTGCCCTCAGTTGATACAGGTCTTAACCCTGCATGATTGGCTGATGTGTGACTCCTAACCTGTAGGTGTCAAGCTTTAACCAATCACTGTTTTCCCTCTTATAGTATCAACTGTGAATATTTACCATCAGCCAGGGAAAAAGTTACACTTGCTTCTTGTAAAAATACAGAACAAAAAAGCATCTTTTTTTCCATGCTGAAATGAAGTATAGAGCATTTTTTGCCCATTTTGTGTTTTAATACCTGTAGGCCACTATCTTCACATTAAACTTCATGTAAAGTACTTCCTGGCTTATATAATACATATATGAGCTACATGCAACTTGTAACTGATAATTTAATCCTGGTGTATGTATAATATATAGTTAGAAAATATTAACAAAGATGATTGAAAAATTCATCAGTGAAAAGTTTGGCTTCAATATAGTTATGCATTACCCAGGATTACTCTCCTTTTTATATATATAAACATTCTCTGGATCAAGATTTGAATGTTGAGCTTTCAGTCCATTGTAGGTGAATGTATGATTGTGCAACCTCTTACATTGCAAATCCCAGCTGTAATTGAAAATAATCTTGGTGCCAGAGAGTGGTTCGCGCTGGTCTGCTGCTGCAACAACACACCCATCTCCTGGTGTTAACTTACACCTCCTGCTGCTCACACTATAGTATTTTTTCCGGCTGGCTATGAATATCCACAGCTGATTAGAGGCTTCTGCCTTGCATTTGATTGGCTGATGTGACTTCTAACTCCTTGTGGGCCAGCTTCGACCAATCAGGGTTAGCCTTGATAATATCAACTTTGGACATTTACTGTCAGCCAGGAAAAATGGCTATAGGCCTCTAGACCCCATCAATACAGTGAATGATAATGTAGATGGAATTGCAGGTATCACTGATTGTTTTATTATCAGGATATGTACCTGGTGACTTGAAATGAAGGATTTGATTTACTAGAGTCACAATGTTCATAATCCTGTACAGAAAAATTCAGAGAATTTGCATAAAATAAATACCAAATGAAGAGGTGCCTTCATTGACAATGTTTTGCTTACTTCCTGAGGTTGAAGGTCTTTGATCTGAAGAAGTAGTAGCATAATGTTAGTAAAGGATTCTCATGGTGTTAATTTTGATACATATTTGTACAGTATAGAGGAAACTTATAATTTCACGTACCACAGAGGCAAATATGTGTATTCATTTGTAAGCATATTCCTCTTTTGTCTTTCACTTACCTCATTTGTTCCACCTTCATACACACTTGCTACAGTATATTTAAATATATACCGATAATAAAGAAAAGGAAAAAATACACGAATTGTTGGCGCTAGTGGCAGCTTCAGGCCAGCAGACTACTACTGCTCCCTTTCCCCCCACCTTACATTAGCCCACAACCAATGGCCAGAACCTGAGGGTCGTGTCTAACGTGATGTGTTTTATGTTCTCTTGCTGTGGTGCCCCCCTGGACTCCATCTTTCTTGCTGGACTGGCCTCTCCTTCGCGACTCTCCTCTACTGTAGATGGTCACGCCTGATGCTCTCTTTACCCTCTTCGGTACGTCACTCAGTCATTGCACGTGCAGCACCCTTGTGTGTTGTACACTTTGTAACTTTTTTATAACCTAGAATATAGATTTCAATCTTTATCATTCATGTTGAAATATCTGCTAATACTATTACTATATTCACTTTTTTTTGCATCCTTGTAAAAAAAAAAAAAAAAGTTAAATATTATGACTATTTTATAAAGTTTTGAATTCAAGCTCTACTTAAGAAATTATTCTATTCAAATTTTCTCAGATTCTCTTCATTGCATGCAGTTTGTGAGAACTGTAAATATGTATCCCTCCCTTATACCTTACATATGATATGCACTGTCACTAATGTAATCTTCAGTAGCATTTGTGTTTTTATAGGCTTTATTTTTCATTATCTTCTCTGTTGTTCCCAAGTTGAGATGTGGACAATCATTGCTTTTCAATAACCAAAACTTATTTTATGTGTATATAGTAGTGTTTGTGTTGAAACTGCCTGACTGCTCCATTGGGTTTGCCTACTTTGATGGGTTTTTGGGTTTTCCAAATTAACACCAAAGTTTATAAAAATGAGTGATCGATAATTTACAGGGAGTGCTCTACTGTTCACTTGTATGCTTCTCTTTTTAAATACGTTGATTTTTTTATATTATTTTTTGTGAATATGATTTGTATGTGTGTAATATGTATTGTGTTTTTTATACCAATTGCAAGAGTTGAAAAGTTTTCTTGGAAGTGACTTAAAATATTTATAACGCAAAAATATTTTTATCTGAATTTTAGCGGTACCATGAAATGAATAACTCAAGTAAGCACAAGGATGGGTTAGACAATTTTTAAGATTGCCAGTTACTTCATAATCAGCGGTCTGTAGTACAAAATTAATACTGTATTATAATTGCTTATTTTCTTGTGTATGCTTTATTAAGAATGGTACTGAAGGTACAAGAATCAGACATATTCAATAAAGGCGTTAGTTAACAACTTTGACATCTTGCTGTGTCACAGAAGATACTGTATGTGACATATTGGTACAGGTTTAATCTTTATCTATTGTTTAGATATTTCAAAGTTAGGTTATTAACTCGTTGGCGTTCCCATCACATACTTCTCTCACATAACACACAGGTCAAGAAATTATTATTAGTTGTTGAAAGGTAGGGAAGATGAAATTCATGTAATTATGATTGTGACAGACAGAGTCAGTCATTTGTGAGTACTGTATCTGTGCATTATGTATTACCTCGGCAGTATATACAGTACAGCAAGTGACTCTTGGTTCTTGCTGATGTAATTTACAGGGGTGTATGGAGATGTTCAGCGAGTCAAGATCCTCTTCAACAAGAAGGATAATGCCCTGGTGCAGATGTCTGAACCTCACCAGACCCAGCTGGGTCAGTATTAAACATTTCCACTCAAAAATGAAATATGAAACAATCCTTATGTTCTTGCAGTTTTGACTTGAGTATTTTCCATTACTTACTAATGTTCTTATAGAACTAGTTATTATTGCATCACTAATACTGTACTTATGTCCTTACTTTGTTCGTATTCAAAATGTACATTTTATTGATCTTAAGAAGCTCAAAGTAAAATATGTCCAATACAGAAGCTGTAATAACTGGGCTAACATCCTTTCTGCAGTTCCTAAACTCTCATTCTTATAAAAGTATGTTAATTGTGTTGTTGTAGCCATCTCCCACTTGGACAAGATGAAGACCTGGGGCAAACAGATCCGTGTGACTCTGAGCAAGCACCAGACTGTGCAGCTGCCCAAGGAAGGACAGCCTGATGCTGGCCTCACCAAGGACTACAGCAATTCACCTCTGCACCGTTTCAAGAAGCCAGGCTCCAAGAATTACCAGGTATATATCGATGTTGTATAAACTTGAGGCCTCGGAGAACCGGTTGATGCTGTGGAACCATTCCACAATGTAGATGATATCTGGAGTGTAAACTAAAAGTATGGTCAAAATCACCTCCCTGTCCAGGATGCAACCCAGCACCCCATTCTATTAAACACATTATGGAAGACAGCAATGTACGCAATCACACTCGCCAACAATACAACATACATTCTCTGAGGGCACTGGGAAAGCCCGGTTCAGGCCATGGCCTTCCTTAGGAGCTTGGGGCTGCTCGGCCAGACAGCTTAAGGGACTTCAACAACAACTGACATTAAGAGATTGATAGTAAAGACTGGGCTGCACTGTTCTTTGCTAAGTCTGAACCAATATGCTGTACTTACAATAGTAAATGCATGTTATCTATTTCAGAACATCTACCCCCCAAGTGCTACCCTTCATCTGTCCAACATCCCGCCCACTGTTGATGAGGAGCAGATCAAGGATGCTTTCACTGAAGCTGGTGCCTGTGTCAAGGCATTCAAGTTCTTCCCGTAAGTCAAGTCAAGTTTGCAAGACAATTCTTAAGTATAAATTCCTGCTCCTTGTCTGATATGCATTAGTGGAAACTAATTTTAGTTTACAGTCCTGTCCCACTATTTCAGTACTCATCTTTAATGCTCATACTTTTGCCAATTTGGGTTTACTGTCATGCCTTTTATCTTTAATGCTCATACTTTGACAACTGAATTTATAGTCATGCTTTTAGTGTTTTACTAAGCCATTCCTGCCCCTCATCTTTAATGCTCATAGTTTCCCTAATTTGAGGTTATGGTGTTGCCCCTATGTGTGCCAGGTGCATAATCTGGTTATATATTATTTGGATTTCGGTCATGTAGATTATAAGGGCAATGGGATGTAAGTTTGTAAATACTGGAAGAAGTGATCGACTTTGCGACACCCTACAGGGTGAGGGCGCCAACTGAGACAGGGAGGAGAGACGATGGAGGAAGTGAAGGAGGAGTTCAAGTGTCTGGGAACAATATTGTGTAAGCATGGGAGTATGGAAGGGGAGAACAGAAAGAGATCAGTGCAAGGCAGACAGGTCATAGAGTATTAAGGGAGAATTCTAAAGAACAGGTGTGTGTGTGTGTGTGTATGTAAAAGTGAAAGAGGATTTCAAAACAGTATATTCCTATCAGCTTGGATGTACTGTGTATGTCCAAAACAAGATATAGAATAAGGCTCAACAGCCTCTCAATCCAGGCTCAGCCCAGACTCTGCATGTGATGTCACATGTAAATGATTATTCTAGTCAAAGAAGTTAGTTATATATTTCATAATAATTGTAAAACACAGGCATGTTAGTGTTTTACTTGATTCAGCTTTCTTGGTGGAGCAGGAATGAGTCTGTTCTACTGACTGATTGGACTAGGGCCAGGCTAAGGCATTGCCTGATATAATGTGAAGCATGTCATTTGGAAGTGATGAGCCTTTAAAGTTGTTATAATGGCAACTAGCAAGCATTTAACAAGGCTGTGTAATACAAAGTATATATATGCATGCATGTATGTATGTATGTGTATGTATGAAAGAGATATCTTCAACTTCTTATTGAATTAAATGCTTTTTAAATATATCTTTGTATCTATGAAGATTAAGAAGGTATATTTAAAAATTTATATTACTCGCCAAGTTGTAGGAAGGCAAGGTTTTTTTTTTTTTTTTTAACAGTTATAAGGAAGATTGGTTTGGAATATAAGTGTAATTGTAAGTGGGAGGGTAAAGTATAGGAAGCATAAGGAATATTAATAAGGGAGGAATATTTTTGCCATGACCATCCTGTTGCAAGTTATTTCTGGAGGGAGCAGATCAGACCATAGATAGATGGGTAGATTTAGTTTTTAATTTCAAGGTCCTAATAATTAGTCTGTTATCTAGTATGTTGATTTAAATTTGGTGTTTCTAATCATGGAAGTCAAAGTATATTGATGAAAGGTACATAATGTACAATTAGTAAAAATTCACACTCCTTTTTATACAAAAATTTGATATAAATCTAAATTTTAATTCATATTTTAAATCCTTTTACATTGATGAAAAGAATATAGTTTTAATATTTTACAATTCATAATTGTACAGATTGGATTTAAATTAAATTGAAATACATTGGCATAATATGTTGAAAATTATTATTAAGAAAGCAGGTCACAGAAAGGATGAGTCTGAAATAGATAATACAGTTTTCTGATATGCATCTTAATTTTACTTCCAGTAAGGACAGGAAGATGGCTCTGATCCAGCTGGGGTCAGTAGAGGAGGCCATTTCAGCACTCATTGTAAGTATACTTTGATTTTGTTTTTGTTTTTGGCGAGCAGTTTCTTCAGGTACCACTAAACAAGCTTGATTAATAATTATCTTTTCTTTATAAACATTCTACGTATTTATCAGTTTGCAAGTGCATTTTAATTCTGGTATGTCAGAGTGTTTGAATTAGGGAATAGTTCCCCATAGCCAAGGTGTTGAACTTACTCCTTTTTTAAATGGCTTAAGCAAACTATAGTCAAACCAGACCTACTTGATCCTGGGGGGAGGTAGTTGTTCGTCGCCTGCATTGCTGCCACATATACAGTTGACAGCCATAGGATGATCTATCTCTTGCTCATAGTGTCATAGTTTGGCTTTATCATTATGAAATTATTGGTTGTTTTTTGCGACAGCATGGTTTTATGAATGACTTTCAAGTTAAAGATGGAACAACTAATTTGTATATCTTCTGGTACACTTGGCAAAGCATATGGGGTGGTAATTTTTGAGCTGTGGGTTTTGCTGCATTACCGCCTCGGTGTCCTTGACACGCGACTCTCCCAGGTCGAGCCCAGCGCCAACTATCAAGTAGGATTGGTTTGACTACAGGGTACATGATGACAGCCTGAAAATCTATTAGTGTTTTTGTGGAAAATGTTATGTTAAACCTCTTACTTTAGTGTTTTAGTTTTTAGTGTTTGCCGGGTAGTCCTCGGTTATTAGTAATAGACTTTGATTTGTGCACTACTTAAATTCTTGTCTTGTAGATGATAATTCTATAAACACAATATTTGCACAATGTAAATAAGAGAAAAATAAAGAGGGAATGAACCCAGTACATGAATTATTTATCGGCGCTGTGTAGTCATCTACATGGCAGTAAATTTTAAGATCAGCTTGAGGAACTTCAACAACAACAACCATTTTATAATCTTTTTAAGGTTTGTACATTTATTACATTATGTGTTGTAATATGTGATTTTTATTTTGTGTGAGTTGTAATGCAATTGAAAGTGTAAATCAGATATGCCTGTAGTGGTACAGTTACAACCTACATAATTTGGAGTGTAGAATATGGTCAGCAAATCCACTTAACACACATGATAAAGTATGTGCCCTGCCCTGTTTGGGTTTTATGCTCTTTTTCCATACTTGATATAATTTTATGTACTGATGACTTTTTTCATTCCAGAAAATGCACAACTTCCAGTTGAGCGACTCATCTCACCTCCGAGTGAGTTTCAGCAAGAGCACCATCTAGACAAGCTGACTGCAGGTTGAGGGAGGGAAACCACACCTTGGAATCTACCACCACCATCACCACCACCACTGCTGCTGCTGCAGCCACCAAGACTCTATAACGGGGCAACACAACTCTTGAAGCGTGTGTGGTACCAAGGCAACATTATCCCCCTACATTTGTCGGACCCCACGTGGACTCCGACTAATTTTTTACCTTAGGGCATGGCATTTTTATTAATATAATTATACCTAGCTTAACCAAATGTGTTATACTATAAGGAGGCAGGACCTAGAAATATTTACGTACAAGTGAGAGAGATGAAAATGAGCTGAATTCAGGAAGATACAGATTAGCTTGTGTAATGTAAATTGAAGTTTCTATTTTCTTTTTCTGTACCCATGAATTGAAGTGGGTATTTAGGGTGATTACTATTATTACTTGTGCACATTCTGCTAAAGTAACATTTTTGCCAGACAGCCTGAATGTGTTTTTGTATGTAAGGTGAAGGTTTACGCAGTATTAGTGGTGATCATGCCCCCAGTCAGGGGTATGGGTCGACCTCTGATACTAGTATTATCACAGTGGTTCCTCGTGCTCTCTGAGATTGCCAAGGACTTAGTGTAAAAACCTCAGCTAGCATGAGCCAGAATTGATTGTTTTTAAAATGGTAGCTCGTTTTATTTTAAGTGTTTTGCAAGTGATTCATGTTAGCGCTAGATTGTGTAAGAGTAATTGAAATTAGGGGAGAAGAGATGAGGCAAAATTTTTATTAATATTATTTATGAAAGGTAGCCATTTAAATTCATAACAATGATATTTTTCGGACAAAATGGAGGATCTATTATAGAAGTGTTGATAAGGTAATTTATCTCACAATGTCAGTGTTATGAAAGCATATATTTTTGCATTTTTGACGTCTCCAAAGTGTAAACTGATACAAATCCTTTTCTCGATCAACTCTTTTTGTCTGGGATTTTTTCTCGATCATTCCAACTCTGAAAAGTCTTCTTAACATTGCTTGATGATTCCAATGTTTGTAGGGTAGGCAGATGGGGGCTGTGGTTGTGCCCAGTTTTTACGCAAGCAGTGACTGGAACAGCTGTTACCAATTATTGTCCTGTACCTTGAGCAGCATGTAGGAATGAAAGTTCTGAGATTGATAAAGAGTAATAGCAGGACTGTTTATGATCCCTCACACTAGGGCAACCAGAGGAGACTGCAGCTGTAGCCATGAGTATAAGTGGCATGGTGTGTGTCAGGTTACATACTGCAGAATCTACCTATAGGGATTAAAAGAAGGAAGATTGTACCTGTTGCCATTCCTTTTAGTGACTATTGCAGGTGCTAGGGGTGTGGTACAGGTACAATAAATGAAAGGAAGGTGATGTGTTGGTGTGCTTGTTGCTACTTTTGGCTGTCGGCTCTCATAGCTGACGAAGGTGTGCTGCAGGTAGAGCTAACAACAGCCAGGGACAGTGAAGTGGACTGTACCCGAGGTTTTATAAGGAAGATCAGCGTACTGGTTGCCACTATTGTCTATAGCTCTCTGGGGCTGCAAGAGGTGTGGTGCGGGTACAACAGCAACAGCAGCCAGGGACAGTGAAGCGGACTGTACCTGATTGGGCTCCTCCCCCACCCTCTCTGCCACCTGGCCAGTCTGTGGGTGGGCTCTTCCCCCCCTCCCCCAAGTCGTGGCATTCATTAATTGTTGTTCAGTGTATGTAGCCAATAGGAAATTTGATTAGCTTTTATTAATGACGATATACAAAGTATTATTTGTTATTTATCAAAAAATTACCTAAAAAAAGGCAAGAAGCACAAAGGTTGAGCCATGCACCCAGGAAGTTGGCAGTACCCCATAGCTTGTTGTTGCTGGAGGGCAAGGCTGTGCACTATAGCATTCCCGTGATTATGGACACACATTGCAAATGGCAATACAGTAAATTACTGTAGATTGCTGTGGTGGTATTGGGCAACTGCTGTCTCTGGTAGTTTGTTGTAGTGACATTTACAATATGTGCCTGATTTTGAAGTTTATTTCCCATGATCTCCATGCCAGGAGGGGGGAGGGGTAACCCTTCTCTCCATTGACTTGGTAATATAAAAAAATATATATATATTTAAATTATCAACCTTTCCTGTATTTAAAAGCTTTTTTCTCTTCATAATAATAACCTAGCAGTATTCCTACAGGCATTAAATATGATGAAATAAGTGCCCCTGCCCCCCTGACAACCAAACACTAGTGTCCCATGTGTCTGAAACTTGCGGCGAGACAATCCCAGAAAAACTTTTTAGGCATCTAGTGTGGTACAAGGTCTACACAGTTATACAAGAAGACCATACAGAACTCAAGGCACATGGTGCCAAGTAGTATAGTTTGAAATATTTTTTGTAAATGATGATTAGGAGCTTGGGTGAGGTTGTGCTCTCTAAGATCATTGAGCAGCACTCTTATCAACTGCTAAATTGGACCACACTGGGAAGGCTAGTAAACACTAATTTGCACATATCAGTTTCAGAGACTATTTTTGTACAACTGTGGTGCCTTTCTATGTGATATTCACAGTGTGGCACACATTGGTCAGCTTGGACATACCTTACTGATGTGGGATGGTGAGGAGAATGTTGTACCCTGTACTTTCTGCCTAAACCTGCTGCGTCCTTATTCATCAATTCGATCTACTCCAACTTCCTTGGGTGCAGTCAAGCAACTATTTTTACATCTACATGTGTAGAACTTGTATTTCCTGTTTAAATCATGTGTATGTCATGATGAAAGTAAAAGAACCTCTTTCTCCATTTTAGAAGATTCAATCTAGCTGATGGTCTCTTTCTCAAGTTCAACTCAAGGGTCTCACTGGTTCATGCTTTTTCAGTCTTTCTCTTGTGTGGCATCATCTTGCCCCATGACAGCCCTTTCTCTGAGACCACTGTAAAGGCCACAGCCCAGTTGGTGTATTAGAGCCTGCACACGCACTTCCCAAAAGGGCCACGACTTGACATCTAGTGAGCTGTTTCAAATATATAATGAAACACTTGAGAAAAAGGCCTAGAAGTTTTGTGCCTCATACTTGTATTTGGAGGGAACAAAGTACCTTTACATTACTCTTCTAACATTTTAATATTTCTTAGAAGTGTGTAATTTTCTCTTTTCCCACTGCTTCGATGTAACCTACTTGTATACTTAACTACTCTTGCAATTGTATCTACAAATACCATTCAGATGTGCTCCCCAGGTTTTGCCCACCTACTGACTTTTGTCATCTTATTGACCATTGCACAAACTTGATTTAAACAGCTATGAAGGATGTTTCAAAAGAACAAAATTATTGGAAATAAATGCTTCAACTTCAAAGTATCAATTAAAAGTAGCAGTAGGGCTTGAACCTGGTGCCACTCCCGCCTGACATATACAGTAAAACAACCAATGCAACCCTATTCTCTGGGAAGCAAATTTAAGACTCTGGAGGATCACCATCGCCAGAATAAGACAGCTGAGTTGTGCCTTGACCAGCTTCTGAATGCATCTTTTTACCTATCAGTGCTCGCTCGCTCGCTCACCACACCCACCTCTCCTGCACTCCTGGCTGTCAGGGCTTCAGCAACACAACAGTCCACCTTAAGGTGGTAAAATGCTTTGGGTAAAATGGAAGCTGCTTATTCCTTCAAACTGCCAAGAACTGATTACACATGTTTGTAGGTGGACTGTTTTGTGGCATGGTTTGGCAATCCGTAGCTTCCAATTTGCTGACAGCATCTTGGCTCCTTAAACAATTTTGGAAAGTGCTGCATAGATAAAATCATACATGTAACTGGAGTAGAGTATAAAACATTGCCCAGTGCAGTTCAGGTCAGATATAGGGAGGGGTAGGCACAGCTAAGGGTAGGGTGCTAGACCAACTTTCCTATTGCACCTTCTTTGGTAAGGCCCACAATAACTTCATGTATTAACATGTATTCTTGGAATCCAAATGGTTTTAAATTCATTGTTTTTATTGTGAATGTGGAAATGATGAGTGTTCATGCATAATTCTGCATCTTATTCCAGGATGATATGAATCTGTCTTTACTTTGTGTTGACAATGCTAGCTCCTTTATGGACTGTCATGGTATTAGGCCGACAGACATTTGTCTATGTGGATGGATCTGAGCAACATGAGCCAGGTACTGTGTTTAAGCATTATCATTTTGTAATAAATATGTATTTCGATAGCAGTGTATATCACTAAGTCCTTCTAGTAGGGAGGGCATAATGAAGTCTTAACCCGCCTTCCATTTGCGGTGAATGCGATGGTGTCCTTACAAAAAAATATTTGCAGGCAAGCTGCTCGGTGGCTGAACCTCAAGGAGCATCACTTGATGGTTGAACCCATTGTGTGTGTTTAGGCTAGAGGCTATTTTGTAAGGTCAGGATTATAAACACTAATGCCTACTACTCTGCTGCTACTGCTGCTGTTTTCTCTCTTCTTAGCCCTGGAGTTTACTTTTTGAATATCTTATATTCTGTCCACAACACTAAACCTTTGGCCATTGATTTTTTTTGGAAGAAATGTTCTGAAGAATAGCTTTCACTCCTATTGCTCTGTTTATTAATGTGTTTAGAGCTACTGGTACCTCATCTTTTCAGCCCCTGTAAATCCTGCTCTCTCTTCTCTCTCTCTTCTCTCATTAATGCTAGGTCAGTTTAGGTCATGCTAGGCCACTAACTATTCTGTATTTTTTTTTTTATCCCTTCGTAAATTTTTTATGCATTCAAGTTTTTGTGAATCAAGTTTGATCTATTGAGGAATTAAGTGGTGTAGGATTAATTTTGATTTTGTTTAGTTGTCCTGATATGAAAGATGATTGTTTATTTCTCTTATAAGTTTTTGTATCCCATGGATTTTTCAGTTTTGAAGTAATTTTATTTGTATTTGTGGTGAGAAGTATATTCCTCTTTTTTTTTTTCTTTTTTCTTTTTTTTTTTTCAATTTTTGCTGACACCTGTGGCCATTTGTGGGCTAACATTTTGTAGTCGGTGCCATGGGTTGTCATCTAAGTTAGTTCCCTAGTGTCACCTGGTCATGTCACTAGAACACTTAGCCACTATTCCTGCCTCCTATACCAGCTGTATCTTACTATCACTTGATCCTGCATACATTTCTCTTATATGTGTTTGTAAATGTACCACTCGTGTACTACTACTACTACTACTACTACTTGGTGTGTTAGTCATATCACTGTTCCATTCTATTACTACTACTACCACTACCACTACTACTACTACTACTCAGCTGTATTTGTATTTCATTGTAGAGGTGCTTGGTTGACCACATAAAGCCTACATATCTACTCTAATTCTTGTTCTTTTTTCCAACCCTTCCTTCAACACCAACCTCTGCAGTGTCCATCTGTTCTCCTAATGATAACCTCGAGTTCCCACACTGTGGCCTCACAGTATGAATGAGATTATGGTACTGGTGGCTACATGGAATTTTAGTAGGGGTTTGGTTGCATCTGATAATAAACTTTAGGTATTTGAGTTAATTAGAAACAAGATATAAAAATCAGATATCCCCCAGAGTTATGGGATATTTCTTTGGATTATTACTTGTCACAAACTCTGCTTTACCAATCTTTAGATACGTGGGTAAAACTCGGACATGTGACTAACCCTCTGCTTATGTTGAGTTTACAAATAAATTTTCCTTGCATATTCTTCATAAGATTTGGGTATAGTAAGTGAAAGTTAAGTACTATGTAGGCAGGGTACATGAATGAATGGCTGTTGGTGCAGTGTTCTTAACATTAGCTTTATGAAGGTTATAGAGTATATGATGCAGCCACAATCAAATATCCACAGACACTTTCCATCCATCGTAGTAAATATCTTTGTAATAAAGAACAAGTGTATGATTTTGCAGCACCTAATAATTATTGAGAGGGTTGAGTTGGTGTAAGATGTTATGTTTATATTTTTATATGATCCTGATTTATTTGCACGATGGAAGGAAAGTGTCGGTGCTCATTTGATTGTGGCTGTACATGGCATCATAAACGACAAACTCGTGTTAGTGCTGTTGGGGAATCTTGGCTTGTACATTTCGGAGGTGAATGTATATTCTTTTCTCTAGTATAGGTGCATTAGAGCTCGGGGAATGAGTACTACATTATGAAGTTTATATATTCCTGTACTTGATTTAAGTTTTCTGCTGCTATGCATTTGTGGCAATTAGATTAATGCAAACCTCCATTATCATTTGCTTATAGTATATGGTACTTGAAATGTTGAAAGGACTAATGTGGTCTTTTCCCTAGAGCTTACGGAAGTCTTAACTCTACTTTTAATCTGTGTTGGGAAGATATCTACTCTTATGAACAAAGTAATATCACGTCAACTGTATCATGGTACCATTTGGAAATACCAAGAGGTAAAAGAGAAGGAATCTTTCGACATGAGATCCAATATATAGTACAAATCTTACTATCTGAATTCTTTCCATGCATTTCATGGCAGAGGAAATCGACCTTGCTAAACCTGTTGTCTTGGTGCACTAGACCCACTGCTGTTCCCTTGAATACAAAGTGTTGGGTCTCGATTAGAAACTGCCTCGAATTGGACCAATGTACTTAGGCCAGTTTTTTCAATTCTTAAGTTAACAATAATAGTGCAGTGGTAGCATAATTGCTTCTTATCGCTGGTCCTGGTTCAAGAAAATTGTTGTGCACTCAAATCTTGTAAGAGATGGGTAGTGCATTTTATTAAACCAGTTAAGTCTACAAATAGAGGCGTAAGTTGAATATATATCGGGTTTTATCAATTGAGCTTCATTTGCATAAAATTCACATAGTACTGCGCAGATCCATGTAGATATAGATTGTCAATCCGAGCAGCTAGGATGGAGCAGTCACTCAAAAGTTAAGGCCTCGCAGGCAACACATAATTTTGCTCTTTCCATGTGATATCGGTTCTGGCAACAGTGTACATGATGTCATTGATAGCGCTTTTTAAGGGAAGAAATTGGTTTGCCCGACGCACTAGATAAGATGAAGCACGAGTTGGGATAGTATTTAGACCAAACCAGCCATCTTCCACACTTCAAGCTCAGACGTCAGGTGCAGTGTAATCAGAACCGATATCACAAGAGTTAAAAGGCGTCATGCCTGGAGGGGTCTTTACTTTTATGAGTGATTGTACAACAGGTGTTTACACTACACTTGTATGGATGTGATGTTATAAAAATTATATATATATATAAATGAGTGTGTCAATCAATTTTCCGTCTCAAGAAGCATCCGTTGTGTCGTAACTGCGTCATGTGTCAATACTGGAAATGGAATACACCAGTAACCACGCTTCCAATACTGTATATATCACGTTCTCTGATTTACTGAACAACTCCAATCACAATATTGACGGTCCTACAGCAGTAAAAAGGAAGATATATTCGAGCGGGTGGGAGCCCCTGAGGAGGTAAGTGAGAAAAAAGGTAAATTAATTTCTAGTGATATGAGCAGAGTTGGTGCACGACGAGCAAGAGGCTTTCGTGATGGTATATGATGTATGTTTACAGTAGGAGAGTTATTGAAGAAAGGTTGTGGATAGAGAAGGATTGTGGGAAGTGCTGCAAATGTATGGTATAAGGAGAGGATTGTTAAATCCCGTACAGAGCTTGTGTAAAGGCAGTATGGTTGTATGAGAAGAAGTGAATACAAATCTCTGATAGAGTGAGACATGGATGTGGTATGTCTTCAAGATTGTTTACTGTATATATGGATAGAGTAATGAAAGATGATATGACAAGAGAAGTAGAAATGGAGAAGGGTGGTCTATTTCAAACTTCATGTAGGCCTATGCAGATTATACAATGCTATTAGGTTGCAATGAAACGGATCTAGATTTATTTTAGAAAGATTAAAGAAAAAGTTTAGCAAAAGTATGTGAGTGCCGCTGTTTAAAGGTAAATGTGGGCAAAGGCAAGATGAAGTGGAGAAGGAACTGATATTGAAATAAACAATGAGAACCAATATTTTGTATCAATTTCATACTCCCATGTGCATAGTTTTATATACAATCTATTTTTACATTCAAAAGAGAGTAAGTAAGCTTGAGTCAGACATACAGAGAAACGGCAACACACCGAACCCAGGATTGAAGATCTATTACGAATCTCGCTGGTGTTCTCTGCTTACAATTATTATACATTTGACTGATAACAAGAATGGTGATCAACAAACGACATAACACTTAATTAAGAACGGCTATAGTAGTCTTGTGGACGAAACTTCAACCTTTCACAAACAACACAGCTGGTAACGAAATACGATGACTCACGAACCAACGTCCATGCAGTGCGACAAGGGGGTTGACATTCAATAAGCTTGCTAGACGTTAAGTAGAATACTGTGAACGCAAGTTCACTGTACAGTCGCAGTCAAATATAATCATCCATATAGAGGTAACTCGCGTTAGAGATTGACCGCTTCATTCTTTTCGTTAGATGATAAACTTTCCAATAAATAGGTTAACTACCATCTTAAACTTTAATTGAAGCAGCTACGCACAACTTAAAACAATAACATCATAAATTATGTGAACGTGAAAACATTAGACGGTAAATTGTTTGAGATACCCATATGTGGATAATTATTATTGATTACGACTGTACATACTGGTGAGTCCGTGCCCGTCATTACATTTTTTGGTTAGTGGTAATAGTCTGCCCGTTTTTACCGATTTTGGTGAGTGGTAACCGTTCGCGCTCGTACCTACAGTTTCCTGCTGGTGAATGGTAATCGTATGTGTCTATGCTTACCGTTTTCTGACTGGAACTCACGTGACCACATATGGCATAAAAGGTATTCATTCCCCAAGAGTCTCGAACCGTGTACCCACAATGTATATACTGTACACTTTGCGTGTATTGGCGTCCTTGGTGATATTTACGCAACACACGTGTTGTTGGGTAAATATCACCAAGGACGCCACACACGTGTTGTTGACATTATTTGTGTGAACAGTTGACTCCTCTCTCAAGAACTGGACCAACAAGTGTGCAGTTTCCTAAATTCTTGTGTTCGTATGTTATGTTCTCTGGAAATGTCTTAAGTATCACTTAGGCTTGTTACCAGTTCGTTCGTGGAGCCCTTTGTCTTTATGTATTTATTTTGTGTTGGATTTCCACGTATGGTTCCGTAGGTAATGTGCCGTACATTCATACACGTTTTCCAGTCTGAGAGTAGGCGGCTGTGTCTGGGCCGATGGAGACTGGACTTGCAACTTACCATATAGTTTTCAGCTCCTCATGCAACTCTGTGTCGCGCACGGGTTTGAAAAGTAAAGCTAGACTAGCAACATGATTCCCCATCTACTCATTTTATTTTTAGAATATATACTAAAATAACATTATCGCAAACATTGTTGACATTTCTAGACACTCAACACTAATAACACAATGCAACAAAATGCATTGTTGTGAAAATACGCGAAAGAATGTGGCAAACTTTTGAAACTCCTTAAACGAAGTTGCTTCCTATTGATGTATTTCGAAATGATTCCTAGTTATTTGTTTATATCATGTAATATGCATTAATTAATGGATAATACTATGAAAAAGCTTTTGCCCTTAACCATAACTGTCCTACTGGTACAAAAGGTTATTAGGCTGGCAAAAGTGAGAGGGCAGCTGTGGACCTTGAGGAATGTTCCTCGTGGATGTCAGGTTGCGGAGTGTGGCAACTATACCATCCTCCACACACTTTCTGTTAATTAATAATATTTACCTGCGAGTGCTACACCAAGTGTCTCAAGACGAAGTGCTAAATTGAAAGATACCTTTAATGACTGTGGAGTATGTCAGGTCATTATTCAAAAGATTGGAAAGAAAATCACACGAAATTAACTGGCGGAATGATATTGTGGTATCTTGCAACATGAGGAGGGAGCAGCAACAGGTAGAGGCGACCAATGACTATAAAAAGGATGATAGGAAAGCTCATTAATCACTACTATGAACCCCCTTCAAGGAGTTTCACAAGCCGCATGTAGATGGCGCTGGCTGTTGTAGTAGTGTGTCGTCTGCAAAAAAAGAAAAAAACAACAGAGCCAAGAGTTAACGGCGATATGTATATTTCGGTTCCTTTACACTTAACCCAATAATTCACTTAAAACCAGATACATTGAATGATATGAATTACTCTATATAATGCCTGTGGTCACTGTAAGTTATAATTTGAGTAAACATAAGGATGTAGTGAATTAATTATGCAGGTGTTATTATATATTTCCGAAAGAAATGTGCGACGAAATGTAAAGCGTGTTTATGTTAGTGCATAAACATAATTTTATTTGTACTGCATTTATGTCTTGTACATGCATGATCTTGTGTGTTGTTATACAGTACTGTACTGTGTTACATAGTTCTTAGTTGTGTGTGTTTTTATTTCATATACCTTTATTGGGATGTTGTAGGCCTACTTGTACAGCATGTCGTTGGTTGCTATGCTACATCTGTGACAAAATTATTTTCCCCAATAAAACAATTATTTGTTTAAGGTTGTGTCTTTATTCCTGTCATAATTCGTCTGGAGTTTAGTATGATACATGTGAACCAGGCCCAAACTTGCACACCTAATACGCAGGTATGTTTTTATGATGATAAAAGTAATTGGTAATATAAATGTGTGTAATTGCAATTTATTAGGTGTTGCAAACTCCAACAATTTAGACAGTCATTATGTAGCCTAATGATGTAGGTATTTATGTAACAGGTATTATTACAATTATGACTTTCATTTAGCCTACTCTCAGTGCATAACATGCACAAACAAATATTGAAAATCAGGCGGATTATGCACAATAGAAGTTAGGCATTGATTAAAATTAGAGGAGTTAGTCCTGTACTGTAGGCTACATTAGTTATGAGATTTTATATAAGTTACTCCTGAAATTTTAATTATCTACAATTTAGATAAGTTACTCCTGAAATTTAATTATCTAAGCAGTATATAGATGGCGTTGTCGGCCGTTCGTGAGGTTCCAGTTTGTGCTTTGTTTTGTGATTTTCTATTGGTCGAGAGGAGAGCTTTCCTATCATTCTTGTATAGTCATTGGAGGCGACTGAGTGAGTTGGAGACCAGGAGGAGACAGTGGTAGGGGGAGATTGTTGGGGAATGTTGTGTTCCGGCACGCTCTCTCAACCTTCCCCTTCCTCATCCACGCCAGCAGGTGCTTCCTTAGGAGACTGGTGGCACTCTGACCATCTTCTAACACGTCCGCGATCTGGATATACTACAGGAAGTTGTTGAGAAGGAAATATAGTTACTGGAAAAGTGCTGAAAGAGAGAGAGAGAGAGAGATGCTATGGAGAGGCGACTTGTCTGTTGTGCTCCAGTGTGATGTGAATATTTGGAAGGTTTAGGTAATGGAGACACAGTTGACAATTGTAACGTTTTGTTTCTTGCATCACTGTTTTTTACACGTGACGTACAATAATGACAGTGAATGATAAGCAGTATGAAAGTGTTAATCAGCGAAGTGTTGTTAAGGCCTGTTATTGTCCAGTGATTATTTCTAGTGTGACCCACAAGGAATGAAAGTGTTTCAAGACAACATTCGGCACACAAGTTGGTGAAATAATCTAAATTTGAAAAGTAAAGTGATTAGTTACAGAAAAAAAAGGTATATTGGATTCTGCTCATGGCCGACTCTTGCTGGACTTCTTACTGAAGGTTTGTTTACTGTAGCCTAGTGTCAGAATTCAGCTTCATTCATTCGTTGCTCTGGGTACCATAATGATATAATTACAGCTATTTATAGTGTGCACGCAGCACCATAGATAATTTTTTACAGCTAGGAATAGTGATTACAAGTTGTCGTTTCATTGGGAGTAGCTAATAAAAAATAAAATTATTAATACATAAATTAATACATAATTATATACCGGTATATATTATATTTTCCAATTTTGTCATCTATGGTAGGCTACTCCATAATTAATTAAGGGACTTCCGAAACACCAATGTAACGAGATTCCTGCAGGATACCACTTTCATTTAAATTTAATCTCATCTGTTGATTACAACTTAATGATTGTTGGCTACACCGTCCGAGATTAATAGGTCCTGGTTCGATATCATATACTGATAAATTTTCTTGTGTAAAATGAACCATGACGAGAAGAATTATATATGATCCTGTACGTTATTTGAGCTGTTTGAACAAGTAACAACATATTACAGTGGATAATGGGTATAAATTTATTGAAGACTGACTTACCACGGTATGATGCCTCATAGACCATGCATGCGGTTGTCTAGTTTGGTATCTACTGTAGGTCATATTTGCTTGAACTTGCTTAATACTCGATCAGACTAATCGAAACCAGCCTGTTTATATATATTGAACACTCCTTATATCAAAATATAGCCATACAACACCTTACATCAACTCAAGGAACCCCCTCGATTATTATTATGAGGTACTGCAAAGTTATACGTGTGTTGTTCTTTATTACCAAGATATTTACTATGATGGAAGGAAAGTGTCGGTGGTTATTTGATGTTATTTGACTGAAACTGTACAGTACAGAGTACAGTGTTTTAAATGGGGATTGTAAACTTTTGGTTTATTAGAGTGACTTGATTAATTCCTCTAAAGTATGCCGGGAAACAATACCAGATTAACAAAATTATACCCCTTTAATTATACTGTAGGCCTATATGTTAAATCAGTCCTATTCGCCTTTTCATTTGCTTAGCCTTACACTAACAAATGATTATGAATGCAGCCTAGGCTATGCGTTTTTTACAGTAAGGTACGAACAGCAGGAAAGGGAAGTTCTCGTACACGTACAGTGAAATTATAAAAAAAAAAATTTAAAAGCAGACGAGGGAGTTTAGATTATTTGGTAAGATGGATTCGTGACTAGCAAGACGGGCGTCGTTTGGTAAATTATGTATGGCAGTTGAGGCTTACGTATTCATGTGGCCGGTGGAGGGGGGGGGGTAGATGGAGGTGTTAATATGGAGTAAGAGTTGTGTGTGTGGGAGGAAGATGGGTCAGGGGGAGAGGGGTAACTGGAGGTGATAGTATGGAGTAAGAGGTATGTGTGTGTGTGACAGTGGGAGGAAGGTGGGCGGGGCACCTAACCGCTCCTACTTCTTGCTCCCACACAGCATCCGGCGTCAGTCAGTCAGTATGGCCACAGTGTGTTGATGTAAATATACCCGTTTATTCCCTGTTCGTCCGTGTTATAGGTATACGTAGGCAAGGATAATCCATGGAAATGATCGCTGTGATCAGCCTAATAAAATGTTTCAAATGTACCGGTACTCAGGTATATCTGAAATTTAGTCGTAGTAAAATCACCTACAAGATGATAACGATATGATGAGTGATTATGTATTAAAGCGTGGATTACGAATGAGTGAAGCAAAAAATGTTTATATAGGGCCTAGGCTACTTGATAGGCTTGGGAGGTGTGGAAGAGGATTTGCTAGTAAATTTGAGGGCTGGCAACTCTTATTTTAACAGTTCATGGAATGACTCCTCCCACCAAGGCTGAATGAAGGGAGTTTTCGTCGTGGATGTAAAAGCCTTGGAGGTGGGAGGGGTAGGGTAAAGCTGAGGCTTTGTGGGCTTGAAAAGGGGGAGTTGTTATTAGCGTGACCCATTTCACTGGGCGTTTTGTCCCTCTCTCTGCGTAGGACTATTTTATATTTTATATTTAATGAAAACTGTCTGGTAACGCTTTGAGGTGAAAGCCATACACGTGCTGCCAACCTCGTCTTCAGGGACCATGTAGGACTAATGTAGCTTATTTCGTGGTATAGTAAGGTGGAATCAGAAGCCTCCAATTTTCATTCAAGATCACAGAGTCCTTAATTTATATATATAATTGCAGGATACCTTTAATATAGCTTAAACTTTCAAACCTTGGTTCTTGAAAAAAAAAAATAGTTTTGACAAGTCTAGGATAAAGTTATTATTATACTAAAGGACAAAAGTGTTCGTCATTCATATGTGTGTGTGTTACCGTCATCACTATTGTTAGATTTAGTTCAGTGGGCTGTGATTATTAACTTCCACTATTTTCCTATTTGTTGTTTAATTAACCCTCATCATGGAGTATAGTACTGTACTGTAATGAATGAATGAAAGGGAAGGGTGGACGTCGGAATTAGGAAACCGTTACCTTAATATAGAGTTAATTACACATTTACCGTAGCCTGTGTCAAGTGTCATCATGCATACCCGCCTGTTTTGCATGCCGAGGGATAGGTAGTACCGTTCGGCTAACTGGTACGTATCTGTAAAGTAAATACAACTGATTATTGCTTATCGGTAGTGTTTTAGTGACATTTTATGCATGGTTCAGTCAGTACAGACTCTAATACGTGAAAGGAGATAAAAGTCATTAGCATACACTTCATCACTAGCCCTCGGTACATACATATTATATTATGGAGGCTGCGGTTGTTTGTGTTCTTGGGGTGAATGTGAAGCGGTGGTGAAGACGTGCTGAGGTTCTAAGATAATTAATAGCATTGCCTGTTGTTGCTGGCTGGCTGGTGTTCAATTATTGTCGAGTGATGAAACGATGATCCATAAGACATTGATAGAGAACAAAATACAGACAATGCAAGCTAACACCATCAAACACATTGCCATAATGGTGAGGATCCTGTGAGAAGTACTGACGGTGTAGCGTTGGTCATAGACCCATGGCAGATTGTGGGTGTTGTGTGGAGAATGGCACCTTGGGCACTTGCAATAGGTCTAATGTGTATCCTCTGAAACAGGTTGATGGGTTTCCTCGGTGCTCGGTACAATCGGGGTGGGAACTCTTGGGGGAATCTCTCCTGGGATATATTCACTCAGTCCCTGGGCAGTTGAGGAGACATTAGTGGTCGATTGGACAACTGTTGGTACTGGAGTTGGGGGCGGGACCATGATAGGGTACCCATAGGCTTGAAGCTGCTCGTTGCGTTGAGGATCCACGATTTTAAAATTGCAAGTAACTCAATTTGCACGAATTTTAGTTTGGTTGAGTAGCAAGCTTAACCAATCTTGCTGAAATGAGGATGAAAGGTTTTTTTTATGCACTCGCTGCTCGCTTCGCTCGCCCCTCCACCCAATCAGATGTCACACCAGGTAGTGAAGATGTTAATACTTATCTCTGCTAAATATAAAGGGCAATGTCTCTTCCACTTAATAGTGAAGATGTTAACACATCATGATGTTACACCGGGTAGTGAAGATGATAATACCTATCTCTGCTAAATATAAAGGGCAATGTCTCTTCCAGTTAATAGTGAAGATGTTAACTCTTATCTAACCGACATTTGTAACATAAAATACATTGTCACGGAATCAGCCTGGAATCGACCTTCACTTCGTTTTTTTTTTATTTTTGAAAAGTTTTATCATTTTCAGAAAAGTTATATTTTTATATATACTATAAGATTAATAAATATTATTAGAACTGATGGTTAACGTAGTATCGGCTGAAGCTCAACCAACACCCGTGGGTTAGCTTGTGTATATATTGTTGTGGGTTCAGTGGGCTGGTTGGAGAGGGTGACTAATTCCCCGTACCCATGCCCGGAAACACAATGGTGGTCCCTCGGTTGGCTAGCCTTTACCAGTAGTGCATAGGCTATGTTTTTTTGTTTTTTTTGTGTGTGTGTGTTACCCTGTCGAATATCTGTAGCCTACTACTATAATATGTCTTTGATATGTGACCTTGGATACATGTTTTACTTAATTAAATAGACACAAGGCCAAAGTAGACAGACATGTACAGTCGTGGTCATATATAATCATCCATATAGGGGTAACTCACGTAAGATTTAGACAGCTTCCCTCTGTTTCTAAGCTGAAAAACTTTCCAATAAATAGGTTAAGTACCATAGTTTTTACATGCTCAGTGGTGGATATCGGGCCGTGTCTACTTGTAGCCTCTGTTGCTGCATCAATTTTGTAATCTAATTTTATTTCCTTGGCTTATTTGCTTATTTTGTCGTCTGCCTAGCGAAGTGAGGCACAGGCAGGCAAATGCTACACGAACTTAGTCTAACTTCTTTCCCTTCTAATTTCACCTCTTCCTCTTTCTACTCCTTTATCTTTTCTTCCTCATTTTTCTCCCTCCTTTTCCCTTCCTTCTCCGCCTCCTCCTATTCCCTCTTACCACAAAAAGAAAATATACTCTCCGCTAGGCTAACCAACCCTTCACTTCGAATCAAAGACATTTTCAGTTTAGATGATGTGTTGAAGTTGTTCAGTGAGCCATGAAAGTCGTGAGGGAAAGCGTGACACATCGGTAGGGCTTAATTTACTAAAAATGATGTGGGAAGACTTTGATATATGGACAGTGACTGGATAATTGAGGTGAGACATTAACTTACATTGGCGTCCTATGAAAGACTCCATTGAAAAGTATGGGAGGTAAATCCTAACTTGTTTCTGCGGCTGGTGGCGGCCAGCGGTTGCCTTGTGTGAAAGAGGTCTTAAACTTGTTTTCATTCATTCAGTTTCCACTCCAACTCTTTTGGTATTCGTCACCCAGTAGAGCAAGCAATTGAACGCACAGCAAGCTAGTTATTTTGCTCGTTCTTGATCTTCGAGAGTTAAGAATCATATATATAAAGTAAGCACCCATTTAGACGATATCAAATACGGTAGCTCAGCCCTCCCTCACTCACTCTTTGTACTATATTTGCATCTACTGTATGTCCGTTTCGTCTATGCACCGGTATCTCTCTTCCTCTATCTGTCTCTGTCCTCTATTCATCCATCAATGTATGTAGGCTATGTATCCGTCAATTTATATGTCTGTCTATCTCTATCCATCCATCCTATAGTATTTTATGAGTGACTCCAGGAACTACGGTGCGTTACAAGAGTGGAGGTGAAGGAGTGCGTAACGATCCCGGTGAGGAAGCGTGTAACAGGAGTGGTTATGGTGGGTGCTCATTCTGGGGTGGCGTTACATACGAGTTACTTGACGACTGTAGTGAGGTGGGGGTGAGGCTGTTACGGTGAGTGAGGGTGGGTGGAGAGTGATTGTTATACGCGAGTTCTGGTACCGGTATTGTTATAGACAGCAGTGCAGTGGCGAGAGAACGTGATATTATTGGGTGGTTTACAGATGTGCTCAGAGTTATGGCCAAGGAGTGATGCTGGGAATTTGAGTTAGGCTATTACAGGAGATTTGTTAAGGGGATGTGGGAATAGGGGGACAGGCTTGGGGGGGTTAGGGGGGGTGCGGGAATAGGGGGACAGGCTTTCTACCAACCCCAAGCCTGTCCCCCTATTCCCGCACCCCCACAGTCACCCCAAGCCTGCCCCCTACTCCCACAGCCACTGAAATCGTGTTGCAGGCATGGTGAGAGAAGGGATGTTACGGGAGTGTTGTTGGGCTTTGAGTTAAATGAATGATGCTGGGAATGTGAGTTACAGGAGTTGTTGTTGTTGTTGTTGAAGTGATGTTGAATTGTGTTACAGACGTGGAGAGAGGGGGTTGTGAGAGTGTTGTTGTTAGGGGTTGTGTTACAGGGGTGTTGGGGGGGGGGAATTGTTACAGATGTAGAGAGAGAGAGAGAGAGAGAGAGGGTGTTACGGTTGTGTTGTTGTGTTTTGGGTGTTGGAATGATGCTGGTAATTGTGTTACAGGCGTGGTGTGAGGAAGGATATTACAGTGGTGGTTACAGTCGGGTCATACACTGTAACGGGACCAGAGTGTGGGAAGGCACCTACCCTACCTACCTACCTACCTTATTCACTCTTGTCTCCCTGCTTTCCTTCCTCCTCTGTTTGTTTGTCTGCTTGTCTGCTTGTCTGCTTCAGTGCCCACATTTATCTGTTTTCCCTATCTGTCTATCTCCCTTTCCCTTTCCTCTTATCCTCTGACTGCCTGTGTTCCCTTTCCTTTTCTCTCCTGTCTGTTTGTCTTCCCTTTTCTTTTCTCCTGTCTGTCTGTCTTCTCTTTGCATTCCTTCTCCCTGTCTGCCTTCCTTCCTCCCCTTCTCTATGTCTTCTCTACCTACTTACCTGTCTGCCTTCCCTTCTTACCCTCCGTCTGCTTACCTCAAATTCTGTTTTTTTGTCTGCTCCAACCCCACCACAATATCTCTGCTCTGGCTTATACCTGTCTGTCTCCTTGTCTCACCTGTTTACGCACCTGTCTCACGTGTCTTCCTCATTTCCTCGTGGTTGTGTCCTTGTCATTCATTTTAGAAGACTCCCTCCCTCCCACTCACCTGCCTGTCTGTCTGTCTGTCCACCCTCCTTTCTTTACCTGACTCCCTCTTACGCCTTTTATTCGTCCTCATTCTTTTCCACATGTCTTCATTTCATCCTTTTTTAAAATCTAATATTCCTTCTCTGTCTCTCATGTCTTTTTCCTATCGTTTGCCTCTCTCTCTTATTCCTTCTTTGTCTCGTGTCTTTTTCGTATCGTTTGCCTCTCTCTCTCTCTCTCTCTCTCTCATATTCCTTCTTTGTCTCATGTCTTTTGCGTATCGGTTGCCTCTCTCTCGGAATGGTTGTTGTGAGTCACCGTGGATGGGTCGAAGGAGTGTTCAAGGTGTGGGTTGGTTTGTGTGGGTTTTCATTACCTGTGCTTGCGTTCACTAGACTTGAATGTTTTGGCGTTTCTTCCTATGTGACGCGTTTCATTAGTACGTCTCTGTGTTTGTACGTAGCTACGAGTTTATGTTTGAGGATTATCACAAGTGAAGAGCATGCAATCCATGATAGTCTATGTACAGGAAAGAGGGAACGGTAAAATATTGCCTATTTATTAATATCTGTAAAAATATTGTCACTGCAGAATGGTTAAATGTTGCTAAAAGAACATTCGATTTGGCTACACACAAAAATTACGAAGCTGAAAGTTTTAGCCCGAAGGAGTGATTTGTTACGCTAGCGGCTAGTGTCTAGAACGAGTTAATTGTTTATAATATGTTTTTTATCGTCCTTGTATGTGTGTTAGTTTTTATTTCGGCTAGGCTACATGAGTAGGTCTATGTTGTACAATATACTGTAGTAGGCCTATATTTGATATGTCTGCTTGTGTGTATAACATGATCTTATGGTGTGTGTGTGTGTGTGTGTCAGTCGGTTAAAATAAATATGGTGCATGTGATCCCTTTGAGTGTGTGTGTGTGTGGGGCAGTGGACACGATTTATGCATCAGACTGTACTTCAAGGCCACTGATGATATATCTGTATGTAATGAAGGCTAACGAATGGATTTGTTGACTGTCAATACCATTATACGCCACCTGTCTATAACATACATTATTATTATACATTCATCAAACTATATTTGTTGTGTTAATAGGCATGTAACTCAATTTAATCCTGTGCAGCGATATTGTACCTAACGTTAGGTTGTTTGTGTTTACATAACGTTTCCTCTTGTATTTACCGTGTAAACAATATCCCGCTAGTTTGTGTGCGTAAGGTGTGTGTGTGTGTGTGTGTATGTGCGTGCCGCGGTGCGTGTGATATACCACCTGTTGTCTCTCTACTTCCGCTCACCTGTGGCAGGTTTTTTGGGATTGGCCTGCCTGTTACACACCTGACCCTCCCTCCCTCTGTCTGTCTGTCTCTTTGTCTGTCTATCTGCCTGTGTCTCCTTATTTACATTCTCCTTTCTCTCTCTCTCTCTCTCTCTCTCTCTCTCACACACACACACACACACAGACCGAGGCCATCGATATATCGGTGGCCTCGCACAGACCCCTTCACCTGTCTCACCGGACTTGACCCCATCTCATACCTGACCCTGCCTTTCTCCCTCATCCATCTTTCCACCCGCCTCAACTGTCCCTATCTCACCTGACCCTTCATCACCCGTCCCCACCTGCCACCAGACCCTCCTTCTTTTTTATTTCAGCTCATCCTCCCTCTCTCATCTCCACTTAACCATCCTGTATCTTCAACTGGCCTTCTCTCCCACCTTCCACATCCTCTTTTACCGTATATCTTTAATTGGCCTTCACTCACTTGTCTCTCTTTCCTTGCTAGCCTATATGTTCAGCTGATCCAACCTTCCTCTGCTATATTTGCCCATTTGCTTGTTAAAACAGCATCTTGGTTAACGGAATGGTTTTGGTTTCACGGTGAGTGGTTTGTTGCACCTGTGTGTGTGTATATATAAGGGTGGGGCCTAGTTGAGGGAGAGAGGGAGGGCTACAATGGGCTGAGGTTGGCTGGAACGGTGTATAGATAGGAGAGACTGAGGTGAGGAAACTATATAAAGAGGGCTGCAGGAGGAAGGAGGTTACAGGGAAACAGTGGCCAAGTGGAAGGTGACAGTGTTATGATAGGTAGAAGCAAGGAGGGTTAGACCAACAGTGACAGAGAGGAGGATATGATAATTAGCCAGGTGGGTGGGCTGGAGTGGGAGCAAGGAAGGTTAGCCTATAGATAGAAAGAAGTGATGGGAGAGTGTAGGGGGTGAAACCAACGCAAACATCCTGGTAAGCTTTGTCCAGTTCATTTCGCCTGAAGCTTCTTCTTCATACAGTTCGAAAAGTTACCTATACCCGACTAGCCAAATACTTGTTCGTTTAGACCTTCGACTTACAATCTAGCTGAAGAAACTATTGCTCTAAACTGTTCATACTCTGGAATAAGTGTTGAATTTGGTGCAACCGGAAACCTGACTGATTTCGCCAAACTATAAGAGTTGTTTTGTGTGTGTGTAGCCTAAAATATAGAGTATAGTATCGAGTACTCTCTACTACAATGGGAGTGTGAGGGTGTATGACCGCTATCCACTTCCTTTACACGACTCTTGGTATTCTTTGTGTTGTGTAGGATATGTGTGGTAGACGCCCTAACTTACTACACTCGGTTCCCTTCTTTCTCTCTCCGTACCTCCCTCCTTTCTCCTTCCTCTCAGGCAGAACCTTCCCTCCAAACCTTACTCCACTCAGTACCGTACCTTCCCTCCAAACCTCCCTCCACTCAGTACCTTCCCTCCAAACCTCCCTCCACTTAGTTCCCTCTCTCCACTAATGTTCTTCCTTCCTTTCTCTACACTCGGTTTCCTTCCTCCATGTCTGCCTCCACTCGGTTTCCTCCTTCCTCTATCCATAACTCGCTCTAGTGACTAGTCCTTTCTCTATCCTTAGTTCGGGGTTTGTTTCATAGTACAGAAATATAGAAACTCAGGTTATAGCCTACATTAAAGGTCGGGGGAGTTGTAGCCTATATGGGTAGCCTACTGTAGTTTGGGTTTGTTTAATCGTACATAAATATATATAGCCTAGCCTAATAGAGGTACAGACTATACGTAACCTAACGTAGCCTACCCTAGGCTGTATTATGGGTCAAGGGAATGATATAGGCTAGAGGTAGGCCTTGGTAGTTTGGGTTTGTTTCATAGCACAGAAATATATATAATAGAAACACAGACTATACGCAGGACCTAACCTAACCAAGCCTATGAGGCTAGGCTATGCAGGTTGGTAGTTCGGGTTTGTTTCCTGGTCCAGTTATGCAGCTACCAGACACACATACATACATACATATCCTACCTCGTGGTTCAATAGTCTGGACACGGAGGAACCACTTGTATACCGGAAGCTGGCGGTCAGTTTTTCTTATACTTATATATATATTTTTTGTTATAAGTTTTGTTATTACGGCACGGATAAGGTCACCTACATAGAGGGTGAGTCGCGATCTGACCCACATCCACCTCTTATTTTGTTTTGCTTTTACTACATATTATTATAGTCTCTGGTTTTTGCCACAGTAGGCTATCCATAAAAAGTATAATTATAAGTTTTCCCTCGCAACAGTTTGAATGAAAGCTGGACGACCAACTTGTTTGATAATTACATACTGTAGAATATATACCTTCCATAAACTGACAACCTAATTTCTAATAATAATAATCATCTTTATCCACCTTTATAAAGTCTGTAATGTTTCTCTTATTATATTTCCTGACAGTAATAAGTGCCTCGGTAGCCGATATCATTAGGCTGTTTCTGATCGGCTGAGTAATTTCTTCTATATATATTCCTAACTTTTACTAATAGCCGAACTCGTATCTGCAGCCGATAATATTAGGATGGGTTGGTTGTCTCAGGTAGGCTAGGCTGGGTATATAATTTCTTTCATATAATTTCTTAACTATTACGGTATATAACTCGTGTCTGTAACCGATATCACAAGGTTGGTTGGTTGTCTCTGATGATCTGGTGCATGACTTTTAACTTCTGGGTGGCGAGCATCGACTCAAACCACGTCAAGAAAATAAATAAAAGAATAGGTACCGGTAACTGACGATTTTTTTTTTAATTCTTGGGGACGATCGAATTGGCCATAACTTATAGGACCTAGGCCTATATGTTTTCGTTATGTTGATGTATCGTTTGTTGCATTACAGCGCCTCCAAAGTACGCCAGGAAACAGGACCAAACTAACAAAAAAAAAAATGATGATCTGTTGCCTGGAATAGTTTGTTTGAAAAATTTATGTGCTCCAGATTAACCAACGCTACTACCCTCTATACCAAAAGTTTACTATCCCCTAAGCCCTGTGATCGTATATGAAAACTGGAGGCTTCTGATTCCTCCTAACTAGCCTATGTCACGAAACACGCTCCTTCCCTGTAGGTGATGTTTCATGGCAATATTTTGAAGGACTCGTATATATAAGTAATATAATTCCAATTTTCTGACTACATCACAGGGTTCCTTAAGCTGCATTCGTAATCAAGTGTCCTTTTACGAGCAGTCAAGCGAGACGGTCTAATTAAGTGTCGTGCAGATCAAGACTCCTTCATTTGCATTCACTAGGCTACATACTCTTAAGCTTATTTACTTCATCTGTCTACTGTAGGCTTGTAACCTTCACAAAACTTAATAAATAAAATGTGAATGAATGAGATTACGCAAGAGGATCCCCTGACCAACCACAGACCTTAATGCAAAACCTTTCATTCATAGATTTATACTACACTCAGTGATAACCTTTACAAATAGACAACCGCTACGCCGGTAGCCTTTATAGACAGCCTTTAGTATAGGCTTTAAGGATCCTGTGATCGTGTATGAAAATTGGAGGATTCAGATTCCACCTGATCACGCCATGAAACCAGCTTCTTCCATATAGGTGGTGTTTCGTAGCAATATTTGAAGGCCTCGTGTATCTCCAAGTTTCTTACCACATCACAAGGTCCCTTAGAATAATATAGGGCACCACAGACTAGAGGTGCCGGCTCTCTCTCTCTTTTTCTCTCTTTCTAAAAATAAAGAAAAAAGAATAACTGAGGAATATGTGAATGTAACTGCACACCCCTTATTATGAAAATGACTCTACAACTGCACCAGCACCCAGGCAGACACCCAGGTAGGTAGGCCCTTTCACCAGCCAGACGAGACGAGCCCAGCCACATTTCCAGGTCAGGTCAGCTTAGTGTCGTGACCTTTGAGCACGGTAACTGTATGATTTGCCCTCACCATTGTAGGTCGTATATAGCAAGCAAGTATACGAGACGTGATTAAATTTGTATTGTCATTATATTTCGGAGGTCTGAATTACAGTACAGATTTTTTAACACACACACAGAAATGTAGTTTTCCAAATAGAGTAATAGACGAATGGCACAAATTACCAGAAGAAGTGGTGTGTGTCAAAAACATGCATAACTTTGAAGAAAAATATGATAATTGGGTTTTAATAAACGAGACATTACGAGCTTGACTCAATCCTGTAAAGATACAAATAGGTAAGAACACACATTCACTCACTCAATATCTGTACACATCCAGCCACCCCAACCATTAGGCTACACCTGCTGAGGTGTACACTGTTGACACTGAATGAATAAACTTTAAGCACCCGGGGCTGCTCGGCCAGACAGCTTGAGGAACTTCAACAACAACAACTTTAAGCATCAACACCTTATTACCCAACTCGGAAATAAGAAGGACTATGAAACATCAATAGAGGAATTGTTAAGTATTTAGTCGTATTGTTGATAATTCAATACATTGAAAAGTAAACAATGAAAACGTAAGTTCATAATAGCCTAGTGTGCAATAATAAATCACAGCGATAATGAAAGGACACAATATTAATATTAAGATGATATTCGTGAATATGAATATTTAGGAGATAACCTAATACAATAATACAATGCTGGTATGTCTTGAGCAACAGATTCTTTCAAACTCTTCCAAACCACAGGCCATCATTTATTTGTGTTAATCTGGTCTTGCTTCCTGGAATACTTTGGAGGAATCAAGGCGCTCTCATCCACAAAAAGTTTATTACCCCTTTAATGATAAACCGCGGCCATTTTTACACGGCCAGAGATACGCATGACTGACAACAGAGGCGTGTGTTGTTTGTAAAACTTTCCTCCTTTGTGAACTTTTTCTTCGTGAGACAGACTCCTTGTACCAGTCGGCCGTCAGCACGTGTTGTAGTGTGTGTGTGTGTGTTGTAGTGTGTGTTGTAGTGTGTGTGTGTGTATGTTGTAGTGTGTGTGTGTGTGTGTTGTAGTGTGTGTGTGTTGTAGTGTGTGTGTTGTATTGTGGGTGTATTATCATGGCAGAAATACGTCCGTGTTTGTATCATGGCGAGTATGCATTGGTTTGTCCACCTGATATTAAACTGAATAAATTTGTATTTAGTAGATTTAGTTTTTTTAGGTTACGTTGTAGATGAATTGGCTGGCTAGTTGCGTAATTATTTGGTGTAGTTTGTTTTGATTTGCATGTAACTGAAGAAAATACTTGAATTGAAGAGGAATTTCAGTTCATTTTCACCTGTTAAGAAAAAAAGAAAAGCACAGCGTGGATATTCCAGGTTTGCATGGAAATTACAGAAGGATAAAAATATATACATGAGAACCGGTACATTATTGTCAAGTAAATCAAGAAAAACATGACACAATCAATAGTACTGTAGGTCTATTATGGCTTCATGAACTATACGAAATGAGTAAAAGATATAGTGTTGTTGGGAAAGCCGGTGGATTATCGCCAGGTAAAAAATAAGAAAAATATAAAAGCACTGTTGTGGCCGTAGACGGAGTGACCTTGGCGGTTTGTGTGTGTGTGGCATAGCATAGCCTAACGCTCTATTCAACTCGTTAAAGAAAATTACACCCAACTTTTTGCTGCCACACTTCTCTCTCATTCTCTCTCTCTCTCTCTCTCTCTCTCTCTCTCTCTCTCTCTCTCTCTATATATATATATATATATATATATATATATATATATATATATATATATATATATACTACCGAAGATAATATTAAAACCAGATAATATGAATTTTTCACACACATTGTTCATACACAAAAACACAAACACAGTACACACGCTCGCAACACCACCACCCCTGTAACACACACACATACACGCACACATGCTCATACACAAACACATACAAGTACACACGCTCGCAACACCACCACCCCTCTAACACACACACACACACACTTGGTAGCTTTGACATTGACTGTGGTGAGGGAGGACACTGGCGTTTGCTTCCCTTCCCCTCCAGGCTCGGCCACAGTGTTCCCAAGTCTCCCATGACACAGTTCCCTCCAGCTCTGTATTATATTATACATTCTGTTCCCCTACAACATTAATGAGACGCTGAAAATTAACTGTATACGTATTTTTATTTATTTTATTTACCTATCAAAAATGTGACGGCTTCCTCGTTCAATTTATTGACTTTTTCGGTAAATTTCGTAAAATCCAAATTATACCAAAAACCTACAACACAAGGCAGATAAACAGAATTAGATAAAATATGCAGACAGACAAATAAACAGTCTGAGAAGCAAAGAAATTTGAGACAAACAGAGATAACAGACACGTACGGTACAGTAAGAACATACACAGACAGAGGAAGAAGTGTGTGTGTGTCCCTACTAGGCTAGGCTACACGTAGGCTAAGTCTTTTTAATTCATGTCTGCACCATTAGCCTACCGAGGCCTGCATGTTTTAGAGGCAATGGTAGTGTGGTGATGTTGGTTCGTGTCAATTAATAGAGTCTAGAATGGTGTGGTTGTGGTGGTCAAAGATATCTCTGCTTTGGTGGTGGTTCGTGTTAGGCTAATAGAGGCGAGGGTGGTGGCTCGTGTTTGAGTGAGTGAGTGAGGCAGTAGGGTTGGTCACCTCCACAGTGCTTGTTTGCGGTCGGTCTCTGGCTTTTCTCTCTCTTGTACACGGATCTAGTAGCGTTTTAGTTGTAGTATTCATGTCTGAACTTGTAGCTTATGTATTAGTAGTAGTAGGCTAATATCAGTAATATTGGTTGTAGCAGTAGTAGTAATAATATTAGTGGTGGTAGTAATAGTATTAGTGGTGGTGTAGATGTGTAGTATTCATCTACGTTTCTCTCATTCATAATAGATTAATACAATAACAACTAGGTCTATGGGGGATGTTTGCTCTCATACCTTCACTAAGTCTTGCTCTCTCTACATATCGCATTCGATATTTAATAACTTCTTTCTTATCGCATATGCTATCTACCCACTAGATGTTGTGTATATCATTTAGTAGATTTAGAAGATCTTGAATACTGATTGACAAACATACAGACGAACGGAAGCGAGAACATAACCGCTTTTTAACTTTGTTGGTGGAGATAATATCAAGGTCATTGCCATTAATCCACGGCTGCGTAAAACTATCAGTGTTAAACAAGCTAGAAATTGCTCACATCCAGCTTTGTGGGATAAACAATACAAGTGTTGCACGCAATTGAAGTGGTCAGTGACACTCACACTATAATACATACAGTACTGGTAGCCTATATTCCTTTAGCAGAATTTTATCACCGAGAGTTACCTACCCATAAGAAATTATCCTAACTTTTATTTCAAGTACTTATGCATTAGGGATTATTTAATTGAAGATTGTTATTTATACATGAACGACCACCAAACCAATTGTCTTGTTGAAGGGAATTAGGCTATTACAGAAGATAAAAAATGTAGTCCATTTTAGTAAACACAAACAACGACTCAGATGTAACCCTACTTAACTAACCATAATTATACAGTAGCAAAAGGAAGCAAAACACCCTTCATTCATAAGTTAAGATACATGTAAAGGGTAACAATTCCTCCAAACTGTCACGAAACAGATCCCATATTAGTACCGTGAAAGTGTTTTGTTTCATGAAATAGTTCGGAGGAATCAGTAGCCCTCCAGTTCACAAAAACAAATAAAAACAAAAAGAAATTCTCACCAGTATAAGAAAAAAAATGTTCAGAATTTTTGTATGAGAACTGGCCCAGGCTATTTATGTCTGGGAAAAACACGTGATATTTACGAGTGTGTTCCCCCGGATAAATTATTGCCGGTAGTACAACTGGTTTATATATACTTCATTTAGGTTTGGGACTATGTTTTTTTATATTTATTATTATTAGTAGTAGTATCTTGGTGCTGTATTGAACCTGGGTTGGGTGTGGTTGATGGTCAGTTGTTGTTGATCACTGAAATGCAAATGTCACCAGGCAAGAAGGCAGTGTATATATTATACTGTATGCTATTGGCGCTAAACGCGCTCATATGCTAATTTATAGAGGAGCTGTGAGTTAGTTGGATGCATAATTATATATATGAATGCAATCTTATTATTATCATCATTATTATTATCATCCCTTGCCTATCAGAAGTATAGTAAATTATATTCGGATTTATGAATGTAAGGCGAAACTTGTGTGGATGACTGTACCAAATGGCAGCTGACATACATACAAGCCCACAACATCGTCTCACGCTGACTGCGAATTCGGCCGAATTACGTGCGTTACCGGGTCAGTGGGAAGCGTCGGTAAGAAAGTATCGGGAAATTGACCACTTTGCGGGTGAACGGAACAATGTGGGTTAAGAATTCGGCCCATAGTGTAAACTCGAGTCGAATGGCCTATGTGGACAATGAGCATCTATGGTGGTGTGTGTGTGTGTCGCGTGTTTTGTCCGAGGATTAAAATGTGTAGGAAAATTCGTGAAATATTAGGCTATGAGAACCCTTTGGTGGAATATACAGTAGCTGACGTTTATCCCCGTCAGCTTATGTTTCGTTTTGTTTTGTTTTTATCAGTGGTCCTTGTATTAAGACAAAGAATGCACTGACGCCTCACTAGGCTACTCAGCGCTTCTTGAAGGATATTATTATAGCCTAATCATACACAGTTACAGGGTGTAAGAAGCAATAATAAAAAATATGATGTGCATGTTTAATAAAAACAAGACAACCCAGTAACAAAATAAATTATTATCAGCGGGGATATTAATAAACTTCATTAGAGAGAGAGAGAGAGAGAGAGAGAGAGAAAGAGAGAGAGAGAGAGAGACACCCATTCCTGTGTGCGTGTGACTGTAAAAGACGACTCATTTTATTGTTTAGGTAGGGAGGGTTTTGTGTGGTTTGTATCTTTGTATGTGTGTGTGTCTGTTTGTATGAATGTCACACACGTCGCTCAGGAGTCATCACGTTAATAACTTAAGTGTACCTCTTTTTGCCACGACCTTGTTGCACACACACACACACACTCTCTCTCTCTCTCTCTCTCTCTCTCTCTCTCTCTCGGGATCGGTCCCTTGGTGAATGAGGATGGAGCATTGATGAACTCTGATGCAGAAAATGCTAACCTCTTAAATGAATACTTCTCTTCAGTGTTCTCTGAGGAGAGTGGTCTCATTCCCGAACCATTGGACTTCTCCAGTGAGAAGTTGGAGTCAATGGTCTTCACCCGAGAAGAAATTGAGAGAAAAATATTCGAATTAAAGGCAAACAAGTCCCCCGGTCCAGATAGGTTCTTACCTAGAGTGTTGAAAGAAGTGCATGGTGAAGTATCACGGCACCTGTGCATGGTCTTCAACAGGGTATTTCAGACTGGATGCATTCCTAGAGACTGGCGTGAGGCAGAGGTGACTCCTATCTTCAAGAAGGGAGATGCTAGCCAACCGTCAAACTACAGACCCATCAGTTTAACCTCGATAGTCTGTAAACTCATGGAAAGCATCATGGTGGACAAAATAACGGCACACTTAGAATCAAATTTGCTACTGAGGGGTTCCCAACATGGGTTCCGGCAGCACCGGTCATGCCTCACAAATCTGGTGGAATTCTTCCATTTTGTTTTCAGTGAGCATGATCAGGATAAAGCAGTCGATGTTGTCTACTTAGACTTTCAGAAAGCCTTTGATAAGGTACCCCACCGCCGCCTCCTTCGGAAAGTGCGTGCACTGGGCATAGACGGAAATGTGGCAAATTGGATAGAGAACTGGCTAAGTGACAGACGGCAGCGGGTAGTAGTGAATGGACAGGCTTCAGAGTGGGTTCCCGTTACTAGCGGTGTTCCCCAAGGTTCTGTTCTGGGACCACTACTGTTTATCATTTATGTTAATGATATGGATGGTGACATGGTTGCCAAGATTTCCAAATTCGCCGATGATACTAAGCTTGGTATGAATGTCGCGAAAGAAGGAAATACTACCCGCTTACAAGAAGATCTTAGGAAGATCGGGGAGTGGTCTGACACGTGGCAAATGCCATTTAACGTGAACAAATGCAAAGTTATGCATATAGGCCACAGAAACCCCCGAACAGAGTATACCCTTAAGGGCAATGCTCTCGTAAGCACTGATACTGAGAAAGACTTGGGTGTAACTATCACTAGCGACCTCAAGTTCTCAAAGCAGTGTATTGAGGCAGAGAAGAAAGCCCAAAGGATGTTAGGGTACATAAAGCGACAGTTTGGATACCGGAACAAGGAGATAGTACTTTGTCTGTACAATTCCCTTGTCCGACCACACCTGGAGTATGCAGTCCAATTTTGGAGTCCCTCTTACCGAAAGGATATCGCGAGATTGGAACGAGTGCAAGCCAGGGCAACCAAACTTATACCCTCCCTTAGACACAAGAGCTATGAAGATCGGTTGGTAGAACTCAACCTGTTCTCTTTGGAAACCCGGAGACTGCGTGGTCAGCTTATCGAAGTGTTTAAAATACTACGAGGCTTTGACAATGTAGACTACAGGGACATTTTCCAACTCAGTGAGGGAACAACCAGGAATCATGGCTACAAACTTGAACTGAAGCGATACAACCGTGATCGGTGTGGTAAATTCTTTACATACAGCATCTGCGGTACTTGGAACGCGCTTCCTGCTGATGTAGTCAACAGCAACTCTGTGGATCAGTTCAAGTCCAGATTAGACAAAGTCTTAAACCACCGTCTAGGTGTTTAAGCCGTTGTGTGAGTGTTCCTTGATGGTTTCACATGACACATTCAAGGACGGTCACATACTTGCACAACTAAACCCACAGGTACCCTCTTTGTATGGATCGTAAGGTCTTCTAGGGTACTTCTTTTCCTTGTAACTCCTTGTAACTCTCTCTCTCTCTCTCTCTTCTCGAGCCTTCTACTTTGCTATCCTTACCTACGACTATCACTGGGGAGATATTCATTCTCTACCAGTAACCTTCTAATCAGATCACCCCGTGTGGACCGTAAGGTCTGTTGTGGTCTGTGATTCTATGTAACTCTCTCTCTCTCTCTCTCTCTCTCTCTCTCTCTCTCTCTCTCTCTCTCTCTCTCTCTCTCTCTCTCTCTCTCTCTCTCTCTCTCTCTCTCTCGGTATTGGCTACTCATACGTGGGCAATGATTAGATATTAGAGGGTTTTGTCTCCCCTTCTTTCAGACTCCAGACATTCATTTTCAATTTTACATCTATGACCATCCTTTCTTTCCTTCTTACTTGTCGTCCCACGTCTCTATCACTTCCCTCGTCCTACAGTGTCTTCCAGGCCTAGGGTGTTTTATTTCATCCGTAATAAGCGATCTTTATTCAGGGACAGTAGCTTAACAGTTGGCTAAGCAGTAACGAGTCGTTGTTAATGCATTAAAATATCTTCATTTATTTCTTCAGTTAATTCTACATATATTGCACTTGAACACAAAATACATGTGGCTTATATGAATTCTTGAATAGGATTACCACAAACACATTTCACCTGATGATTGCATAACCTAACCAAGGGTATAAAGATCTGTCAACTCTAACACACACACACACACTTCTCCACATGCACTCCCTTACACACACTTTTCTCCACACGCTCTCCATTACATACACACACGCACACATATACACATCATTCTACATATTTACATAGTCTCCGTGACCATTACGAAGTGGACAGGCGTTAACCCCACCAAAACCAAACCAGACACACAGAGATAATGAATAGAATACAGCTCACGGGGGGAAAGGGACAGAAGGTAACAGACTGGAGGATTATACTGTAGCCTAGCGTGAGGAGGTAGCACAAGGGAAGCACTGACGGTATAAGCTCGCCATTCATTCCGCTCACTCCCTTCACCAATTATATAATATTATCCCAGTGCTCTCTCTCTCTCCCATCCTTCTCTTCCTCCCTTTATGTACGGTAACGCTTCCCATCCTCCTCTCCTTCCCATTTTCCCTCCATGCAAGACTTTCCTCATCTTCCTCCCCTACCATTCCCACACCCCCTCTATGCATGACTCACCTCCTCTTCCTCTCCCACTTCATGACAACACACTTCCCTTCCCATTCATTTCATGCATCCTGACGCCACAATCCTCTTCCTCCCTGACACCACCAGAAATACTTCCTCCTTCGGACTCTAGTTTCTCTCCACTGCCTCCTCAGTTTCCGTCCCCTTCCCTTTCCCTCCCACCGTGTAAAACCGTGTAAAACCGTAAATAACTGCAAAAAATGTATATATATGAATTTCGGATCATCCAACACATCCCAAAACGGAAACTTCTTTGACATTCACGTTCCTTGCAAAATGTGTCGTGTAGTGTAGTACTCTTTGAATGTTGCTACTGATGGCCAAAACGATGGGGGTTGGTTGGTTGTTGCATTCTGGTGGTGGGTCGGTGGTCTATGTCTCGTCTCGTCTCGTCTCGCCTCGACCATCTCGTGCTGGGGATGATTAATGGCCGTGCGTGAGAGATCGTCCGTACGTCCGTCTGCCTGAATCCTTCCCCTTCCAGCCCTCATCTACAATGTCTCTTAGGCTACGGGGAGGGAATTTCAATGTGGGAATGTATGTTTTCTTCATACGGTATAGATAATATTCACGTTCACACTGTTTGTATTGTTTATAGTGATATGCGGCCGTATCCCTGATGTTTATATATGTGGGTCTGGTTTTTTAAGTTTTCAAATACGACCATTAGGGTGTGTGAATGTGATGTGGTTTGTGATGTTTCTTACAAGTTCATTGTAGGCGATACATTTAAGATATTCAGTTCATTTTTTATAAAAATTCCCTTGAATATAGGCTAAACAGATCAGTTTGTTTCACTTGGGTCTGCCGGGCACTGTACGGTGAGAGACTAAGGAAAACTTCCCTCCCCTTCCCCTCTCGACGCCCTGACACGTGTGCTTGTGGTGACAGGCATTGTTGTTGATGAACGACCGTGATGTACACCAATGTAGGGGGTCATTGTATTTTTGCAGTGATATATATATATATCAAATAAATAACTTTAGGCACGTGATCCAGGAATATGTGTAAGTCCAAGAAGATTAATTTGAAATCTGTGAATCTCATGTTTGTGGTCTACGAAATTTTCTTTCAAGGTTGTGTTTGTGTTATAAAGCTGACTTCCTATGAGTGTAAGCGGAAAATCAAGCGGAAATTGCACGTAAATTGTCGTAGTAACGTAAAATCCGTGAGAACCGAAGCTCCAGCGGGCTGGGAGATGAATGGAAAGTGTCAGCCCCTCGGGTGAGACTGTCCCACACTATACAGGGTGACTCAAAATATTACAGCCCAACTTAGACTGTAGGGAATGTCCGTGACAAAAATCTTTAATAACTGTACCACCAAGTCTGGATATTTAAAGAGTAAATGACATTATACCATCGGCTGTATAAACTGCATATGTGATGGCAGAGATTTCCAGTATTTTGCCAAGTTGCAGATAATTATTTGTAGAGTCTTATGGTGAGCAACGTTTAGCTCCTATAGGCTCTACTTGTCAAAAAATATAGTAAACATGAATGGTACCGTAGTTGTTGGTAATGCATCATGGACTTGGTAAGACCCAAACCAACCTGTTGTCCCACTCCCACTACACATGAAACCCAAACCACACTGATCACTGCGTCATGGTACACCCGATGCATGGGTCATTGTGTACACCTGGTCAGGATACTTATTATTCAATCCTGGTCTAATCCTTCCTTATCTTATACAAGTGTTGTTATAATTATGTGGCATATATACATATGCATAATGCAACTTATCAACTCCACCAGCTGATATAAAATGATGTATTCAGCCCATAATATAAATAAATATCTCGTGTTTTTTTAACCAAAATTCAAAGTATCGGTCGCAAAATTGAGACACCCTGTATTTTGAAGATTGAAAATATTGAAGATTTTGAAACACTCTGTAAATTGAAGATTTTGAGACACCCTGTATATTTCCCAGACTGAAGGAAGGAAGGGGTGAGTGTGTGTGTGTGTGTGTGTGTGTGTGTATGTGTGTGTGTGTGTGTGTGTGTGTGTGTGTGTGTGTGGTGGGGGAAGGCTTGTGGTTTGGGAGCCAGACGATATAGAAGAGTTGGAACCAAAGCACCTGAGGGGAAGCAAGTGGGTGAGTGAGTGAGTGGGAGTGGGTGGGTGGCGAGTCTCATGATAGAATAGTAACACACACACACTTATTCTTACACACACACAGTCTTATTCTTACACACACACACATTCTTATACTTACACACATTCTTACACACACACACACACTCTCCCTCTCTCTCTCTCTCACACACACACACACACACACACACACACACACACACACACACACACACACACACACCTGAGACTGTAAGCTATAATATGTTGGGGTCAATGTTGAACTGTTTACGGGATGCCACCAGTTTTTATCATTTTTTCTTGAATAAATTTGTGTTGAGGTTGTATATCGAAGGGTTTGTCAATAGGATGTTGTAAAGCAATGTGTGGAACGATATCCGGGCTGTATAGGTACCGTTAAGGGGGAAGTTTTGTGGGGGTAAATCTGGAACAACTCAATCCTCCAAATTATTCCAAGCGACAACAGCTAGAACACCATTATCTTCGCTCTTCTGGTTCTGTTTCCTGGCATACTTTGGAGGAATCAAGGCACTCCAATGTAACAAAAAAGAATTACCACCTTAGTGAGAAAGAATCCTGGAGTGGGTTAGGTATGGACTACTAATGTTAAAGCTTCCTGGAATAAGCCTTCCCTCTTCAGTCTGATTAAGCTTTATTACACTTCATACATACATACTCATATATATTCATATATTTGTAGGATAAATAGATGGATAGTTAGATAGATTGATCGGTTGGTGCATATGTATTTAGTTAGATGCATACAGTGGATAGGTAGGTAGATAAATATAGGAATAATCACAGACCACAACAGACCTTACGGTCCACACGGATAGATAGATGGATAGCATAAATATAAACATAAATAACTGTATGTGAAGGTAAATGATAGTGTAACTGATACCAGGACGAGCACCCCATTAAGGACCCTGTGGTCGTGTGTGAGACTTGGTGGCTTCTGATTCCTCCTGACTATGCCACGAAACAAGTTCATTTAATATAGGTGGTGTTTCGTGGCAATATTTGAAGGACTCACTAAACATCCAATTTTTCTGACGACATCACAGGGTCACTTAAAGAAGATTGGACTCTTAGGTAAAAGAGACGAAACTGCAGCTCCGGTAAGACCAAAATGATGGGGTGTGATATGAAAGGTGTATATTTATTTTCAACAGGCTTCTGGAACCCATTTCCTCTGCTCATAGTCTCTCAGTCACTGGCCGGATAAGGGGCTGTGGAGGGAGGTGAGAGAGGGAAGGAGGAGGTGTAAGGGGAAAAGAGGGAGGTGAGATGGGGAAGGAAAGAGGTGAGAAGGGGGGGAAAAGGAAAGAGAGAGAGAGAGAGGGAAGGAAGAGTTGAAATGGGAAAGGAGAGAGGTGAGAGGGGAAAAAGGAAAGAGAGAGAGAGAGGGTAGGAAGAGGTTAGATGCATGGGAAGGAGGAGGTGAGAAGGGGAAAGAGAGGGATTGTTGAGTTGTTGTTGTTGTTGGAGGGACAGGGAGTGTTGTGAGCTAGAGGGAGTGGGTGCTTATTTTTGAGGGATGGGAAGGGGAAGGTTGCTATAAAGGGATGGGTAGTGGTATTATATATTGGCTATAGGGGAGGTGTTGTAAGAGGTGGGTGCTTATTTTTGAGGGATGGGAAGGGGAAGGTTGTTGTGAGCTTCGCGTTACAGGAAGTTCGGGTTAAGAGTTGAAACCATTACCTTTTGGGCTGCCCCTCTGACCGCAACTATTTGAACTGAGAGTCTTCCCTCCCAGGCATAAATCATCAACCAATAACCAACCAACCAACCAGCCAGAAATGTCGTGAAAAATTATGGGATGGATTCAGTACCGTATATAATTATGCAGTTGTTGTAGCATCTTCAGTATATCATATTGTAGCCTTTCTGTGATACATTTCTCCTTCACTATATCACAAAAAAAAAAAACATCATTACTTAATCCACCCTAACTCATCCACTATCACCCAGCCTCCCCACACCCACCCCTCCGTACACCGACTCATCCACTCCATCCATCTCTGCAGTATTTCCACTCACCCATGCAAGCCACTTCCATCCACCCTCATCACCACCACCACCCAGTCCACCCCCGCTCCACCACCACCCCAATCACCCCCCAAAATACCCTCCTCTATCATAAACCCACCACCTCTTATTTCACTTTGTCCCCCCTCCTCCTCCATCCCCCTTCTCCCCCCTCCCTCCCCTCCTCCTCCTCCCCCCTCCCTCCCCTCTTCCTATCCTCCCCCTCCTCCTCCGCCCCCCCTTCCCCCCCATCACTCATTCCTGGTCCTGTATTCTCATGAGCTGTTATTATTATTATTGTGGTCCCCAGGCTGAGGTCAACACTGGCTTGAGGGGTCCTACTGTTATTGAGAGAGAGAGAGAGAGAGAGAGAGAGAGAGAGAGAGAGAGAGAGAGAGAGAGAGAGAGAGAGAGAGAGAGAGAGAAATAAGGGGAGACACAAACATGCAGGGAAGGAGGAGGTGAGAGAGAGGGAAAAGAGGGAGGAGATAAAGTAAGGGAAGACAGACAGACAGTGAGGTGAAAGAGGGTGAGGAGGAGGGAGGTACGTACAAGGGGAAAAGAAGGAGGTGAGATGGGGAAGGGGAGAGAATTGAAACAAGGAAGGGATATCTCAGTTACCTACGCCTTCTATAATAACAACAACATGAAGGTGCTTTACCACACTCGTTGTAGGTGTGTGTATGATGATGATACCGACTCACAGACACCCTTGTAAACTGTAGCTAACCCATTGTATAAAATGCTATACTCCATCCATCTATACATACATACATTCATTCATTCATTCATCCATCTATCCATTCATTCATTCATCCATCCATCCATCCATCCATTCAAGATTTAGATGGAAGTATTTTGTTTTTCCTTTTTATTTGTGGATTGAATTATTTCACTTTAGGTTGATAAAGTTTTTTTTTTTTTTTTTTTTTTTTTTTTTTTTTTTTACTTTAGGTTGATGAAGTTATGCTTTTGGTGGATAGCCTATAGTTCTACTGTGGTTAGCCTATATAGTTATATGTGTCAAAATTATATATATATAGTCGTCTCATATTCGATTTTAATGAATTATTTTTGAAGTGTTTGTCAGATTTGGTTGTTCTCGTTAGTTCGTGCGTGTGTGTGTCTGTATGTGTGTGTGTGTATGTGTGTTTGTGTGTTTTAACTATATTTTTGCGCTTGTAGTGTCTTGTTTGTCCTTGTTGGTGTATGTTTATGTGTACGTGTTTTGATGTAGGATAATATAGGGGTCTGGCGTGTGTCATTTATTTCCGTGTTTTTGTGGACTTGTAGATTTTTTTTTTTTTTTACTCGGCTTTTTTTTTATATATTTAAGAGTTACCTTGAAATATTTGTAGCCTGTGAGAATGAAAATGGGAAAAAGAACGATAATTATGACCTTGTAAATGAATAATGAGTAGAAAAACGAATGAATGAATGAATAATAAGGAGAGAGTTGGATGAATGAAAATAATTAGCGAGAAACAACTAACAAGAATAACATTATCTCTCTGTGTTCTTTATCCCACCCAGGACCATAATAATTCACTTCAGGCAATAAAAAGATGAAACAAACAAACATACATACATGGCAAGTGGGTGAGTGAGTGGGAGTGGGTGTGTGGCGAGTCTCATGATAGAATAGTAACACACACACACACACACACACACTTATTCTTACACACATACACACACACACACATTCACATACACACACACACTTATTCTTACACACATACACACACACACACATTCTTACACACAAAGAGTTATATATTGCATTTACAAACGCTATCCTTGCTTATTAACAACCACACACAACCTTGAAAAGAAACTAACTCACTGGTGCGTTCAGACTCCGAAAAACAACACGAAGGAAAACACGACAGCCACGCTCCATGGTGGATTGTAATGATGAGAAAAGAGAAGAGAGTGGAGATGTACATAGAGTATTATAGGGATAATTATATAGGAATTTGGGTGATACTGTGTGTGTGTATATATATTTTGGTGTATTGGGATAATTATATAGGAATTTGGGTGATACTGTGTGTGTGTATATATATTTTGGTGTATTTGGGATAATTGTATTGGAATGTGGGTGATACTGTGTGTGTGTATATGTATATTTTGGTGTATGAAGTCAACACCTAGCTATCCTTTGTGGTATATATAGATTTTATCATGGGTAATTAAAGTTAGCTATGGTTGTTTTTATATATATATGTGTATCCTTGTATATTTGAAAGTCACTCCCCGCCCCCTTCCCTCCCTATTATGTTGTAAGAATTTCCTGTCTCGGGTGGAGTGTTAAGAGGTACTCGTATTTCAGGTCCTGCGTGGCTGGTGGGCGAGGGAGGAGAGTCTGTGTTGTCTGTCTGTCTGTCTACGTCATCACACGTGGCGTACATTTGCAGCGGCGTCACACCAAACCCCGTGACCCTGGCTGACTCATTACACACCGTCACCACACACACACACACACCTAATTCATCACTCGTACTGCTACACCTGTTCCTCGCCACAACATCCATCCACTCATGCAGGCTGTAAACTCACATCACGTCTCGTCACGTCACGCTGGAGGCATCACACTCGACCTTTGTGTAACTGACTAACTGTGTATCAAGTTAAAGTGAAAATAAAGTTGAAACTGTGTCAAATTAAACCAGTGTTCAGTATGTTATGATGACACCATGTAGTCGTGTTGCAAGTGCTCAGACTTTGTGGATGGGATGAATATGTTAAGTATGAACAGCTTCCAATTAAGTTATTATAATGATAAATATGATCGAAACTGTTTCATACGTTCATGAATAAATGTTTAGCTTTCAGTATGAACAGGACATCCAGCATTAGAATATTAGTGCATCTTACTGAAAATGCCCTGACCTATCAAGTGAAACATAAGAGGGTCCAATTTTCAATATGACCTATGTGTTTACATTTATAGGTCATTATGCCAGATAGTGGAGGAGTTGATAAAGAGAGCCGGGTGAGGTTTGCAAATGTGGGATATGATGATGCCGATGATGATGATGGAAGGACCATGACTGAATCGGACACCGTGGCAGGATGTGGTGGGACGATGGAGAACCCGACACAGACAAACGGTTCCACACCACAACACGGGGCAGGTACTCTAAATGGATCGGTGCCATCCTACCCTTTAGATCCCTCAGTTTCTCCCAGCACCACCACCACATCATCTTCTCAGTCTACTTCATCACCAGGGAAACGGAGACCTGGACAGTTCGTGACAGTTGTGGAGGTGGAGAGAGGTGACAGTGAGAAGCCGCCTGGTTTGACATGCCATGCTTGGCGAGGCACGACCCAGCAGGTTCCCCGCCCCGCCCCTCGAGGGTTTGTTACGGTGGTGGCCGTTGGCAGCAACAGTAACACCAGCGTCGCTCTCGACCACAGTAACCTTCCCCTCGACCAACACTCCCTTGCTCTTAACCCCTCAGCCAACCTTCACCATACTGCTAACCTGACCCTTGAACATACTAACCTTGCTCTTGACCAACACAACTTCGCACTTAACCACACACACAGCTTTGCCCTTGATCATTCTAACAACCTCACTTTTGACAACCATATGAGGCTACACATGGACCCCTCTCAAGGCACTGAAGCTGATTATGTCAACCAAGAAATGATAGATAAAGAAAAGAAAGCGACTGATGACCTCCAAAAACAAAAGGACAACTTATCATCAGTGCCTGATCAAGTTGTGGTCTACCGGTTGCCTGGAGAGCGGCTGGGACTCGGTCTAAAATTTGATGGTGGAATGGGAGCACAGGAGTGTGTGAGGCGACTGTTTATCCAGAGTGTAGCACCTGATTCCCCCGCTGCCCGTGCTGCTGTGCCCTGGGGTGAACTCCAGCCAGGGGACCAGATCCTGAATATAGAAGGATGCGCTGTGTCTACTTTAACCCGAGTGCAGTGTGTTTCCTTCCTCAAAGATGCAGCCATGAAAATCACAATTGGAGTGCTGAAGGGAAACGGAAAACTTCCTGATTTGGACACCTGTACCTCCCAGGGGATGCTGAAGACGATGAAAGAGGAAGACGAAGATGAGGAGATGAGTGGCAGCTCAGGATCCCCACGTCCACCACCCCTGATTGTCGGGGAAATGAGGAAAAGGATACCTCCACCTCCACTACCACCCAGAGCCCGACCTAGAAAGTCCCCAGCGAGGCCACCAAAGGACCCTCTCCCCATACCTCCTCCCCCAAGTGATTTTCAAGATCCGGAAGATAATGTGCCAAGTTATAGAAATTTGAGTGGAATTCATGTGCCTAATTTAGATGACAAAGATGCGTCTAGTCATGGGTGGCGTGATAGTTTCTTCTCACGTTACAACCGTCGGGGTGATCTAGAGGAACTTTTAGAGGATCTAGAGTTTAACCTGCCGGATTCGTGGACGGAAAAGAGGTTACAGGAGTCTATGAACCGGGGCCTGCCTCCTCGACCCTCCTTCTACTTGGACCTGGTTGGTGAAGAGGACGCCATGGGACAGTGTGAGAGTGAGAGTGACGAGACGAGCAGTTCTGTGTCCACCGTCATTGATCGTCTTTCCCTGTCCTCGTCCACCACTGTGTCCAGAAATTCCTCTTTCAATGCAGCGGCAGATAACTCCAGGTTTGACTTGGCACGTGCACTCAGTCCATTTGAGCAGTTAGAGAAGGAGTTTGAAACAGACACTTTGGATGAAACTACTCAGACAACACCAGCAACAGTACCCCGTGATGAGGTGATCATGGCTCCACCTATTGACCGTTCCACCAAGCCTCCAGCAATGGAAACCTTGACGACAGAAGCCGAGAAAACCTCTCCTACACAAAAGACTTCGAAGACGAAAAATAGGACTTCCATTAAATCGTTCTCATTTAACCTTAAAGGAAGACCATTTTCATGGCAACATGGGAAGAACACGCCAGAGAGAGTTGGTCAGGCTGATGGTCGTACAGAGCAATTTATGTCACTAAAGAGACCTGGGAAACGACCTGCCCCTCCTCCTCCACCTCCTCCTCGCTCAATTGAGGGAGGGCCCAGCCATTCCTCCTCTCCCCCATCTAAGACAACTATCCGTAGTAAGTCTGAACCTTCTGTTACTTCTGCTGCTGTTGGTGATACGAGTATGACAAACAGCAATAATACACTTCCCATCAAGAACCATAAAGAGTCTGATAACTATATTGACATGTTGACTGAGGAAGCGAAGGTGGGAACGGTATCAGTGCCAAATGTGGATGTTTGTGTCAGAAGGAAAAGACTGGAGAGACAAGCAGCCATAGATACAAGTACATGCTTTGAAGATTTACCTGTGTTACCCCAATCTGGCCAGTCTGATCACTCGCCAGATTATTTGCAGATCCTCAGCTTGACCGATGATGAAGTGCAGGAAGAAAAGATACCAGAGGAGAAACTATGCGCAGATACAGAGGAAAGCAAAAAACCGTCACAAGATATCATGGAAAGTGTACAAGATTCAGAAGATTCGAAGGACAAGCAACCAATAACCATTACTGCAGAGGCTCATGAGGAAGATAACAGACGAGCTGAAGAAATATTTACAACCTTGAAATCTCACTCTGACGACGCAAACTCGACTCACGCGGAGAACAGTGACGCCTTCCCTTCCTCTCACACCTGCATTGAAACTCTAGCAGAGGTTCATCACGCTCTGGACAATACGACAGACTCTATAGAATCAGTGGAATGTGACTCTGACCAATCATTGACAAGTGTGTATGATATATCGGAGGACAATGTTGCAATTACAGGTGAGACAGAAAATTTAGATGAGATAGTAGCTAAGATATCATGTAGTGTGACACATGATGACTCTGAGAAAGAAATAAGCGAAGTGTCTGATGCTGCAGATTTAAATGAGGGTGCTAATATCAAAGAACCTGAAACTCCTACGAGTGTTGATGAAAGGAAACTCAGTGCTAATGATGCTGGTAATGAATGTGTAGTTGATCCAGAAGTGATGATGCAGTATACGAGGGGAGAGAGAGACAAACTTACTAGCATTTCAGAAGTGGAGCAGCAGGATGTTAGAGGCGATGATGATGTACCTATTAATTTTACCGAAGTGAAGGACAGCAGAGACAGAGACGGTGGGTGTAAAGATTTCGGTGCCACTAAAGAGGAAAATGAGTGTGTTGGTGAAGACGAGGAAATTAAATATGTTACTATTATAGATGAGGAGGAGGATGATGATGATGATGGAGCTAAAGAGGAGAGTAAACATACTGGCGTTATGAAAGCTGACGACGATGACTGCGTTGGTGATACAAAAGTGGAGAACAGTGCAGTACAGGTTGAAGCTCAATATTCCAGCATAGCAGAAGTAAAAGAGGAGGAGGATGTTCTTGGTGATAATTCAGATGTCCTGTTCGTTGATAAAGATGACGAGTCCAACTGTGCCAGAATTACACAAGTGAGTGTTGAAAATGAAAACAACACAGTATCCATAGAGAAAAATAATTATTATGACGACACCGTGGTCATAGACGGGAGGAAAACGGGACATGAATACGAAGAAATCTTTGGTGGCGATACAGAAAACAACAACAACAATAGCATCCCTTCCAGTACTGTAGAAACCACTCGTGTTGAAGACGACGAGGAAAATTCACAACAAAACGAAAATGAAAATATCAGACGGCACTCCCATAATTCCCCAAATGTTGTCCCATCCAAATATACAACCCAGGCAAACCAGGACACTCTTCCTTGCCAACACACCAATAAAAAAAGCAGCAGCAGAAGAGGACGACGACCCAACTTGTATGACGATGTTGAGGATCCTTTAGAAGAAGAGACGTATATGGATCCAGTACCCTGAGTGATCCCGTTAGTGTGTTGTCGTCTGGTGGTGGCACTTGGAATGATGGAGAAGAGACCCTGTGTGAAGATGGGACGACGACGACGACGACTTTTACGACGATGTTGCAGACGAGGTGGAGACGAGGGGCAGTGATATTGATTTCGATTTTGATGACGATGAGGATGCTGTGGATGTGGAGGAGGGGGAGAAGGATTTGTAATAAGTAATGAAGTGACGGCGGCGTATGATGAGAACCGCAATCTGTCAACATCTCACGAGGCTGACAATCCTACTACCAGCAACGCAACAACAGCAGTGAACACCACCACCACCAGCCTCGGCATGATAGCAGAAGCAGTGAACCCCGTCATTACCACCACCACCAACAGCCTGGAGGTGGTCGAATCTGGTAACTCGACCACCACAACCAACAGCAACACCAATACCAATTCGGGAGACCCCATAGCAAAAAACAAACCGCCTCACTTCCGGATGGTGACCGACTGCGTGCGACACAAGCGGCTACGTCAGGATATCGGGAGGTGATCCGGCGTGAACTGGGCATGGGAGACGACGACGACGTGAGTGTGGAAGTGGAGGAGGAGGAAGAGGTGGAGTCAGTAGTGGAGTGTGAGAACGAGGAGGAGCTACTACTGGTGATGAGGGCACTGAGGAGCAACCAACCAGGGGACAGTCTAATTAGGTGAGTCGCAACAGCCTAGCCTTGCCTAGCCTGACTTGGGATTTTGTACTGGCTGTAGTTTTCTGTGTGTTTGTCGTTGGAGTTTGTTCATGCCTGATTTTTTATGTGTGTTTGTTGTTGGATTTTGTACTTGCTGTAATTTTCTGTGTGTTTGTCGTTGGATTTTCTTATATACATTGGGGAGTTGTGTCTTTGTAGTCAGTCGGTGCGAGTTGAAGAGGAGGAGAAAGACCTTTGAAATCGAACCTATCCTGTTGTGTTGTGAAGGTTGTCAGAGTTTAATGGCATAGGCTGTAACATCTAAAGTTTATATACAGTCGTGGTCAATAATAATCATTCACATATGGTATCTCAAACAATTTATTGTCTAATGTTTTCCACGTTCACATATGATGTTATTGTTTTAAAGTAGTGTGTATGTGTGTTATTGTTTTAAGTAGTGCGTAGCGGCTTGTATTAAACTAAAAGATGGTAGTTAACTTATTTATTGGAAAGTTTATCATCTTAGGAACAGAGGGAAGCTGTCAAACTCTTACGTGAGTTACCCCTATATGGATGATTATATTTAACCGCGACTGTACATGTGAGTGTGTGTGTGTGTGCGAGGCTATGGTTATGAAAAAGTTAGAATGTAGAACGAACTAACATAATTATATATATATATATATGTGTGTGTGTGTGTGTGATACTATTTACTGTGGGTATGAAAAAGTTTGAATGAAGGACTAGCGTAACGTAACCGAGTACAGAATGATGTAGGTACTGGATATAGCTATTGTAGTTTACCATTAAATTGTAACAGAAAACTGTACTTCTACATATTAACTCGTTACAGAAAACGTATGCTACTTTTTTTTTTCTGTCTATAAGCTCCAGCGTAAACTATAATATACAGTAGGATGTAGTTTCTGCCCCTCTCGAATCTCCGTTTAACTCTTAATTAGAGTATTGAGTTAAGCGTGATATGCGGTTGTTGTCTGGGAGATTTAAGGAGGGGGAGGATTAGGAAAAGGGTTAGGATACGGGTGGATTGGAATTGGGTCTGTCTGGTTTAAGATTGGGAAGTTGATCCTATTTCTAAAGGTGTCAAGAGTGGGGCTAATAACTACGTGAGGTGGAAGATGTTTACACTCTTGGATGCTGGATCTACTGAATCGTGTTAGGCAGATTATCAAATAGAGAACTCATAATTATTATAGCAGCGTGGAGGAACATATTAATGGCCTATAATTTGTGTCATCGAAAGTGAGTTAATTTTATAATCCATTCACTTGGTATTAAAGTAAAGATGGTTTTATTTAATTAATGGGGTGCGGGAATAGGGGGACAGGATTGGGGGGAGTTTAGGGATGTGTGGGGGTTGGGGGGACTGACTTGGGCGGGTGGGGATTAGGGGTTGCGGGAATAGGGGACAGGCTTTCTACCCCCCCTCAAGCCTGTCCCCTTATTCCCGCACCCCAAATCCCCCCAACCCCCCGAAGCCTGTCCCTACTCCCGCACCCCCTTAATTAATTGTGCTTAGCTATGTTAGGAAACTTGCAAATCATTATGATTGTTATAGAAAGTGTAGTTCTGTCCAAAGCAAAACATTTATTTTTATATAAACGGGTGATTTTATTATTATATATAATTTCCATGTTATATATTTTTTTTGGTGTGTGTCAAACTAGAAATCTTTAATAATGATGATCACTATGCATTTCTGAGACAGGTTTTGGGAATTATATTAACGCTGTTCATACTTACATATTATTATTATTATTTTACACTCTATAATAATATAATATAATCATAAAGAGAAAGTTGTAACTGTGCACGACAAAGATAAGATAAGATACCACCAATGTTATTAAAGGGGAAAGTTAGTTTTGTGTTATAGTAAGTAATTCTGGAGCAAAGTGATTCCAAGTATAAATACATTATATAATATTATACCCAAAGCAAACGTGTCCGGAATAAAAAAAAGAAGAGAGAGAGAGAGAGGAGAGAGAGAGAGAGAGAGGGTATAGTGAGTGAATGTTTGACATAGAGAGAGAGAGAGTGGGTATAGTGAGTGAAGGTTTGAGAGAGAGAGGGTGCGTATAGTGAGTGAATGTTAGAGAGAGAGAGAGAGAGAGAGAGAGAGGAGAGAGAGAGAGTACAAACCAGGTTCAAAAACACACATGCACAGACTTCCGGCACACAGCTCAAAGTGTAGATAGTTGGTAAATATCTATGAAGGATCGAGGAGAGGTGTGCTGTATATAATAAGTGTGTGCAGTTGGTAAATATGTATATGATGGAGTGTCTGGAAAGTGTATAGATCATTAGTAAATATTAGTAAATGTTAGTAAATATGACATATAATAATATCATATTTTTTGGTCAACATGAAGAAATTTTGTAAAACATAAAAAAAAAAAAAAAAAACGAAAAAAACCACCTCTTCTTTCACGAGGGCACAAAGAAGCTGGTCCTCACTCACGACATTCATTATTATTCTCGTGTGGTAAAAGGAATTGCTCAAGAAACTTTTTTTTTTTTTGTTAATTAGTGCACGAACGCTCGATATTTCTTCATCCATTACTCTCTCTCTCTCTCCTCTCTCTCTCTCTCTCTCTCCTCTCTCTCTCGTCTCTCTCCCTCTCCTCTCTCATCTCTCTCTCTCTCTCTCTCTCTCTCCTCCTCTCTCCTCTCTCTTTCGTATACCTTTCTGGTGTTTCTGTATGTATATCACTTCTCTCTCTCTCTCTCTCTCTCTCCTCTCTCTCTCCCTCTTCTCTCTCTCTCTCTCCTCTCTCCTCTCTCTCTCCTCTCTCCTCTCTCTCTCTCTCCTCTCCCTCTCTCCTCTCTCTTCTCTCTCTCTCTCTCTGTATTATTACGCGTGACAAGCAAACTGAGGGATGAGTGGGCACAGCAAGAGAGAGAGAGACGAGAGAAGACGAGAGTGATGAGAGGAGAGAGAGAATGACCTCGAGGAGGGAGGAGGGGCAGCAGAGAGAGAGAGTGAGAGAGAGAGAGAGAGAGAGAGAGAGAGAGAGAGAGAGAGAGAGAGAGCAATATATATATAGTACGGCTAATAATAAAACAGAAAAAAATAATGTGTGGGAAAGGAAAACGCAAAGTGGAATGGGTGAACGTGGGAAATGATGTATGTATGTATGTATGTATAGTGTGAGAGAAAGTGGGAATAAACCCCTCGGTGAATTGTAATGTTATGACAGAGATAATTAGGTTTGAGTGAACGTATAAAAATCGAGTTGAAATAAAAATGGAACTACTCAGCTTTTAAATGCGTGGAAAAATGTAATCGTGAATATAAGAGAATTAAGTGTAAGATTAAAAAAAAAAAAAAAAAAAAAAAAAAAAAAAAAAATCAGCGAAATCACAGCGAGCGAACATTGATTTGAATAAAAAAAATATACAAAAAAACAGAAGACAGAAAGGAAGGAAGAAAGAGGTGCTAATGAAAACGAAATAACAATGATAATGGAATAATAATAAAAAAAAGAATAACAGGAATGCGTGAGAAAGACGACAAAAATAACACTGAAGGTAAAAGACGAGGAAGTGTAGGAATGAGTGTGTGTGTGTGTGTGTGTGTGTGTGTAGAGAGAGGTATTTGTTGTGTGTGTGTGTATGTATGTATGTATGTATGTATGTATGTATGTATGTATGTATGTATGTGTGTGTGTGTATGATTAGAGAGGTATATGGTATGTTATATGTGTGTGTGTGTTTAGATTGTGTGTGTTTTTTATGTTGTTAATGAGTTTATTGTTGTTGTTGTTGACAGTTTGGCACTCACGGATACAGTCACCACCAAAACCTCTGCAATACCTTCCAATATAAAGTTGCCTCGATATTGGTTTTGAAAAAAAATATATGCAAGTCTCTGCAATAATGGTTTATAAGATTCACTTCCTCGACTTTTGACTGTGACTGTATCATGTACAAACTTAATTCGTTATTGCGTTATCAAAGAGCGAAAGAGGTGTTTTTTATTTAGCAAATTTGGGTAAACGAAGAATTGAAGTGTTTATATATCTCAGTATCTTTCACTCCAAAGAAATTATAAGTTCATTGTATTATTTCCCTGTCAGTCAAGTATTCATATTTAAAACTAACTACCTCGTTTCCTCCCACTCCCCCACCCTCCATTCGAACACCTCCCCCCCACCCCCCTCCCTTCCTCCCTCCCTCCCTCTTTCCTTCCATTCGTACCCCCCACCTCCCTCCCTCCTTCTCTTTTCTCTTTGTCCTCTCTCTCTTTTCTCTTTTGTCCTCCCTCTCTTTCTGCACCAGCTCTCATTAATACCTCTTGCCCTCATCCCTCTTCATCCTCCTTGTGTGTGTGTGTGTGTGTGTGTGTGTGGACCTCCTTGGTGGTGTGGCGTGATTTATGGCTCTCACCAGGACGCATTATGTTAAAGGGACCCTGTAATGTAGTCAGTAAATTTGGAGGTAAACGAGTCCTTCAAATAATGCCACGAAACATCATGCACCTATATATATGTAAGGGGTTTGTTTCGTGGCATAGTCAGGAGGAATGCAGAAGCCTCCAATTCAAATACTCGAACAAGGGAGTTAATAATATACAGAATCGTTTGTTGAATCTGGAAGGCTACTGATTCCTCCTAACTATACCAGAAAACAGACACTTTCGATGGTACTAATAAGGGATCGATCTGTCTGGTGGCATAGTTTGGAGGAATCAATTGCCTTCCCATTTCACCAACAAAAGAAAAATCCCCTTTAAATAAGAGGATTGTCGTAATAATGGGAGGCTACTGATTCCTCCAACACCCATAACATAGGAGCCCCGTTTCGTGACACAGTTTTTGAAGGAATTAGAAGCCTCCAGTTTGCCGACACCAAAATCTTCACTGGACCCCATAATAACGAAATGAATGTTGAACGTCTGACCTTTTCAGTTTACCTCTCCAATATTGAACCATATCTCAACGCTAATGTGAGAATGAATCACTTATCCCTTGAAGCATGAGACGGGTTCAGTGCCCAGTGCTTTGCTTTCAATATATTTATAATTATCTCGAGAAACCTTTATACTTACGGTTCCGTGAGTGATTGATTCCTTTCTTCCGCGTGTGCATGATGAAGATTCGGTTCACTATAATGAAGAGTATATAGTGAGTGGTTATATTAATATGTAGGCTATATTATACAAGACCCCGGAAACCATTCAGTGATGAGTATGATAAAGTAATATACCGGTATATACTATCTTGGTGGTAATTGTTAGTGACGCGTAAAAATTTTAGCTAAAGAATTCCCCTAACTAAGTCGATCGAGTACCAGTCAACGTGAACCTTTTTAAAACAAATAATAATAATAATAATAATAATATATAATAATATATAATAATATATAATAATAATAATATATAATAATAATAATATATAATAATAAAAAAAAAACTCGCAGGATTACATTACTAACCAAAAATCGAAAGCACAGTACAAGCTATATGGTCACAGATTAATTAATACCTCCATGGTCGGGACAATGAGCAGGATTAGGTGAAGTGAGTGAGTGGTAGTGTAGAATTCCCTTGGGTCCGTTCAGCCTACAGTCCATGTGGAAAGGTGTAAAGTAAACATTGGATCAGGTCGGGTCTGTCGTTGTCAATCACCCTTACCTTCCTCACTTTACCCTCAGTCGTCAGTCGTGTAAGACAGGAATACAAACAAGGATAGAGGAAGCCACAAACCAAGCTACAACAAGGACATAGGAAGACACAAACCAAGCTACAAGAAGGACATAGAAAGAAAGCGAGGCGAATACCAACACCACCTGTGCCTCGTGACTGACTTTCCGCATTTTAGTGAAGAAAGTGATAATTGTGTGGCTCATATAAAGTGTCCAAATCCTTGATCCTTTCTGCATGCAAAAGACTGAAGAAGGTGTCATTGTGAAATTTGCTTTAATAATTCCAATCAATAACAGTCGCAACAGGAATCGACCATTATAAATTGAAAACAGGTATCTCGGTCATTACCGCCTCGCCACCACAACCCACGGTCTTCTAACTCGACCGTGCTATAACCCTCCTAGGATGAAACAAGCAAGGATGAAACCCGGGTACCTTTCACTGAGCCTGCAGGAGAAGCAAAACATCATATACGGTGTGGACGCCCTTGGGACCCCGAACCTGCGTGTGGCCTCGAGGGCGTTTGGGTTCACCGTCTCCACCCTCAGCCGCATTCTGAAGGAGCGGGAGTACCTCCAAAAGGCTGTTGAGGCCAGGGTGAAGATGAGGACGAAAGACGTGCAACAAGAGGAATGTAACAGGCGAACTCTGAAGAAAAATACGAGGACGGTACAGCAAGGGACAGAAAATAACAATTGTGGTAAGGGAACGAAGAGGGTTGACAAGGAGCAACAAACGATACGCAGCCGCCTCCCGAAGGTGATATTTGACAACACTGTGACACGAGCAATTCTGAAGTACACCGCAACCGAGAAAGCAAACATTCGTCAGCGCCTCCAGCAGGAAGAGCCACTTGCTGTGTCCCTGGACTTGGGGATCTCGGTGTCCATTTTGAAACGTATCCTGAAAGAGGGTAAAAGCAACGCCAAAAAGACTACTACTACGACGACTACGAGCCCTGAGAAGAAAACTAAGGGTCTGCTGTGTCGTGATGGGTTTAACATGGGGAGAAGGGGACAACAACAACAACAACACCACTACCAACACAAGAGGAACGGCACAACACTGCAGTGTAGGTGGCAGTGACTGAACCGGACATACCTTACCTTGCCTTGCCTTACCTTACCTTACCTTACCTTACCTTATCTTACCTTGCTTATTTTACCTTGCCTTATCTTACCTTACCTTGCCCTGCCTTATTTTACCTTGCATTACCATACCATACGTGAACTCCTCTACACAATATAAGGGGATGTATAGGCCTTGATATACACATACAATCATTATCTTTGGTCGTCTCCACAAGAAACTTTACAATAACAACAAAACTGAATGAATCCCATACCTTACGAAACAAAAGCATAATTGGATGAGATGGAAGTATGTCCATTCATTATTTACGGTAACGTACAGACAAAAATGGTATAAAACATCAAAGAAAACTTAACTGCTGCACTTAGGTTGCGAAATATCAATCCTACTTTACGAGTCCTCTGTAATGTTTTCCCAATCCCTGAATTAAAATTGTTTCTCGGGTTCAACTTTCATAATCAGATAAAATAAAGTTTGGGAGAACCAGTGATCTACATACTTCGCCGACAACACAAACCCCATCATCCCCTTCAAGGCCTATACAGACTAACTAGGTCTAACACGGTCTAACTAGGCCGTGGTGTATATATACTGTACTGTAATGACGAGGGTGATGTGACAAGGGACTTAGTTAGCCTAAGGGAACATTCTCTTGTTGGTGAATTGGAAGGTCCCCAAAGTATACCAGAAAACAGACGTCGCTATAATGTAACTTTAATGAGGGATCTGTTTCCTTGGTCTAGTTAGGAGGAATTAGTAGCCTTCTGAATGACCAAGTATAGAATCTCCCCTTAAATGTCGAGTAGCTTCATCCAACACTTTTATTTTGACTTACTATTTGTGTGTGTGTTTGTATATTATTGTTCTTTTATAATATTTTCTAGATGTTCATTATATAGTCAAATTAAATGGGTAGTAAACTTTTGATTCATCCAAGAGTAGGTCAGGAAACAGGACCATATTTACAAAAAGTAATTGATGTCCTGTTGCCTGGAATAGTTTGGAGGAATCATTTGCTCCGGATTTACCCACTTAATTAATTTGCCTTCCCTTACCTTAATGACCAGGTTGTGATATAGTAAAATTTTAATCCAATATCTTTAATCCAATGTTTTGATCCAATGTTTTGATCCAATATTTTTAATCCAATATTTTTAATCCAATATTTTTAATCCAATATTTTTAATCCAATGTTTTGATCCAATTTATTATTTTTCATCCAATAATTGTAATCCAATATTTTAATCCAGAATATTTAATCCAATGTTTTAATATTTTCCTTACGTATGGAACAGAGTATTTTGCAATGTATTTATGTATTATTGTATATTATGTAGTATGAATTTATTATTGTATTGTTTATTATTGTATTTGTATTGTTTATTAATGTAGTATGAAATTGTATTGTTTATTAATGTAGTATGAAATTGTATTGTTTATTATGAAGTATGAATTTGTATTATGTAGTATGAAATTGTATTATATATTATGTAGTATGAAATTGTATTGTGTATTATATATGTAGTATGAAATTGTATTGTTTATTAATATAGTATGATATTGTAATTACTGTAATGAAGAGGAAATTATTTGTATTGCTGTAACGTCATCAAATGGTGTGTTTTTGTAGCCTTACGTTTACTGTATTTTCATAGAGATTTGGTGTGTAAAAAATAAATATAATTTTTACAGAATGTTTTTTTTCCAATATTGTGAATTGGGTTTATTGAAGTGCTTTTGATTGTTTGACATTTTTAAGGGGGTGCGGGAATAGAGGGACAGTTTTGGGGGAGGGGGTTTTGGGGGTGCCGGAGTAGGGGGACAGGCTTGGGGGGGGGTTAAGGGGGTGCGGGAATAGGTTACAGGCTTTCTACCCACCCCAAGCATAACTGAAGACTGGGTATATAATAATAGGGAAAATGAAAATGAAGGAAAGATGCATGGTATGGTAGGAAGGTGGTATTATAAGTGTCCTCCCCCCCCCTCCCACATGTACCCCTTCCCCCTCCCATGTAACCCTCTCCTCCCATAGACCCTCCTCCCTTGTCCAGTCCCCCACCCATGTAACCCCCTACTCCTCCCATATACCTCCCTACTATACCTCCCTACTCCCATGTACCCCCCTCCCCCTCCCATACACCCCCCCCCCCTCCCGTGTACCCCCATAATCCCACCCACTCCGTCCACCCCCTCCCTAGGTTCACAAAGGGTGGGCCGGGCACCAACAAAGAGGATCCTGCCGATACGGTATTCCTTAACTGATGCTGGCGGGGGTCTGTGTCCTCCATGTGTGTGTGTGTGTGAGAGAGAGAGAGGGAGAGAGAGACTGTTTGTGTAAAAGAAATTGTGTGTGTGTGTTGAGAGAGAGGGGGGACTGTGTATGTGTTTGTGAAAAAAAGTTTGTGTGTTTGTGTAGAGAGAGGGGGGGGACTGTGTATGTGTTTGTGAAAAAGAAATTATGTATGTGAGAGAGAGAGAAATAGAGAAAAAATGCGTGTGTAAGAGAGAGTGAGTGTTGGTATTTCCGTGTGTGTGTGTGTGTACTGTTTGTAAGTGCGATCTGCCTTGTCCATTTCTTTGTGTAGGTGGGAGGGACAGAGAAGCACCCCCTAGACCCCCCCCCCCCCACACCCTTTCTCGCCGTCAGTAGCCCCTGATTTACAGCTGAAGCGATCACTATCTTGTGGGGGGGAGAATTTTGGGGGAGAGTTGTATCACCCCCCCACTTCTGGTCCACCTGATACTGCCTTGCTTTTTGCCCCCCCCCCCCCCCCTGACTCCATGTAGCACACACACTGACAGACACACACACATACAGAGAGAGAGAGAGAGAGAGAAAGGAATTGGACCAAGTGCTTCAAGAATGTAAGCAGTATATATATATAGAGAGGAGGTAAGGTAAGGACGGGGAATAAAAGTGAAGGAATAACTTGCATAGCCTATACTCTGGCCCAAAGTTTCCTGCCACGAATATAGTGTGTTATTATAATGGTCCAGTGTAACATACAGGACAGACCACCACCATGCACCCTGCGGACCACTGCCGTAATTACACTCAACCATAAATTCACCGAGAGCGAAGTAAAAAAAAAAAAAAAAGGGAATCATTTATTTTTCTGGAAGGTGTGTTTTTGTGAGCTTTGCGGACGGGGCGAGGAGGTCAAGAGGGCAAGTTAGTGTGTTCAGTACAGAGGGTATTATTATTTATACTGGTGCATTTCCCTCCTCATATTTGACCCCCTCGTGGTGTGGTGGGTAGCGGTCTTAAATGCGGTTGTAATTTTTTTTTTTTTTTTTTAATGCATTGCCAAATTTAAAGAAGCACTTGAAGGTCCTTACATTTTGTCGAGCAATTTGAGGCTGCTGGCTTCTGAATCTTCCAAACTATTTCGTTTTATAAGTACTGTACAGTTAGCAGCACTTATAACTGTTACGGTCAGCCTCGTCAATCCTCTTCTTCTGTACCTGGTATGTATAAGTGCTGGCAGTTGTACTATTGGCCACAAAAATTCGTACATACGCTGTTGTTTTCAAGGGTTTGCAACGCAGAGAAAATGGGAGACTATGTATCTGCAATACAACATCATCATTAGGTTTGTTGCTTTGTTATCATCGAGTTACTTGGTAGACCATTCACTGCAGTACTTCCAGAATAATGACCTCTCTTTCCATATAGCCTGTGTAAGAATTCTTGTGGCCAACTGTACATGAAAACCAAACGAGACCACGAATTGACATTTTAGTATTATTAGGGGAAATTTACAGTTAACCCGAAGCTGGCAATCGACTTACTTTTAGGCTACTCTCTGTTAAAGGAACATTATCCCAGTTGCAATATAGCATACATAGTATTGTACATTCGTGATACGTAATCCCTGACGAGAAACGAACACCACACACACACACACACACACACACACACATCCTGCATTCGAACTCAGCCTCTATGGGTGTACTGGGTGGGGAAATGAGCAATACCAGGCGATTCGAAACTTTCTGCTCCTCACACTCTGGTCAGAAATTATGTATCACGAGTGTACAGTCATTCAGCAGCCACCACTCCCCCCAGTCCAGACTCGTTGTAACTCTTGAGTATATCGGTTCTGGTAACACTGTACCTGACGTCACTGGTGGCGTTTCAGGAAAGAAGTTGGTTTGTCCGACTCGCTGAATAAACTCTATCTGAAAAACAAAAATCGGTATCTGATAAACTTTCCATATTCCATTATATTTTATAAAAAGGTTGTTAGTTAGCTATATACAAAATTTTATTAAATGTCATGTTACTGTTTACAGATAATCAAAGTAAAATTTAGGAGCAAATTATATATAAAACTAAGAGAAGTACAGTATTCCTTGTTCATTTTTTTCTTTTTGGCAGAAGGGTAACAAAAAAAGTATCACACAGTATATAGATTGAATAAATTTTATAGAAACTATTATTCAACTCGTGTAAAAAAAATGCATGATAATCCAACTCCGTAAGTTTGTTCTTCATGCTTGCGGAGGAAAGCAGTAATGTGTCTGCAAGCAAGTAGTGCAAAGAACCACGAAAATCAACGAAAATATACTGTACTTGGATAAAAAGACACTTGAGTTAACGTTTGACATGACAACTATGAATTATAATGTCGCTGTTAAATTTTTAAGGCTGGTGATCACAAAACATCTTATAGAGTTTGCACTTGTTGTATGTATGTATGTATGTATGCATTACTGACCTCACCATGGTGTTTCAGGTTCATTTCGAAGCAGTGAATGGGTTTGGTATTCTGTTAGTATGAGCTTTTATTATGGTTTCGAAGCAGTATTGAGTCCCAGTCTTTGCCATGAATGAGCGCTTGACAACAAAATTTTAGCATAAGATTTTATGAAGATTGTGTTGTTATGAAGATATAATTAAATTCATATTAATGATATATTGGGAAATAATTTGCATTCCAAATAGAAAAATAAAAGAAATCTCGAAAAAATAGAAAGAGGCGAAATATTCAATCTGAAAATTTCTGTGACTTGCTGGGGAGGGAGGGAAGGGGAGCAGGAGATGGGGTCGGGGGGAGAGGTAGATTGGGGAGGGAGGGTAGGAGATGGAGTCGGGATGGGGAAGGGGAAGGTAGGGATGAGGAAGGTGGGGACAGGAGATGGGGGGACAGGGGATGAAGTAGGGATGAGGGGGAGCAGGAACAGCCATATTCCTCTTGGTCTGTACCACTGTGCGCATGGACCCGGCAACTTCGAGTGTCTCCTGTTTGTGTCAGTTAATTGCGCGTTAATTAGACCGTATTGACTGCACTGCCTCCCCGTGTGTGATACTGTGGTCCTTAGGAAAGTAATGAGACGAGTGTATGAAGGGTCAGCTGCTGGGAGACTCTGAATTAAGGTGAGAATTCTAGGTAGTTGTGGTGGTGGTGGTGGTGTTGATTCGGTTACACACTACCACAACACCGGCCATATTTTTTTATTTTCTCCCGTCCTCTGCCTGTCATACCCAGCTCTCGGGTTATTCTGTATGTAATTGACCTCCTGTAGATTCGCTGGCATCATCTAGTCCTCGGGAAAACAGGTTGGAGGACGGGGGAAGCCTTAATTTGATCAGAGAAATGAGGAAATTGTGACGGTGATGATTTAGTTGTGTTTGTTAATGGTGGGGTGGGTGGCGTCCATTTTATTCAGACACTGGGTAGGGTTGGGAGGGGGAGGGGTGGACGAAGCAGGATTATTATTATTATTATTTGACTTTTCTTTTCTTTTTCACCTTCGGAACGTATCTTTGTATTGATTCTTATGCTTTTGATAAAATGTCTGTGTGTATGTGTGTGTGTACTTCGTGATGATTTTGTGTGTGTGTGTACTTCGTGATGATTTTGTGTGTGTGTGTACTTTGTGATGATTTTGTGTGTGTGTGTACTTCGTGATGATTTTGTGTGTGTGTGTACTTTGTGATGATTTTGTGTGTGTGTGTACTTTGTGATGATTTTGTGTGTGTGTGTACTTTGTGATGATTTTGTGTGTGTGTGTACTTTGTGATGATTTTGTGTGTGTGTGTACTTTGTGATGATTTTGTGTGTGTGTGTACTTCGTGATGATTTTGTGTGTGTGTGTACTTTGTGATGATTTTGTGTGTGTGTGTACTTTGTGATGATTTTGTGTGGCCTTTTTTTATTTTGTTTTTTGTGTGTACTTTGAGATTTTTTTTTTTTTTTTTGTGTGTGGTTTTCTGTGTTACATTTGCTCCTTCATAGCTGTTGCTTAACCCAAAATGTAAGAACTTGCATTTGTCTGTACAGAGATATTGGGTAAAACTCGTCAATTATTATATAGATTAGGCTACATTTTGTTTGGCATGGTTACTTTGTTAGGGGAGACGAGGTTTGGTTAATTAAGTTAGACAAAGTTTGACTGGAGATTTTGGGCAAGAGTTACCTCGGGTTGTCTAAATTTCAACATACACATTATGACATTTGGGGACATGAGGTAGCCTAAGGTCAAGGTGACATTAATTAAGGGTCATGAAATAAGGTCAGAGGCTGGTGCTAGATGGTGTCAGGAATCAAAGGTTGGGTCAGGCTTCATAAGATGACAGGGAAGGGGTCATGAGGCAAAGGTAGGGTTAATAAACAGGGTCAGGCTATACAGTGTCACGTGGTAGGGCTCTGGTGTTGGGGGTCAGGGAACGGGGTCAACATATAAACAAAGGTCAACATGGGGTCAAGGATCGGGCGGGGGCGGGGCTGGATGACATCGAGGCGGGGTCAAGGGATGGGATCAAGGGTCAGGGAAGGTTGCAATGAACGCGTCCAGGGCTGAGTGAGGGGGGGGATAAAGGCGTTGACCTCAGCAGTTGCAGCAGCAGTGTCCCCCCACCCCCGGCCCCCCTACCCCCAGTCCCCACAATACCCAGGCGTCCACCCACTCATATTATTACTGTGAAGCTTGGGGGCACGGGGTATGCTCCACAACGCCCCATAATGCTCCACAACGCCCCATAATGCTCCACAACGCCCCATAATGCTCCACAACGCCCCATAATGCTCCACAACGCCCCATAATGCTCCACAACGCCCCATAATGCTCCACAACGCCCCATAATGCTCCACAACGCTCCACAATGCTCCACAATACCCAACAAAGCTCCACAACGCTCCTCAATGCCCCATAATGCTCCACAATGCCCCATAATGCTCCACAATGCTCCTTAATGCTCCACAATGCTCCTCAATGCATCATAATGCTCCATAATGCTCCTCAATGCCCCATAATGCTCCTCAATGGTTCACCATCTTTCATTATTTTCCAGATTTATTTCAGTTACTATAATGTAATGATGAAATGTTTTTTACACTAATCTACTGTTTTCCATAATGCTTCGCCGTTCTCCTTTATAATACACATTGATATCACTTGGATTCACTTTGTTGTTCCATACTGATGTACTCACAGCCATCCTTCTCCACACCACAACACACCACACCACAATCCTTGCCATAAGCCTACAGCACACTACACCTCACAATCTCATTTCTCACCTGTATATTCCACGCTGCACCTCATTCCACACTAAAACACAGCATATACTACCCCACTACATTCACCACCATCACAACCAGACTCATTACATTCACCACTAACTACAACTAGACACTACATTCACCACCACCACAACCAGACACATTACATTCACCACTACCTACAACTAGACACTACATTCACCACTACCTACAACTAGACACATTACATTCACCACCACCACAACCAGACACACTACATTCACCACTGCCTACAACTAGACACACTACATTCACCACCACCACAACCAGACACATTACATTCACCACTACCTACAGCCAGACACACTACATTCACCACCACAACCAGACACACTACATTCACCACCACTACCTACAGCCAGACACACTACATTCACCACCAGACACACTACATTCACCAGCTACACATTCCACTCCTCGACACACCTTAACATATTATGGGCCGTAGCAACAACACCTTCTCAGAGTGCAATACCTCGTTTCACAACCAACACTTGTCACCCCCCAAAAATAGCATCGACCTGCTGCTTATGGGGTAGGAGGTGGGGGTATGATATTGTTGGCGAGTTGGAAGTCTTACTGAATCCTTTACACTGTACCACAATTTTTTTTAATATGCAAGGGTACTGGAGAAGTCTGTTTCGGGGAATTATTGTATAGATGAATCGGTTGTCATCCAATTCATTCACCGTAGTATACCTTTCATATTTTCCTTCGTCCTCCCGGCAGTCAAAGGTTTTTCCGTTCTCAAACTTATTATTCATATAGGAGTGGGGAATGTTAAAACGATACAAAAACAAAGCATTTCTTTTGAGAACTGATGAAGTAGGAAAACAGATTTCTATGTATATATATATGTGTGTGATGATGGACTTTATTTTACCCACAGAGCTTCTTTCCCCAGTTCAACCCATCATTCAACACCTGTACACCATTTGTTATGTATACACCATTTGTTATATATACACCATTTGTTATATTAGAACCCCCTGTGTCCCCTGAGCCACGAAGCAAGTGTCCGACAAGTATTATTTCCATTACTTTTAGGGCTTAATGGACACTCGGTCTTCATGGTATCTTTTGTTATTGCCTTCTAAATGGGTGCTACGTCTCCATTATTCCCATTATGGCCACCAGCCACTGGGCACTGGATGTATATATACCTGTACATTTTGTATAATTGCAGAACACAGGGTAATTGTAACCTAGCCTGGGTGTGGCTGTGGAGTGGTTAATTAAGGGGAGTAATGATTTTTTTGTTGGTGAATTGGAAGGTCTATGATTCCTCCAAACTATATAAGCCACGAAACAGATCCCCTATTAATAGCATTGAGGGCGCCTTTTTATCTGGTATAGTTAAGAGGAGGAATCAGTAGCCTTCCAATTTACCAACAAGAGAATTTCCCTTCTAGGGTATAAAATTTAGCTGAAGCGTGGGTGGTTGTAGGTGAGGGTGTTGTGGTACTCTAGTAGGTGTGGGTAGGTGAAGGTATAGTGTGTTTAATGTGAGGTGGTGTGGTGTGGTGTGTTGGGCATGAATTGAGAGGGTGGAATGGGTAGGTGTGTGGTGATCTGAATGAAAGTGTTGTATATACGAGATGGTGTGGGCATGGATCAGTGAAAGGCCTTGGATCCGTGTACTTGTGCTTTTGGTGGTATGCAGGTGGGTAGGTTTGGGGGTGTGGGTGAGTGAGTGGGTGGGTGGGAAGGTCACTGGACAAACTAGAGCAGCTCAGGCCTTGAGGGTGTGGGGTGGGACCATGCAGGGGAGGGTGGTAAAGGTAGGTAGGTTTAGGGTGTGTTGGAAATCGTGATTGTGTGGGTTGGTGGGATGGTGGTTGAGAGGGAGGTGAGGTGTTTTGTTTGTTGGGGAGGATGGGGGGGTAAAATGGTGTGGGTTGATTGATGATGGTATAGAAATCATGGTAATTCTTGATGGGATGAAGGTAATATGCACACTGCCCTCAGGAAAGTTTGAAGAGATGAGGGAAAAGGATGGGGAAAGGAGAATAGTAGTTTGTGACAGGAAATAGTAGGATTCATGACTGTGTGTGTGTGTATGTGTACCGGTATGTGTATGCGTGTGTGTGTGCGTGTGTGTATGTATGTGTAGCGGTATGTGTATGTGTGTGTGTATGTGTGTGATTTTGTCTGTGCGTGTATACCAGCGCAAATTTGATTGGTCGTGTGCGTGTACGTAATTACATGATACGGTACTCTGTGTTCGTTTGCATGTCCAAGTGTTATAGACTATACATGCACGTGTAGGTGAACAAACTTGCTGTACAGTATTACCCACTTGGCATAATATAATACTAAGTACATTATAAAGTGTTACAAACAAACAAACAAACATTATGCATTTTGGTACACATAGTTATACACTTGTTCATACTATATTATTTACAAACACCACTTTTCACAACTGTCCACAACAACTCTTCACAAAAAAAAAAAAAACTCAAAACACATACACACACATCCAACCCACAAAATACACACAGAACACACACACACACACACACACAAAACACACACAATCCACAAAACACACACAACACACACAATCCAGAAAACACACACACACAACACACAAACACACACACCCACATCTATAAACCCATCCCATCCCACGCACCAAGGAACACAATAGTTAGCCGGGGCAACAAACATCAAATCCCTCCACAATTACACTCACAATCTGGTTCAGTACAGGTTTGGAAGGCCAACACGAGGACCTATAATGAATGCTTCACTGCTTCAGGGACTGTTGTGTGTGCGCGTGTGTGTGTGTGTGTGAGTGTGAGAGAGAGAGAGAGAGATGGGGGAGGGGTGTTTTTTGTTTGTATATACATGTGAATTTGTGTTTTGTTTTATGTAGCTTATGATTATGTAGTTTTTGTGTGTTAAGAGAATGTATTTTGTTTTTGTCAGACATGCAGAGAGAGAGGGAGGGGGTGGTTGAGTGGGAGGGGAAGGGGGTGTAGGTGAGAAAAAGGAGTGGAGGTCGTGGAGAGGGTTAGAGGTGGTAGCGGAGAGTGGGGTGGAGGACACATTGAAGGAGGAGAGAGAGGTTAGAAGAGAGGGTTTGAAGAAAGAGGATCAGACTTATAGAAAATAGTGTTTAAAAATATCACTGAAGGAGAACTAAGCTTGGTGGAACTTGACTCTAATGGGAACTTGAAATGCTCGGTCCAATAGTTGTCAAATAGTCCTACTTACTCCTTAGGTAATCGTTTCCAGGTATTACAGATCTTGTAAAGTTATCATAATACAATATTTAGTTAATGTTTCGTGTGTCTGTCTCTGTGTGTGTCTGTCTGCGTGTGTGTGTGTGTGAGTCAACGAAGAGTCACAGTGAGTCAGTGCCTGCAGCCTTATTGTATCCCATCCCATACGATTGATGTGTGGGACAATAACAATTTATAGAAAGCCGTGACTAGCCATATAGAACCCTGACCACCGTGCCTCACCTCGTTCAAGTGTCGCAATGTATGTACAGTATGTATGTCTTTCAGGGTTGGCGACCAGAACTGCTTAATTAATAGATACCTAATGCAGAAGGACAAGACCATTATTCAGAGAGGAGGAGAATGAGGAGGAAAAGGAAGAGGAGGAGGAGGAGGAGAAGGAGGTGGAGGTGGGGGAGGAGGAGGTGGAGGAGGAGGAGGTGGAGGAGAAGGAGGAGGTGGAGGAGAAAGAGGAGGAGAAGGAGGAGGAGGACAGTTGAGAAGAAATTAGTAGGTCTGTTCAGAATGGTGGAGACAATAATTACGAGTAAGTGAGAGAAGATAAATGTGATAGTAGAGAGAGAGAGAGAGAGGGAGAGAGACAGAGGAGTAGTGGGGGTCACTTCTCTAAACACACCCACCCATCCTGTAAGTTAAATAGGAGAAAATGGGAGAGGTGGAGGATACAGTTGAAAGAGGAAGAGTGGGTGGTGGGGGGTGGGAGGTGTTGGGGTGGAAAAAGGGATGGGTCAGGCCGTACACACACACACACACACACACACACACACTGACTCCACCCACAGACCTCTCACCTTGCCCTTGACTCCTGCCTGACAACCCTCCCTCCATTCCACTTCCTTCACCTCTCTCTCTTCTTCTTCTTCTTCTTTTTCTTCTTATTTTTCGTCTTCTTCTTTTTCTTCTTATTTTTCTTCTTCTTCTTCTTCTTCTTCTTCTTCTTCTTCTTCTTCTTCTTCTTCTTCTTCTTCTTCTTCTTTATCCACACCCACCCCTCCCTCCCTCCCTCCCTCTCTCTCTCCCTCATCCTCTCACATCTCCACTCCCAGCTCTCTCTCTCTCTCTCTCTCTCTCTCTCTCTCTCTCTCTCTCTCTCTCTCTCTCTCTCTCTCTCTCTCTCTCTCTCTCTCTCTCTCTCTCTCTCTCTCTCTCTCTCTTACTGTACTTCTTACGGCCGAACAATGACACAAAAACCAGTACTACACAAGAAGAAGACAACACAGGGAGGAATTCAGTACGGGACATCCTCAGGACCAAAGAAAAAAATATTAGGTTGCAATGAATACAATATTAGGTTGCAGTGAATACAATATTAGGTTGCAATGAATACAATATTAGCTTGCAATGAATACAATATAAGTAAGAAAAAAAAGCGTCATAAATACCATTGTAAATGAATGCAATAATTGTCGTATCGTATAAGAAAATTTCTTTTTGATAAACTAAGCAGTGATAAGAGTATGATTATATAGCCCCATATATGTAAAGAAATAATATTATTAATTATAGAGAAATTTTTACTAGTTTTGCAATAGAGCGTAAATGATCAAATAAAACAAATAGAAAATAAGGAAGGAAGGAAGGAAAGAAGGAATGCCGGTGGAAAATACTTGTGTGTTATTTTCCTCCCAATTTTCCCCCTTGTACGGAGAAAAAGACGACCAAATAAGGGTGTGTGAAAGAAAACAAAATCCCTAAAAATTGTTTCTTAAATGTTGGTGGGTTGGTTGGGCTGCATGGACCTCCGGGAAAAAATGTAGCCAAGTTTATTTTTTCATATTAATTTTTCCTTTTTATTTTTATATTTTCCATTTGTAATTTTGCGATAAGGTCACTCACTCTGCTTTCCTTTTTTCCCCTTTTTGTCGTTGTTTTGTTTTGATTCCTGGTATGCATGACGGAGTTAAGGGCAGAGTATACTTTTGGTACATTGGAGTGCCTTGATTCCTCCAAAGTATGCCAGAAAACAGGCCCAAATAAACAAAAATATTAATGGTGTTCTGTTGCTTGGAATAATTTGGAGGATTCAGTTGCTCCAGATTTATCAACATTGTACTGTACTTCCCCCTTAATGTGGGACCTATAGGATGAGTATAGGGAATTGGATGCTACTGATTCCTCCACTACTACCGATTCCTCCACTACTACCGATTCCTCCACTACTAATGTCTCGAAACAAAAACATTGGATGATATTTACGGTTCAGTTCGAAGTAGTATAATATTGATGTCTCCAATTCGCAATGACTACTACTATTTTTTATCGTATTATATATCAGAGACCATATGGTGCCTTAGATTATATATCATGATTATAATTGGCCAAAGATTTAGTTAACTTCATGTATTCGCTTCAATCCTGTATACTTATGCAATATATATCAATTTAGTGACGTTGCAATACTATTTGATAATGATATTTTTTGTGTAACTTACAATTTATGATGACTACCTGGGAACATAATTATGATTGATAAGTGCATTTAATTAAAATCATGAAAGTTGTGTAAAATTGTGCCATTAATTTTTTATGACATTGTGAGACACGGTATGGCAAGTCCAGAATATTTGATTAAATTGTTATTATATACATGTAAGTAAATGTGTGTGTGTGTGTGTGTGTGTGTGTGTGTGTGTGTGTGTGTAGTGGTGGTAGAAGGTGTGGCTTGACTCACCTCGCATGTTGCACACTCTCTGCCGGTCATGTTGCATAGTCACGGTGCTTGTGTGTGTGTGTGTTTCTGTGTGTGTGTGTGTGTGTGTAAGGGAGAGAAAGACAGAAAATGTGGGGAAATGATCATGTTAGTAAATATTCGTGTTTTGTGAATGGATTTAAATTTTTATTCTCTCTCTCTCACACACACTCTCACACAAGCACACAGACACTGGTTTGGCTATTGACACCCACATTATCATTGTATCTCATTCAGCCAAGGGAGGAACCCAGTCTAATAATGTGTGGTGGCAATAGTATGTAGTATGGCAACATTGACTCGTTGAACACACACACACACGCCCTTGGAATGTTTGGTGCGAGGTAAAAGGATCAAGTGAGAGTGCCGGAATGGAGAGGGCGTGGGGGTATTGTCTCCTAGTCTGCCACACCCACGCCCACACCAACATCACATACATACATACTGTACAGCCATGGCTGATAGTGGTGGACCAGGGACCAAGGAGTGTTGGAGAGTAACTGAACAGAGTTCGAAAAAGTGAGTCTTTTAAACCTCTCTCAATGTTGGAAATGGTTTGAAAAATTCACTTGTTCAAACTCTGTTCAGTTGCTCTCCAACACTTCTTGGACCCTAGTCCACCACCATCAGCCATGGCTGTACTACGTGCATACACTACAGAATCAGGCTTATTTGGTGACTATACATACTTACACATAAATATACACATAAATACAGAAATCAGCGAATGCATTTCTACTCATATACACAGTATACTTTAATACATGCATACACACACAATTATGCATCATACACTCCTGCATACATACGAATATAACACACACACACACACACGCATACACACACACATGCGGACAGAGAGCCGGAGACAGTCGCTCATGCTGCAGCCACACCCACAACATGTAAAGTCAAGAGTATCACTGTCCATAAATATAGTAATGTGTAGTGATGAGAGTATTAGCACAGGGACACATTGGGAGGAGAGGCGTCGGCGGCACCAACACCAACACAATATCCTGTTTTTAAGGGAAGTCTGGAGTCAATAGTTTCCTCCAACCAGTACTAGACAACAGATCCCACAACTTGTATATAATACCATCACAATATCCTGTTTCTAAGGGAAGTCTGGAGTCAATAGTTTCCTCCAACCAACAAGACAACAGATTCCACAACTTATATAAGTATCAAAATATAATCTGTTGGCTGGCATACTTTGGAGGAATCATCAGTGCTCAGATTCCTCAAACTATTTTTTTTTTTTTCAATTTATGATGCATCCTGTTTGTAATGGCATGTAATCTGGATTGTTGTTGTTGTTATTTTGTCTTAAGGACCCTGTGATCGTGTATGAAAATTGGAGGCTTCTGATTCCACCTGGCCATGCCACGAAACAAGCTCCTTCAATATAGGTGGTGTGTGTGTTTTGTGGCAATGTTTGAAGGATTCATTTACCTCTAATTTTCAGACTACATTACACCAAAGGGTCCCTTAAAGCAGCATGAGTCAAGAACTTTAGGGGATTGTATGGTGTTGGTAAATCTGGAGCAGTTACTGATTCCTCCAAATAATTCCAAGAAACAGGACAGACACAATTATTTATGTTCACTTGGTCCCGTTTTCTGACATACTTTGGAGGAATCTGAGCGTTCTAATAGACCAGGTTGGTAAAGGAAAAAAAAATATATGTAAATTAGCTTTAATCTTTTGGTAAAGTAATATTAAATGTTGTATTAATTCGTGTTTAAGTGACAGTACAGTCGAATTATTTACTGGCTTCGTGTTGTGTCCCAGAAATAAATGAGAGTCGCGAAACATTTAGTGGGTTTTGCATTCACGAGCAGGAGTTTAAACACACACACATGAGTACATACACACACGAGTACACACACACACGAGTACACACACACACGAGTACACACACACACGAGTACACACACACACACGAGTACACACACACACGAGTACACACACACACGAGTACACACACACACGAGTACACACACACACACGAGTACACACACACACACGAGTACACACACACACGAGTACACACACACACGAGTACACACACACACGAGTACACACACACACGAGTACACACACACACGAGTACACACACACACGAGTACACACACACACGAGTACACACACACACGAGTACACACACACACGAGTACACACACACACGAGTACACACACACACGAGTACACACACACACGAGTACACACACACACGAGTACACACACACACGAGTACACACACACACGAGTACACACACACACGAGTACACACACACACGAGTACACACACACACGAGTACACACACACATGCATGAGCCGAGAGAGTTACACAGAAACACAGACCACAACATACCTTACAGTCCACACGGCGAGAGAGAGAGAGAGAGAGAGAGAGAGAGAGAGAGAGAGAGAGAGAGAGAGAGATTGGTGTGTGTGTGTGTGTCTGTCTACCTTGGCTCGTGACAGTGCATGACATGAACTCGTGAGATACAACGCCGATTGTAAGGGATGCCAGTGTTAAGACTTGGACAATTGCCGGGGCGTAAAGTGTCGGGTGGCGGGTGGCGGTTGTGTGTGTGTGTGTGTGTGTGTGTGTGTGTGTGTGTAGAAGGGGTGAGAGGGGGGCATTAATCCCATGTTTGTCACGGTATGTATGTGTGTTCATGTTGACAGTGTTATATCTGTTTGTATGTGTTTGTATTGTGTGTGTTTCGGGGTTGTGTATGTACGAGTATGCATATATTCAAGTATTGCACATGTTTGGGTTTTTTTCACGACTTGTGGTTTCCGTTATTCAAAGAGAAAACAACTTCTGCCTCACTGACTACACGGACAAAAAACAGAGTTCATAGTTTTCGAGATAAACAAAATTCGTGTTAAGAATTGTTATGCATTTTCCAAGACTGCGTGTGTGCGTGTGTGCTCTTGCGTGAGAACATTCGTGTGAGTAGCGTTATAAAAAAAATAAAGTCTAGATAATTAAAGGAAGGGTATGATTTATCTTTAAATAAGTTAGCAGGTTATAATTACAGTATATATGTTATGTGTTTAAGAAAATAATTTATGTGATTGTTCTTACAGTCTATGATGTATGTTTACTGATCATGTGCTTGGATTTAGGAATGAGCTAATGTGTGTGTGTGTGTGTGTGTGTGTGTGTGTGTGTGCGTGTTCCCCGTTGTGGTGCAAAAACGAGAGGCAAAATGCAGAGTGCGTCACGCTACGAGTGCAAAAATACAAGTGTGTGTGTGTGTAATTTTAGCGATGCCTGCATGTAATTTTGCGTTCTGTGCGTATCTACCGTGATGTGCATTATGTTTCACCACTATGGGGCGTGAGTTATTAACCACGTGGAAATTAAGGGCCATAGACGAGGGAAAAAGCTCTGAAATTAAGGACCATGGAGTAGGGAAAAAGATCTGACCGTATGTGTGTATGTATATTCTGCTCTACAAAAAGGTACCCAGGGTCAGAAAAGCATCGGTGCACAATATGAGCTTTATAGTGAAATATTTTGGACGAAGGAGAGCAACATATTCGTGTCTGGATTTCCCATTTTTTTTGTGTGGTCATATTTAATTTTAATGGATGTTGTGTTCTAGATTCGACCTAAAATGACTTGAGTTTCATCCCCTAACCCGGTGTTTCATGGTATGGCATAAAATTGTAATGTTTTTTTTTTTTCTTATGAAAGTTTTAAAAGTGTGTCTCTAATTACTCGCTTATACACTCAAATCACACACACACACGAACACACTATAAAACACACGAACACACTATAAAACACACGAACACACTATAACACACACACACACACACACACACACACACACACACACACACACAGGGAGAGACAGAGATCAAACAAACAAACCAACAAACAAACAAAACATACAAGCAACTGAGGATTCAATTTCTAGCTGCTTGTTTTTCTTGCACGTATATATATTCTCAGCCGACATACCTAATAAATATGTTGGTGGTAAGGTAGTGGGACAGGAATGGCCACTAAAATATCAACTTAGCGAGCGAGCAAATCTCTCCTCATGACGTGTACAGACTTCATTAGTGCTCACAACTGTTCTCATTATCTCACCTTTATGGGTAGACGGTAGCAAAAATATTTCAGTTTTAGTATGAACACTTTTTTCCTG
>JAWZYT010000485.1:17500-27500 GCA_034508575.1 Petrolisthes manimaculis | reverse complement strand
CTTTTTACTCGTGCATGTATATTTTCCCGTTATATCTGTATTTGTTCTTTACTCTTTCTTGCCTCGTATGTATGTATGTATGTATGTATGTATGTACTTTCTATTCCCTCCATTTCTGTCTGTCTGTCTGTCTGTCTGTCTTTTGGCCTCTCATCTCTTTTTTGTTTTTGTTTACTATCTCGCCGTTCATCCATCCTTGTGGTCTCTGTCTACACTTCCTCCCTTCCCCTCCTCCCCCTCCTTCTCCTCCTTCCCCTTCTCCTCCTTCCCCTCCTTCCCCATCCCTTCCACCCCTCTCCCCCTCTTCACCCCCCCTTCCACCCCCCCTTCCCCCACCATTCGTAATCATAATCAGTTTGTTCAAGTCTTTCCCGGTATGATAATATGGACATAACATTTTTTTAAATATATTTTTTTCTGTCTCCCTTCCCTTTCCTCTTCCTATTCCGGGCAGAAGAAGAGAGGCTCCGTTACCGAGGTGAGGGAATCACATGCAGGGAATAATTATGGTGTGACTTGGAGGGTAGATAATATGTGATAAAGTGTGGCAGTGGGGGGAGAGGAGAGGAAAGGGAGGGGAGGAGGGGAGGGTATAAAGGAAGGCAGGGAATGTAGGAGGTGGGGGTCGTGATAGAGAGGCAGGAAGGGGGTAGTGTGGTAGGGGAGGGGAAGAAGGGGAGGAGGGGAGGGTATAAATGAACGGTGATATATTATAGAGAGGCAGGGAGGGAAGGTGGGAGGAGGGGGTCGTGGTAGAGAGGCAGGAAAGGGGTAGTGTGGTAGGGGAGAGGAGAGAGAGGGAGGGGATGAGAGGGAGGGTATAAAGGAACGGTGATACATTATAGAGAGGCAGGGAGGGAAGGTGAGAGGAGGGGGTCGTGATAGAGAGGTAGAGGAGGGGGTCGTGGTAGAGAGGTAGGGGAGGGGGTATAGAAGTGGTGATATAGAGAGGTAGGGGAGGAATGTGTAAAATAAAGAGCATAGTACTGTATGGGATTCTGCTGGGTATTAGAAGGTGAGAGAGTGAGAGAGAGAGAGAGAGTATATACCTCCATGGGGTTAATCTTTCACACTCACTCACTCAGGCATGTTTGTCGTCCACTCAACTCAGGCAAATACAAGACACTCCAACTGTATCACATGTACCACACACACACACACACTGTTCAGACCTTACACACACACACACACATACACATACACACACACATACACACATTCTCTTTCCTAAGTGTTGCATTGGACTATAAAGGATTTCACATTATTTCTTTTACTCCCAATTAATATTATCTGTTTTATTATTGTAGTTTATTATTATTATTATTATTATTATTATTGTTATTATTGTTATTGTTATTGTTATTATTTTTATTGTTATTATTTTTATTATTATTGTAGTTGATTATTATTATTATTATTGTAGTTGATTATTATTATTATTATTGTAGTTGATTATTATTATTATTATTGTAGTTGATTATTATTATTTATTATTATTATTGTTATTATTATTATTGTTATTATTATTATTATTGTTATTATTATTGTTATTATTATTATTGTTATTATTATTGTTATTATTATTGTTATTATTATTATTATTATTATTATTATTATTATTATTATTACACCAGACTTTTTGAAAGGCCACAGAAATAACCCTTTGTGTGTGTGTGTGTGTGTGTGTGTGTGTGTGTGTGTTTTGCGATGACCCTGTTAACCTTTATATATCGCTAAGTCTACGAAGGAAGGAGGGTTGTGTTGTTGTGATAATAAAGATATAATGTTGGTTACAGTGGAGGCGTCTGTGTATGTGTATGTTTGTATGTGTTTGTGCATGTGTGTTTGTTTGTGTGCATGAGCATTTGTTTGTTTGTGTGCATGTGCACGTGTTTGTTTGTGCATGTGTTTGTTTATTTGTGTGTGCATGTGTGCATGCGTGGGTTTAAACGTGAGTGCGTGACTGCTTACATGTGTGTTTGCGCGTATAATTATGTATGTATGTATGTATGTGTTTCCATGTTTTAAATGTTATGGGTGTGTGTGTGTGTGTATGCAAATGTGCACATGTATGTATGTATATATGCATGTATGTCCATGTATGAATGTATGTATGCATGTACGTATGTATGTATATATGCATGTACGTATGTATGTATGTATGCATGTATGTATGTATGTATGTATGTATGTGTGCGTGTGACCCAGTATGATGAACCAAGCCAGACACGACATAGGCAAATTACAGCCCCCCCAAAAAATATAATAAAAATATAATATAATAATAATAATATAATATTGTATTTTGTGGAAGAATACAACAATTTTCACACCGTTGTCCCTTCCTCATGTATAATGGTACTTTATTATTTCAGTTTTTGTGTAGGAGTTAATATTTTGTACCAAACTTCAATACCTTTCTATACTGTATACTATTTCATTTTGTAGGAGTTAATATTTTGTACCAAACTTCAATACTTTTCTACATACTTTTTTAATTTTTGTATTGTTATCAGTGAAAATATCTCCTTAGATATTATTCAACTGTAATGTTTGTCTTGTATTAATTAAGGCACCTGTGAGGGTATAATTATGTGACTTGCATGGTGGCTTCTGATTCCTCCAGACTATGCCACGAAACAAGCTCCTTCCATATAATTGGTGTTTCGTGGCAATGTTTGAAGGACTCGCTAACCTCCAATTTTCTGACTACATCACAGGGTCCTTAATATAATTTTCTTAAGATTGTGTTGGTGTGAAGGTGGGACAAAGTTGGTGCGTGTTGGGGATAACGGGACGTGGTCAGTTGTGGCACCCCCCTCTCTGCTCCCCCCTCTGCTCCCCCCCTCTCTGCCCCCATTCTCCGCCCCCATTCTCCGCCCCCATTCTCCTTTCTTTCTCTCCCCTCTGCCCCCCTCTTCCCCCATTCTTACCCCCTCTTCCCCCCCTCTGCCCCCCATTCTCCTTTCTTTCTCTTCCTTGCCTGCCCGATTCTCCTACTTACTATAATGGGTTGTGGTTATGTGTACAGTATTAATTAGTAGTGGGAGCAGACCACCCCAATTTGATCGTTAAGGTGCGTGTGGTCTGCATGTTCAACTAACTATTTTTTCTTTCAATTTTTTTCCCTTTTGTCTCTCCTTCTGTTTCTCCCCTCTCCATCTCTCTATCCCTCCTCCCATCTCTCTATCCCCCCCCTCCTCTCCCCATCTCCCTCTCTCCCCTTCCCCTCCTCTCCCTCTCCCTCCTCCCTCCTCCCTCCTCCCTCTCCCTCCTCCCTCTCCCTCCTCCCTCTCCCTCCTCCCTCTCCCTCCTCCCTCTCCCTCCTCCCTCTCCCTCTTCCTCTCTCCCTCCCCTCTCTCCCTCCCCTCTCTCCCTCCCCTCTCTCCCTCCCCTCTCTCCCAGCTTTCCCAGGAATCGTGTGTTGACCATATCAGACTGATCATGAAAACAGCCAAACATTCATAATTTTCCGGGATACTTGTGAAACCTCCCTGCTTCAGTCTCTGGGCCCAGGTATTATGTTGGTTGAAGTAAAGGTGATGGTGGTGGTGGTGGTGATGGTTTTGGTGGTAGTGATGATGGTGATGGTGATGGTAGATATGGTGGTGGGGTGGCTGGTGATTTATCTGTTGTATCATAGAATAAATTTTCATACATCCATATTCTGTATTAAGAAAAGTGTACAATACGTAGTAGGGATGTTAATAGCTTGAGAGAAGTGCATGGAGGTTGTGGTGGTGTTAGTGGTGGAAACGGAGGTTGTGGTGGGGTGGAGTTGGTGGAGTTGGTGGAGTTGGTGGAGTTGGTGGAGTTGGTGGAGTTGGTGGAGTTGGTGGAGTTGGTGGAGTTGGTGGAGTTGGTGGAGTTGGTGGAGTTGATGGTGGAGGTGGAAAAAAGGGAGGTTGTGGAGTCGTTGTTGTTGTTGTTGTTGTTGTTTCTTGCGTGTAGTGTGGTGTGCCTGTTAGTGTCGAGAGAGAGAGAAAACCAGTGTTATGTCGTGTTATGATAGGGAGAGATTACCCATGCATGTTGTACAAGTGGGTCTTCTTCGGTGGGTGATCTTAACAACGCTGGGAAAGGGTGAAAAGTATATAGTGCAGGGCGAGAGAAGAGGTGGTGTCAGCATGGAGGTTACATGATTGTGTGTGTGTGTGTGTTTGCTTTTGTGTTTGAGTGTGTCTTTGTGTGTGTGTGTCTTTGTGTCTGTGTGTGTGTGTGTTTGTTTATGTTTGTTTATGTGTGTGTGTGTGTGTGTCAGAAAAAGAAGCATAACAATAACTAGCTGAAAATACAACAACAAAGACATAGACTCAGAAGACGACAACAATAAAAAACAAAACAAAAATAACAAAGGCCAGAGAAATAGACAAGAATAATGTGGCACTGACAAATATACATCACCAAGAAAAAACCCACAGATATCAAATAAAAAAAAAGTCAAAGGAAATTACAACAAAAATAACACAGACAGACAAACAGACATCGCCAGCAAAGAACAACAACAACAACAACATCTCAAGAAACAAACAAATAAACAATAAACACTAAGGAAAACTAAGGACGGATTGAGGAAGGAAGAAAAAAGTAGTTAGATATTTTATTTCCTGAACAACGCACGGGTCATATAAATAATGCAATCACAGGCAGACAGTCAGGTAGAGGCTAGAAGGTCAGGTCAGGTAAGGTCAGTCCATCTCATGAACCCGGAGGCAATGTACCGAAGTCCCCAATGGTGTAGGGATTTTTTTTTTTTTTTAAGATACAATAATAGGTGGTCATTCAAAAGTATATCACTCAAAGTACTTTGATTACCTCCAGGCGATTTAATGTCACAGAAAAATATCCGTTTGTCATATAGTGCAAACAGACACATAGACAAGAGAGAGAGAGAGAGAGAGAGAGAGAGAGAGAGAGAGAGAGAGAGAGAGAGAGAGAGAGAGAGTTACTTCGTCCCTTTCCCTGTACCGTGATAGACTTGGGAGGCAACACAACTGAAGTGAGGTCACCGGCATAAGTTAACAACCCGGCAAGGATCCTGGAATTAACAAGGCAAATTATGGGTAATTATCGTTGATTACCTCATTACTCGTGGCGGCCACCCCTGAAGGAATAGGATTTAGTGATGGGGTTGTGGAGGAGGGGGTTGGTTGGGTACTTTGGTGGTGGTGGTGGTGGTGGATGAGTCAGTTGGGTGAGACCATGCATGGGTGAGACTACATGTGGTTGGTTGGTCAGAGTTGAGGGGACTTATGGCCCAAAGGTACAATACATAGAATACATATCCCATAGTAAAGTGTGTGTGTGTGTTTCCTGTTTGTCTCGTGTGTGTGTGTTTCCTGTCTGTTTGTGTCGTGTATGTGTGTTTACTGTCTTGTCTGTTTGTGTCGTGTGTGTTTCCTGTCTTGTGTGGTTCGTGTGTGTGCGTGCCCGGTTTGTCTGTTTCGTGTGTGTGCGTGCCTGTATGTCTGCCTGAACTCTGTGTTGCGATACATTAGTAACTCTGGCCTCAGCAATTATTACTCTGGGACGATATTGTTCAACCATTGTGTAGTTGTAAGTGAAGGGGTGGTGGTGGTGGTGGTGGTGGTGGTGGTGGTGCCAGCCTTGGCTCTGCTCGCTGTGTGTCTTGGTTTGGTCTGGCCTTGGGGTATAAATTCCTGTGGGTCCTACGAAAACTATAATTCTACTGCTTGAATTAGCGGGTGTGTATAATAATTACATATGCTGTATATAATTGGTGTACCAGAGAAGAAGAAAACTAAGTGTACCACCAATACTAGTAAATGTATAAAAACTACTGTGGATTAGAAATTATAAAGTTTGATTGGACCAACTAAAATAGCAATGGAAATTAATATTATACTTCCCTCCTTCCAAATATTTTTATTTATATGGCATTTTGGGAAAAATATTGAGACTGTCGATCCTTTTGTTGATGTTTAGAACCTTAACTAAAGATAAAGCTGTAATTGATAAAGACCACCGTAACCCACCTTATAAGGCATCCCATGAAACAAACAAATACAAAAAAAAAAAAAAAAAAAAAAACGCTGCAGGAGTCAATCACGTTCATCTCATTCAAGACCTGCATTCCTCCCCTTCCTCCCATCCTTCCTGGCTCATCCTCCGCCGACATGTGACCTTAACTGTTGCTTCTACCATAAGTGGTTTACACTCAGTCAGTCAGTCAGTCAGTTAGTCCATCAAGCAAGTCAGTCAGTGTTGCTGCTATTATTTATCTTCATAGAAAGAGGCTCCCAAAGTATTAATCGCATCTCTACTCATATTTGGTGATGGTAGTAACGAGGCTTGCATGCACACAATTAAACTCATACCAACCAAGGAGATGAAATTACTCCCACACCAACCTCGTATGTATGTCTAGTGGTGGGTGGAAGCTTCTTATCTTTCCCAGACACACATACTGTTTTAGAGCGAAGGTGAAGCCTTTAATAATATACTGTGTCTATATCGTGTGTTGTTGGTTACTTTGATTTTTTACCTTCCAACAACTGAGACGAACATTTATTATTTTTTTAACGTGGAAATGCTTGACATGCAGCTGCCTCGAAAAGTATCCTTTATTTGTTTCGGATTTACTCACTCAAACCAAAAAAAAAATAAAAAAAAATTGTGCATTGGAGAGCTATTGTGGCAAACAGGTTGTGAGCCTATATATAGAAACACTGATCGTCGCTACCTACCTATTCCTACTACTCTTACTTGTACATTTTCTTTTTTTCTTATCCTATTCCTCCTATTTTTCCTCCTGTTAGTCCAATTTCTCTTATTGTTCCTCCTATTCATCCTCCTATTCATCCTCCTATTCATCCTCCTCCTCCTATTCATCATCCTCCTCCTATTCATCCTCTTCATCCTCCTATTCATCCTCTTCATCCTCCTATTCCTTCTCTCCTCCTCCTCCTTCTATCCGGCCTGACAAATTGGATGTGGTAACCAATCTCTCTTAATACATGTGATAAAAATAGTTGGGTTCGGGCGTGCTAATATTATTTACATGCTGTACATGATTGTCGCACTTAAATGTTTATCTGTTGAAAAAAACATGAAGCTGTATAGGGAAATAATGTTCATAAGTAACTAAAAATAATAGGTTACTCCGTGGCGTCATTTGTATCTTAACCTCTCTTTTATTTCTCTCTTTCTCTCTCTCACACACACACGCGCGCGCTCATTTTTATTAGACATAAGAGGTAACTTCGCATTTATATATACTTAGGGACGACAAGCTTATTATTTTTTAAGAGACTATAATAAGTAGACTACAGAGATGGGCAGATGATGTGGTCTCGAGGTTAAGTAAGTGAGGGGGTCAGACAGGTTGGATACCAGGGTGGGGTTGGTGGGTTGGCTGGTGGTGTGGTTGGTTGGTTGGGTTGGTTGGTTGGTCTGGTGGGTTGGTTGGTGGGTTGGTCTGTTGGCTGGTGGGTTGGTTGGTCTTATGGCTGGTGGGTTGGCCTGTGGGTTGGTTGGTTGGTTGGTTGGTTGGTCGGTCTGTTGGCTGGGTTGGTGTATAATATCTCCCTTGATGGGGTATCTTGTGAGTTTATATGACGGGGCTGGTATATATTTTGCAGGAGAGAGAGACAGACAGACAGACAGAGACAGACAGACAGACAGACAGAGAGGGGGAGTGTTTGTGTTTTAGAGTTAGGTTTAATTAGTTAGGTGTGTGTGTATGAGAAAGAGGAGGAGAAGAATAAGATATTATTAAATCTCTCTGTACGTATAGGTGTGTGTGTTCCTTTGAGTAAATCTGTCTGTCTGTCTGTCTCTTTAAATATATATAACTTCTCCCCTGCCACACCACACCACACCACACCACAACCCAGAGCAGTGAAAGTCGTACATGGGTATAGAATGACCACCAGATAAAGTAGAGAATCATTGGTTACTGCTGATTCCTCCAAACTATGCCACACAACAGGCCACCACCACCACAGTATACCAATAACCAAGGGATCTGCTGTTTTGTTGGAGTGTTCAGAGGGATACGTAGACTCCCATAAATGATCCCCCTTGTATTCGCACCAGTGGTTAATTGCACACTCACTTGATTATTAGACATTAGACACCACTGGGGGAAAGTTGTCGAGTGGGCTGCTTGAACATTTTATACATGTCAGTGTAAATTAAATGCATATATGCTTTTATATCTGTACACACACATTCTCTCTCTCTCTTTCTCTCTCTCTCTCACACACACACACACACACACACACACACACACACACACACACACACACACACACACACACACACACACACACACACACACACACACACACTATTGCCACGAACCCTGATGAATTCATTAACAAAACTATATATTAACTTCGGTCTGTTCTTTTCGCCTGTTTTCAATTTGCTTCTTTGTGTGTCAGTAACTTTTATCGCACAGCACGACGACACGACACAACACGACTTTTGTCCTTCACTGTACAGTCACGAAATTATGTATCACGAGTGTACAGCCTCAGCAAACAGGACTTGAAGAGCAATGTATGTGTAATAGTGCATGTAGTTGGTTGCATGGTAAGGTTGTCCAAGTGTTTACAGTGGTCGGGCAAAGTTGAGTTCAAGTCCCATTCATGTTCTCTTAAGTGGCGTGTGTTTATTCTCGGCCAAAGTACTGTACCTACCTACCTACCCACCCACCCACCCACCCACCTACCTACCCTCGGTTACTTTACCCACTGAAGGGGGAGGAGGAGGAAAATAAATTGAGAGAGTGAAGGAATGAAATAGAACTGTTGACAGAAAATATATTGGGAATGAAGGAATAATATAAAACTGTGGACAGGAAATTTATGGGACCTCCTGTGATGTTGTTGCTGTTGTTGTTTGCTGCGAAATGGATGTTACTGATTCATCCAAAAGTTACCAAGGGACAGATTTATATGGTTAATACCGAGGGGGTCTTGTTTCGTGGCATGGTTTGAGGGAATCTGTAACCTTTTCAGTACAATCGGCACTATCTCCCCCCGCTACCACCTGTGCGTTAAGCGGGTGCGGGAGTAGGGGACAGGCTTGGGGGGGGGGGGGGGTGCGGGAATAGGGGGACAAGCTTGGGGGGTAGAAAGCCTGTCCTCTTACTCCCACACACCCCTAACCCACCCCCAATCCTGTCTCTATACTCATACAACCCACAAACCCCCCCCAAGCCTGTAACCCCTATTCCCGCACTCTCAACCCCAAACCCTCCCCCATGCTTATCCCCCTATTCCCGCACCCCCTTAATGTCCTCAGCAAACACTATAAGATATCTTGTATACAACCTGCTCGAGTGTGTGTTTACCTTGGGTCCTAAAGCGAGTCATTTAAGGACCCTGTGATCGTGTATAAAATTGGAGACTTCTGATTCCCCCTGACCATGCCACGAAACAAGCTCCCTCCATATAGGTGGTGTTTCGTGGCAATATTTGAAGGACTATTTTCTCTCCAACTTATAGACTACATCACAGGATCCTTAATGCATAGTGAGTATTTGTACGTATGGTTTATTATGAGAGGTTGCCAAATGTGGTGGTGATTTTAATTGCTCACGGTTTATTTATTTTTAATTTTCCAGTGTTTTTTGTACGTTTTTTTTTTTTTTTTTTTTCTGAGACAATAAAAATGAAAAATGGGTGATGGCTATACAGTAGATGCTCCAAAAAAAAAGACCATCGCTAAACATACCAACCACCACCCGCCGTCATCCCACATTGAAACAAGACTCGATAATAATTAATTAAGAAACACCATCACCACAGACAGACCACTGGGGAAAATTCGCCTGTTCTGTACCTTGGCATCCGTCGGCTGCACTCACTCACTCGCTCACTCAACCCGACCACATTATTATGGAGATGGATAGTGCGGCCCGGAACGCTATCCAACCATTAGCATCCATTAATATCATATGGAGAGGCAGTCTGATATCACCCCTACCCCTACCCCTAGTCTACCCCCACCCCTATCCCCATCCCCACCC
>JAWZYT010000485.1:0-12500 GCA_034508575.1 Petrolisthes manimaculis | reverse complement strand
GAAAAAATATTAATAAATAAAAAAAAAATAATAATAATAAAAAAAAAGTTAATTATTACAACAACAAAAAATAATATAGGGGATATAGGGGAGGCCTTGGATGGGTTTTCATTGTCTTTCTTCTCATTTATATACATTAAAAGACTACCATCATTATAATAAGTCATATGTACATACACATGTACATAATATATACATGTGTATTTATATATGTAAACAATCTGTACTGAAATAAAAGGCTGGGAAGTTAATGTTTGTAATCTGGCTATTGTTTTCATACGGCCGATCACTGACATTTCGATGCAAAATGGCGCCCAGCAGAGCGGTTGTCCAAACTCTTCTATTCTACGGCTCTGCCTCCACTCCCCTCCCCCGCCCCCTCCCCCTCCCCCTCGTGTCTATATAGCTTAGTTGCAGCTCAAATAGGTTTCATCAAAAGAACATGTAGAAAGATAGATGCCTTCGTTCATGCAAATAAACATCCACCCACAATTTTACCAACATCCACCCACAATTTACCCAACATCCACTCACAATCATGCACCACCAAAATTCTCCCTCACACAGCCTCCTACAAAACGACCCTACAACAACCATTCTCCCCCCCACAGTCCCCCACTGTAAGGGAGATCCGGCTGCATCATTGGTTGGTGTGGGGGCGGGGTGGAATTATCATAAACTTAATCCGGGTCACGATCAAGCCTCGACGGACCCCTAATTATTGTACTCGTGATCCCAATATGAGGACTGTGCCTTGGATCTTAGCCTCTCTCCTCTCTCTCTCCTCTCTCTCTCCTCTCTCTCTCTCCTCTCTCTCCCTCTTATCCCTCTCCCGAAATATTCCTCTTCTCCCTCTTCTCCATCTCCCGAAATCTTCCTCTTTCTCTCCTCTCCTCTCTCTCCCTCTCCCGAAATCTTCCTCTTCTCTCTCTCCTGAAATATTTCTCTTTCCCCCTCTCTCCCTCTCTCTCGCCTATTATCTCGCCCCTTTCTCCTCCCCTTTCTCCTCCCCTCTCCCTCTCCTCCCCTTTCTCCTCCCCTCTCCCTCTCCTCCCCTCCCCTCCCCTCCCCTCCCCTCCCCTCTCCTCTCCTCTCCTCTCCTCTCCTCTCCTCTCCTCTCCTTCTCCTCCCCTCTCCTTCTCCCTCTCCTTCTCCCTCTCCTTCTCCCTTTCGTTCTCCCTCTCTTCATCAGTAACACGCAGTACGGTGGTATATAACTCCAATGGCCGTATGCAAGAACACTCATCATGGTGTTGGCGATGTCGTGGAATATAGCAAGCAGTACGATGACTCACTCCATAGTCAGATCCATCGTACCGGTACTATGCACACTACCGTCAGCACCACGGGTTTTCTTGCATATATATACTACCCCAAAGTATTACTCTACCTTGACAGTAATTTTCTTTTTTTTTTAGACATTAATTTATTATTTTGTCTTCTTGTTTTTTTCGGATAATGCTGTGTTTATATATATATATTTTTTTTACTTTGGGAATGTTCAGGAGAGATTCTCTTGTTGGTGAATTGGAAGGTGTGTGATTCCTCCAAACTGTGCCACGAAACAGATCCCCCATAAGTAACGTTAAGGTTGTCTGTTTCTTGGCATAGTTTTTAGGTCTGTAATTCCTCCAAACTATGCCACGAATAAGTCTGTTTCGTGGCATATATAGTTTGGAGGAATCACAGACCTTTCCTTTCACCAACAACAAGATAATCTCCCCTTAATTAACTGCTACTATAATTATAACACATCTATATTTGGGTATAATAAATAATAACCTCTAAGGCATTCAACCCCAGTCATGGCCTTGTCCTCTGGGAATGAAAAATATCCTTAAAACAATTCCTTGATCCGGATCTGAAACCGGATCACTGCCAGTACATAAACACTCCTTCTTTATGACAATGGGAACGTTTCCACAAAATATCTGAAATTCCTAAACACGTTTTTGGGGATCTTTTTCACAGATTGGTGGTGGTGGGATGGAGGGAGGAAAGTGAAGAGGGAGAATATGGAAGGGAGAAAAGAGATGGGAGAGAGAGAGAAAGGGAGGGGAGGAGGAGAAGGAGTAAGAATGTTAGATATGGATTTTGAGAGAAAAGAAAGGGCAATGAGGGGTGAAGTAAAGAGGGGATAAAGAGAGATAAAAATCCAAGCATGGGTGAGAAAGAAGAGATAAGGCAGTAAAGATGGAATAAGGATGGATGAGAGAAGAGGTGAGTATAGAGGTGAGGTAAAACGAGGGGATGAGAGACGAACAGAGAACCACACACCCAGATTGAGGATAGGTCCGTGAGGGGAGTCAGTCGTCTGTAATTCACCAACTCAACCCTTGCTCTCTCTCTCTCTCTCTCTCTCTCTCTCTCTCTCTCTCTCTCTCCTACCACCATCATCACCACTCTCCCCTCACCACCCTTGCTCTCTCTCCATATCACCAGTCCCTCATCACCACCATTCCCCTCCTTCCATCATCATCACCCTAACCCTTCATCACACTCCACGCCTTCTTCCCTCACAGTATTCCCCTCTTTACTCTCCCTCTTTACTTCATCGGTCCTCATTACCTTGATATCATTCTACACTCACGCTTCTGTCATCTGAAATTACAAGTGAATTCTTACTTGGCTGTCTCATACACACACACACACACACACACACACACACACACACATATCCTTCGGCCTCTGTACACCCCCGCTCCGGTTGCTAATTTGGGAGTGAATCAATCTGGCGAAGTGAGGGAGGGAGAGAGAGAGAGAGAGAGAGGGCCCTTGTCTCACCTCCTCCTCCTCCTCCTGCCTCCACACACTTACCCTTCACGAGTGCCCTGGGGTTTGGTTGGTGTCTGGGACCTTTAGTGTGTCTGTGAGTGGTCAGTAGAGGGAGTAGTAAGTAATACACGCTCTTTTCACCTCTATACACATCCTCCAGTAGTACATATTTACTCTAAACCTCAACCACTGTTCAACAATACTTACACTTTTAACTTTTAACATACGCACTCTTTATACATTCATGCTGATTTTTATATATTTATGAATTTACTTATTTATGTACACATCTTGACACTGTTTTATGACGGATGGTGTGAATAAGGAAGAGATATATGGTGACAGATGGTGTGAGTGAGGGAGAGAGGAATCGTGAAACAGTGTGTGTGTGTGAGTGAGGAAGCGAGGGTCAGTGACAGATGTTGTGAAGTAAGGAAGAGAGGGACAGTAACAAATGTGTGTGTGTGTGAGGATGAGAGGGATAGTGAGATAGTGTGAGTGAGGAAGAGAGGTACAGTAAACAGATGGTGTGAGTGAGGGACGTATGTTGTGAGTGAAGAAAAGAGGGAGGGACAGTGCCAGATGGTGTGGTGTGAGTGAGGAAGGAAGGAAGGGAGGGACAGTGACAGATGGTGTCTGCGAGACCTAACAGGTGTTGGTACAGGCAAAGGGTGACCAACTTTCACCCCATGATCCCCGTCATATTAAACCTCCATCCCTGAAAATCATCGAACCTGTTGCTGCTGCTGTATCAGAATAGGTACCGGTACTTCAGTTGCCCTTAAGGAAGACTTAGGCACCACCATTGTTGTCGTTGTAGTTCTTGTTGTCGTTGTTGTATTGTTGTTGTTGTCGTTGTAGTTGTTGTTGTTGTTGTCGTAGTATGGTAATCAAGTAGTGCCTTGATTAAAATAACACCTTTGTTTATGGAGTGAGTTTCGTGGAATAGTTGCGAAGGAATCAATAATCTATATAAAAGCTGAACCTTTATTAACCACTCTCATTTTCTGTAACGAAATAGATGATGGCGAACACGGGGATGACGTCTTGTTGGAGTCAGAGTTTTCAATGTGTAGACTACAATATAATCGTCTGAAGTTTGCCAGAGTGAAATGCAAAAGCAGAATACTAAACGATTAACTCACATATTCTGTTTTTATCCACAGGTGGCTGGAAGACGATAGTGATGACGATGACGACGACAACGATGACGAAAACGGCGACGCGGGAGGCGCTGGAAGAGGCAGACTGAATGAAAGCGGTGGGTCTGAAGGGGGTGGAGGGGACAATGACGACGGTGATGACCCCTCTCCCCCACCACGACCCCCACCCGTCCCATCCAGAGGTCAGGGGGCACCACAAGAGGACAAGGGGGGAGTAGTGCTGGCTGCTGGGGGGGTGTCGGCGCGTGCCCTGCCCCACCCGTACCCCCCAGCCACCTCCACTTCCCGACGCCCCCCTTCCCCCACCGCTAGATACCCCCCAACCCCTGCCCACTCCACCGTCCCGCCGTGCCCCTCTTCCACCAGTCACTCCACCCCCTCTACCACCACCACCACCACTACCACTACCACTACCCCATGCCCCCCGTCCACCACCAATGCCCAGCAGAGCCCAGTCCACCAGCGCTCTGCTCACCACGCCGCCCATCACAGTGTTGCAGGGGGCACTAGCGCACGCCCACACCCCGCCGCCTCTCACGCCCAACACCACGCCCACCATACCCAACTCCCCGACAGTGACAGTGCCCAGGACAGTAACGGAGACAGTGACAACCAGGCTAGTAGCAGTAGCAGTGTGGTCGCAGTCTTGGACCGGGAAGTACAGTGGACATATAATAATAATAATAATACAGAGGAATATAGAGGAAGACTGACGAAGGTGGTGAATGAAGAAGATACAGGTAGTAGTGGTGGTGGTGTTCTTGAGTCGGTAGCCAAAGGTAAGGCACAAGGACTAGGGGACAGTACAGTGCAGCCTAAGGAAAGTGCCGGCAGTACATACCACATTATTGAAGGGGATAAAAGTGAGCGAACAGTGACTAGTGATCAGACAAGGAAGGAAGGTGAGTTCAGGAGAAAGAGTGAGAGGGAGAGTGAACCAACCCAGCATAGGGAAGTAAAGAAGAAGAGTGACAGAGTAAAGGAGGTTGGGACAGCGAATGACAGTGAAACAGGAACTAAAAGTGAGACAAGAAGGGACAGAGATAGAAGGAAGGACAGTCAGACAGGAACAGGACAGAGGGACACAAAGGAGAGTTTCAAAGTGAATGAAAGTACAAAAACCAATGCAAGGAAGGAGAGTGTAAAGGCGAGTAAAGTGAGTAGTACCATTGAGGAGAAAACAGTGGTGAACAGTGTGAAGAGAAGACTGAGAAAGGAGGAGAGTGAAGAGAGAAAAGGTGCCATTGACGAAACGATAGTGGAAGAGGAGAGTGAAGAAGAAAAGAGTGCCATTGTGGAGGAGAGAGCGAGGAGGAGAGTGTGTGAAGCCAAGACGAGTGCGTGTGAGAGAACCACAGTGGAGAAGGTGCAGTTAGGTGATAGTGAACAAGCCATGGTAGCCCGAACTGACACCAACCAAGCCGGGAAGGTCACGTCCTGCCCCGATGACCTGCAGCCTCTGACCTCCCTCACCTTACTGCAGGTTAAGCAAGACGCTGCCACTCTCACCACCTCCATCAGTAGTGGTGTTCCCGACGGAGGGCCTGTTGCTTCCACTGTTTCAGACGGCGTTCCCGAAGGTGGCTCGATGCGTTCACCAGAGAATAGTGTTCCCGACGGCCCCAAGGTGCGATCTGATAGTAGTGTGCCCGACGGAAGAAGTAATAGTCCCGTGAAGTCATCTGATGGTAGTATTCCCGAAGGACTTTTGAATACGACCACTAGTGATGTTCCTGAAGGTGACTCTATGAACTCCACTGGTAACAATAATAGTGTCCCTGGTAATGGTGTCCCTGGCGGCCCTCAGGATCCCACACGTATGGACGACGAGGAACCTGAAGGAGTGGGGAATGACGACGCTCCCTCCACACCCTCCACCTTCTGCAGCGACGACGGGGAGGAGGCGGAGGAAGGTCGCAACGGCACCTTGGAAACGCCCCAGGCCCCTCCCTTCTCCACCTACCAGCAGTTCAAAGGTAAGACTCACTGACTCACTTCTCAATCCACCATCAATGAACATCCTTGTATAATTAGACCTACGGTACATTCCCCATTTATTGGTTGACTTGTTATTAATTGTTATTCCTGTTATTAATTAATTTAGGGTTAATTAACTTAAGATTTTGTACTGGTGACCTTGATTCCTCCAAACTTGGATACAGACTAAACAAACTGAATCTTCTTAGGTGATTTTTGTTTTTTATGTAGATTTGTTGAACTAGTACGTGTCACCAATTTGTCAACATCATCACTGGCCCCGAATTGATAGGTTTATTTTGCTGAAGTTGATCATCATAAAAGGGTATATATATAGAAACAGGAAGGGAAAAAACTCCAGCTTGTATACGAGTACATACATTTGCATTATAATAACCTTTAGCTGTTAATTAGTGATGGATTACCTGACAGAGACGGATGGATAAACAACATAGATGGAGAGAAAGGCCAACAGTGGGCACAAGACAGATGGCAGAGAGAGAGAGAGAGAAGAGAGAGAGAGAGAGAAAGAGAGAGAGATGGAGGCGAGAAAAAACAACACTGTGAAACGGCCAGACAAACACACGGATAGACAGAAGGCGAGAAAGTTAAACACGGTGAAACAGACAGTGACAGACGGATGTAAAAGAGAGACAGATGCCGCGAGAGGAACACACAGCGCAACAGACGGACAGACAGACAGACAGACAGGAAGAGGAAGTGCTTGAAAGATGTACAGTACACAAACACAAAAAATAAGTAAACAGTTATATACAGCAAATAGATAAAATAAAAGGGACATAATTATTACGATATTATCCTACATTACTACAGTCAAATATACAGAAGGAGCCAAACACACCGTAAAGTAAACAAACAGACAGACAGACTGACAGACAGATTGACAGAGAGGGAGGGACAGACTGATGGCTCACCTCCCAAGCGCCGACACTTTGTTGGTCACGCCGCAAAACACACACACACATACACATCTATCTGTCTGTCTGTCTGTCAATTTGTCTGTCAATGAAGGAGGAAGGAAGGAGTAATGATATGGAGAATGAAGGAATATAAATGTGAAGGATGAAGTAGGAATGAATGAATGAAAATATAGAGAATGAAGGAATATGTTTGTAAAGGAGGAAGTAGGAAGGAAGGAGTAATGATATGGAGAATGAAGAAATGTGATTGTGGAGGAGGAAGTAGGAAGGAATAATGACATGAAGAATGAAGATGAATGAATGTGATGTCATGATCTTGATCACCAGGGGGACAGAAGTAGTACAACACCCCAGGGAACTTCATGTACAGTTGCCCACACATGAAGCTGGTACGCCTCGCTTCTTGTGAGTGAGCTATACAACAGGAAGGAAAGTGAGCAAAAGTTATAGTTTATTGATAGGCAGACGGTAATAATATTTTACTGTCTGCCTGTCAAACAAACTATACATATTTTGTTCACTTTCCATCTAATCATTATGCTCTTGTGTACATCTCAAGCTTTCATTTATTTTCATATAATAATAAACATAACTTGGAGCCTTATTTATATGTTATGTATGTAGTGTCACGAGCACTGATAAGTAAGTATACAGGTTTGGCTTGAATCTTTGAACAGTAAACCAATTCACCAATGAAGTAATTCCAATGGAGATGTTATTGTTTATTTATTTATTTTACTGTCTCTAGTTATTCGAAGCACACCTGTATACTTATTAGTAGTGCTCGTGACTGTACATGTAAACTGGTAAAACTTTCCATTGTTGTTGGTTGGTTCATTTAAAGGGCGAAGTACAGTGTTGATAAATCTGGAACAACTGATTCCTCCAAACTATTCCAAGCAACAGAACATCTAATTTTTGTTCATTTGGTCCTGTTTCCTGGCATACTTTGGAGGAATCAAGGCACTCCAATGTACCAAAAGGTTGTTCCACTCATGCTCGGGTCATGCATGTCAACTTACACTAAACCACTACACCTGCACGATCCTAGATAAAAGTTGAACTGAGGTGGTGGAATGTACACCGGTTCCCTGACACAATAGATACTGTCTTGATGTGAATGGGGAGGAGGAGGATGGGAGGAAAAGGAGGAGATGGAGGAGGAGGGGGAAGAGGAGGAGGAGGAGGGGGAAGAGGAGAAGGATGGGAGGAAAAGGAGAAGGATGGGAGGAAAAAGAAAGAAGGATGGGAGGAAAATGAGAAGAATGGTAGGAAAAGGAGAAGAATGGGAGGAAAAGGAGAAGAATGGGAGGAAAAGGAGAAGAATGGGAGGAAAAGGAGAAGGATGGGAGGAAAAGGAGAAGGATGGGAGGAAAAGGAGAAGGATGGGAGGAAAAGAAGGATGGGAGGAAAAAGAAAGAAGGATGAGAGGAAGGAAGGAGGAGGAGAGGAGGGTCGGATTATTATTATTATCATCATCATCCTTGTCGTCATCATCATACCATCATTATATAGTCATAGTGAGGAGAGTTTGGTTTACGAAACAGTAGGATTCACTAGGAAGAATTTAGCACTCGATCAGAGACTTTTGTGCACTAACCTTTGATATTGCAACTCCAGTCTCTTTTACACTCCACTCCAGAATTTATATTTTATCCTCAACTCTAGGATTTTTACCCTCAATTCCAGACTTTTTTTTTACCGTCAACTTCATAGTTTTTTCCTTATCCCTGTCACGAGTCAAATTTGATCGTGACATGTTAATCGATGAAGTATAGGAATAATGCTTTAGTAGCCATAAGCCTAGTGGTTGAGAAAGCGAAAGGCAGGAGTGTGAGGTAGAACGGGAGACAGCGTTCCTGTTTGAGCCTGTGTTTTCTCCCCCTCTCTGCCGTTAAATCCTTCGTTTCCCCACTCGTTGGCTCTGTAATTATTGATTTTTGCGTACACACAGTTATTCTTTTAAAATCTCCATATGATTCGTGAAGAGGATAATTACAATGATTAATTTACGTGGCGTTATTACAATTGCATGTATGGCTGGGTGTGTGAATGTGTATGATATGAGGTTCTAGTCAGACAGACAGTAGGATTCAAACTATTGCGGTGTGGCGCCTGTATATCGATCCAGACGTTGGTAGCTTGGGGGAGGAGCTTATAGCCTGGCTGGGGATTTCTCATGTCTCATGATTCAAACTTCAGTTCATCTCCTACTCGTCCTCAACATCAAGGCTGCCACTCGTAGGGGATTTCCCCTACGGTAGGGGATTTCAGCCTAACGTAGGGGGTAGGGGATACCTACGGGGAAAATGACGATATATAGCCATAATGTAGGGGATTTTTCACACACAAAGAAAGTGAAATTCAAATCCAAGTCGATTATCTTCAAACGTAATAAACGAACACAATATACTTATATAAATAGATATCTGTGTTCATAGGCACTCTTAAAAGGTATTCTAATATTTATTGAATAAAAATGGCATGAGTATTGTTATAATATAGCCAAAAATATGAGGGGAGCTTAGTAAAAACAGCTATGTGACTAGGGGTGTTTGAAGAATTTTGAATTTGAATTTTACATTCTTGTGTATGTTTATATCGTCAATGAAACAGATAGGCATGATTTGCATATATGAAATAACAAACGATAATTTTCTTTGTATCCCAGGATCAACCAATGAGCAAAACATCGCAATTCTCTTGGCAGTGTTTAATGTTTATGCCTCATTTCCCACTCAGTAGGCTACGCTTGCATACAATACACGTGGTTAGTTCTTTTAATATTACCAGAGTTTGTTTATTTCATGGAATACCAAAGAAAAGATTATCATTTTACACCAAAAGGTATTTTCTACAAGTTTTGTAATTAAATTATGATAAAAAAATATATATATATATATATTTTTTTTCACCTTACGGTAGGCGATATGTATTATGTAGGCCACCGGTAACAAGAATTTAAAATGTATTTAGGGAATTTTGATCCAATATTACGAATGTTCAAACTTTTATTTTAGTGAATTGATGTTTTGAACTAGTGAGAACACTCAGTCTAAGTGTAGTATAGTCGGGATGGGTGTAGGGGGAAGTAGGGGAAAATGAGCCCGCTCGGTAGGGGAAATTGAAATTTCAGAGTGGCAGCCCTGCTCAACATACACGTAGCCTCGTGGCGCTCTAGCCTCTCGTTGGAGTAGCAGCCTATAATGGTCGAATTCATTCAGTTACGGCATACTAATGATTCGTGATCGAGTGCTGGGTGTGTGTTTGAACATTGAAAATTGCGAGTGGGAGGACAATTCATGTATGAGTATAGAAAAACTCTCATACGTGAATATTTTGAACTCCGAGTTCGGCTTCACCATCTTGTAAAACATACGTGGCTCTCTCGACCTCTCGTCTCATTACGTAACACACCGGGGACAGTGAATGCCAGAATATTCTCGGTGCCATTCACCAGTTTTTCTCTAGTGCTTCACGGAGTCACTCTTGTTGTCGTTACTTGCAACAGAAAAGCAAATGATACGAGGTAAGGTCTTATGCCAGTAGCGTTCTGCATCCTACTTGGTGTAATATATATAGTAAAACGAGTGCCATGTGTGTGACATTGAAAATTACAGATGTGAAGAACAGGTGTCTGTGTGAATCTAGGAAACTTAATCACATAGATACTGGAACTCGTATTATTAGATTTATATATATTATTGATTAAAGTAATTGAGTAGGGGTCAGGAAATAGCACCATAAAATTACGAGTGTTTGGGGAATGTAACACCTTGGTTACACATGTAATATTCGCTCTCGTCCACTCATTCACGTGGATATGACGAGTGATAAATTATAGATGTGACATTGAAAATTAACTGAGGTGAGACATAGAAAAATGGAGACATAGAAATTGAAGAATAGAAAAATATTGAAGAACATAGAAAATTAGGAAACATAGAAAATGGAGAATATAGAAAATCGACTGAACACTCGATGAAAAAAATATATATTGTACTCGAAGGAAAACAACGAGGACAACACGACTCCGACCGATAGAAAACGGGAGTCATATTAAGAGGGTAACTTTAGTAAGTATTTAGTTAGCTAGTTTTGCGTGTGGATGAGTGAACGTGTGTGACTATAATTATTGATTTCATGTTGGTGTACTGGAAATTTCAATAAATATAGTTAAGCGATTGTGAATGGTTGTTTCATACACCATATCCTTTCATTCTATAATTTATAAATGCATTCATATCGGAAGACCTCACATTAAAAATAAATATGTTGATAAAAAAAGGAACTTGCAATGAAGGGGAATAACTTAACCTCTGAAACCTTCTTTGAGCCAACACAATTAAGGTTAATTAATTAAATCCGGGTAAGGTAAGTCAATTGTTGAATAATTACTTACTTGATTATTATATACATTATAATAATTCAATGTTGCACTAGAAAGCTTATAATTGCATGGATCTCCAAGGCGGGCCACAATTTTTTCAGTGTGTATATATGTACAAGTTGGGAGTTCTCCTTTTTATTTTGTCACAATCCCCAGTAAATTATATTCTCATAGTAACATTTGCTTTGCTTTTAAATATTATCACCACCCACCTTTCTCTACAAGTTCAGCCGATATCAAATGAATATTGTATGAGGTGTTTATCATAGAACACATAATTATGGTCGTGTACTTTCACTGGGTTGTAGTACATTATATCAATACTTTACCGTCTTTATCGATGTCAATAATATTATAATTATTCTGTAATCTCTATCATTCACTCGTCACTGCACAGACCTTTCACTATTTACTCTAAAGTGTTCATATGTTGTTGTTCATTGGTCTCCTCCCCGTCCACGATTACCATTCAAAGTTATTCATTAGACGCAAGCTTTTTATGACACTTGATTGACATGTCGAGGTGGTACTTGAACGACGTAAACACTATCTGTAAATTGGAGGCTGCTGATATCTCCAAGCAGTGGCAGGAAACTAACTTATACCACTTCCGTTTGGGTTCCTATGTTAATTAAGGAGACAGTATAGTGTTGGTAAATCTGGAGGAGTAACTGAATCCTCCAAAACTATTCCAAGCAACAGAACACCATTAAATTTTGCTCTTCTGGTCTTGTTTCCTGGCAAACTTTGGAGGAGGAATCAAGGCACTCCAATGTACCAAAAAAAGAATTAACACCTTAATTCATGGTTTTGTGTTGTAGTTTTTGGAGGAACCAGTAAAACCTCACATTTGCGGGCATCACCTTATTTTTCCCTCTTCTCTTCTGTAAAACGAGTTGTGGGAGAGAGTGAGAGTTGCTTGGCGTCCGTCTGGTGTCAGTTGGTGTGTGTGTGGGTGGTGAAGGAAACTACATATATATACATACAGGGTGTCCATAAAATCTTACCCTGATATTATACCTTTATTACACTCAAATCATGGTAAGACTTGAACACCCTGTATATTATTCTCTTGTCCATATAGTTTTTCCCTGATTTCATATCTTTATTACACACACATCAGGGTTACTAAGACTTGTTGGACACCCTGTATATTATTCTCTTGTGGATAAATTGCAGAGCTACAACTCATTACGACAGGTTGTGTGTTTCCTGGTATAATAATAAAGTTGCCAGAGATATACAGAAGACACG
>JAWZYT010000484.1:145000-346686 GCA_034508575.1 Petrolisthes manimaculis | reverse complement strand
ACATCCACGAGGTGGCTAAAAGCGGACATATGACCTGCAACGTCTGGGGCTGGCTACATATGTATGATATGGGAGAACTGGCAGACATACAAGGACGGTTCACGGCAGACAAGTATCTCAAGATCCTAGAGGAAGTGATGGTGCCAACAGTGCGTGCTATGGCTTTTCCATTTCCTGAGTGCATCATCTTTATGCACCTAAGTAAATTTAAATGTAAAAAGGGTGTCACAAAATTTATCTTCGGCTACTAATTGGAGAGAATATTAATTTTGTTCTGGTGTAAGAAAGACTTACTTACTTCCAAACATATGAGTCGATAGGGTAGGGTGGCTGGCGACTGGTTTGTCTTTGTAGTGTCTTTGTTGTCTCTTCGGAGTTTGATTTTAATTATTAGGTTTTCTATAACTATTATGGTTGAGAAGATACAACAAGGTTAAAGTAGTTTACTCACTTTTTATTTATAACACGAGTTAGTATACAGAGTCACAATATGTAGCTTGCACGGGTTTAAGCTAGGCTAGGAAGCTAACTTTAAAGAGAGATAACACGCTAGAGTAACCTGTGATCGGGTCGGTTATCTGTAGCTAACTGAGAGCTATAGGAGCGCAACTAGGGCGCTTCCCTTGTGTATGATATGAACTGTGTCGTCACTTTATGCTGGCGTGTTAGTGGTTCCCAAGCGTAGGTCAGCAGTATTGGAGCATCATGTGACGGGTGTAAGTCTGAGAGTCTAAGTGACTCATACAAGTAAGTATTAAGTAAGTTATTATAAGTAGCCCTCTAATGAAGGTGAAACCGGAACAATGCTCGGCCATTACCATCCTTCGCCCTCGAAGTAACATTTATAATAATTTACATGTTGTTATATAAGGGTATTATTATCTACTGGCATATCTTTCCAGGTTGATTATTAATATTTTCCCTATTAAAAAAAAAAACTTAAGATTTAAATATATAGTTATTATTATTATTGGAATACATGCAGTCTGTAGATGTACTTTATTATTTCTACAGATAATAATTAATATTACATGTCCAATATACATAATGGGTAAATACATCCTATCTAAATGTGTAGTGGTGTGTAATTAGCCTATACATTTGTATCCTCATTACCTTGTGACACTTGTCTTTGCCGTTCGCGAGCTAATAATTGTTGGTACCAAGCGTACACCTTCCGTATACACCAGCTAAATACAACAGTACAACAATTAACATTAGTGCAGGTATGATGTGTAGAGGTAATACAACTTCTCTTATGAGATGTAAAGGTAACAAATTATTTAACTTTGAGGTAAACTCTGAGTCTATTAAAAATTGAAGGATCTTTATTTTATCTAAAAAAAAAAAATGATGTTATCTATAGAGATGTTTTCTACAAGGTTAACTCTGACATTAACTCTGTAGAAAGTGTGGACACAAAAAAGCTTGATGGTGATGAGTAGGTAAGTTAAGAAAAATGTTCATTCCTAATCTCACAATGACCCTGAGCCATATAATAACCATCCACCCAAACGTGTTGGACTTACCATTGCTAAATAATATCACACTTATTCTCTGTTTGTGTAGTAGTAGTGGTTAGTACTGAAGTGCTCATGGTAGGAAATATTACTGACTGTTTTGAAAGTACAGTAAGATGTGGGAAGAGTTGAGTCTGGCATTATGAATGAAAGGTCACACTGTGCCTGGTTTGTTAAATTCCAAGTAAACATATAACCAGGACATACAGTACAGTGTACATGCAAGTGTAAGTATGATGTGCGACAGTCATCCAATGAATGTTTGTCCAAAGTGTCTATGGCAGTATAATCTTCAGATGAGACTATGTATGACTTGTCTACAACCAGCAGGGTATTAAAAACTCTTAATTGGAAATGGTCGTAATTCCCAAATATTAATTGACGTTTTTGACTTATAAGGAATATTTAAGACTTTTCCTCTATGTTCAACCAAAGTACCTGGCCAGAGTACTTGGGCTGTAACTTCTTTTTGTTGGGCAAGTGAAACAAGTGCTATACCCAGCAAAAACTGTAATAGAATCTTGTCTCAGTTAGAATGAGTCCAATGATAGAGTAGTAATATTCCACGGCAGATAGGGTAAATATAGGGTTAAGCTTTTAAGTTTTTATAGCTATTTCCACTGCTGCCTGCGACTGCCATAGAAGTAACAACTTCGAGTTTACTCTACCCAATCCAGTATCTACCAAGTCACTTATGACTACTTCGTTTAAATAATTAAGTTTCTTAACAGCTATGTCAATGGCTGCTATGTACTCACTAATTAACTGGATGAGTTCAATGTTAGGTATTATTCCAATTAATTCGTTTAGCACAGAAGATAGTTGGTTAGTTAGTTCGTTCAATTATTTCATGGGTTTGTGTCGTAGGTGTTGCCGAGCTTCTTAAGTTCGAATGACAATTCTTTTCTGTTGCCCTAGGGTAGTAATTACCCCCCCTAGTTTCTTACCTAAGACAGTGACATCATCGGCCAAAGCTTCTTAAGTTTGAATGACAAATCTTTTCTGTTGTCCTAGGGCAGTAGTTACCTCCCCTAGTTTCTTACCTAAGACAATGACATCATCGGCCATTGCTGTCCCAACAACTGGTTACTCAACAAACCCATAAAATAAAATAAAAAAAGGCCACGTCTCTGACGACGAGCATGAGCAGTTTCTATATGTCTGTGTAAGTCTGATACATGTTGTCCAAGGTTTAAAATTATCTTTGGCATTTCTAGCAATCCGTGAACTTTCAGTTGTATGTACAGTAACTAAATCTTCCACTATCAAGACTTTTACTCTATTTTCAACCAAAGCACCTGAAGCGCACCTGGCTTCAGTACTTGGGCTGTAACTGCTGTTTGTTCGGCAAGTGTAACACGCGCTATACCTAGCAAAAACAGTAATAGAATCTTGTTTCCCATTTGAAATAAATGTCATTATTTAGTTTATGTTGCAGACCTTAGTTTTTGTCTGTGTGTGTGTTTGAAGACAGATATGTGGGAGTGGAGGTTAGTATTTCTTGTGCTTGTGCTGTTTATATTTTAGATGGTTCATTTAAGTTTATCTGTTTACTTCTATCTACATGCATTATTTCTACCTTCCCAGTTTTTATACATTTTATTGTTATTTTATTTCTATTTCCATGGTGATGTCGATTATTTCATACGGACCAACAAACTTTGGAGTTAACTTTGATACTTTTTCTGGCGATTTTATCATGACATTTTCCCCTACAGCAATATCTATCTATATTCACAGCTTGAGTATGTTGTTTGATCATCATCTCCTGCCTACTACCTTTTAGGTGATTCCTGACTTCCTTATGGATGTTATTAAACACTTGTAGTTGTCTAATATTATATGCTGGAGAAAAAAAAATCCAGTAATGATTTAATATGGAAGTCGTTTGTCTGTTAAATAGAATCTGTTGAGGGGACTTGCCCACTGATGAGTTTATGGAACTTTTAATGGAGGCAGCTGTAAAGAATTCCAGTCTTCCCATGATCCGTGCATAGGATTAGCCATTTGTCGCAAAACTTCAAGTATCTTGCAATTACTTGCTGGATGATATGCTGTTATAAAAGTTTGCTTTATATGATATTGATCACATATGTTGCGTAACAATTATTAGTAATTTCTTTACCCTTGTCGGTTAGTATCACCCTAGGTGTGGTGTACTGACAAATTAAATTCGTTACCTTCGTTAAATTCGCTTGTGTGGTAAGCTTAGTATATTTATACCAGTTACATCCCATGTTTTTCAGGTATTGGGTAATTTAAAATTGGAGCTGGGCCCAATGTATTACCTTTATGAGCATGACATGATTCACAATTCTTAATATGTTTCTGGTTTGTGAATGATTATGCATTAGTGTTAGTACAGTCTTGATTAGTGTATCAGGGACTACTACTTGTGAAGAAATGTTAGTCTGTTTCTCAAGTTTCCTGAACAAAGTGTCATCTATTACCTCAAACTGTGTTAGTGGAATGGGTAACTCCGGTAGGTTAGTTTCTTCGTCCCCTGGAACCAAAGCATAAATGACCCTTGCCCAAAATTTATCTTTCTTTTGTTCAGTTCTAACAAGTTCCACATTGAAGTCTACATCACTGTTAGTGGGAATGACAGCAGCAGCTGATATATTACGAGATAAGTTATCTGCAACTTTATTAAAACGCCCCGGAAGATATTTAATTATAGGCTGAAACTCTGAGATACCATCTGGCTAACTGACCTGTCAATTTTTTTTTTCTTTACCATGAATACGATGATAGGATACCCTAGAATTATTTCCCTGAAGGTCTTTAAGGCCCAAACCACCGCTATAGCTTCCAAATTCGAGAGGCTATATTTCTTCTCTGTATCCTTCACCACCCGACTGGGATATACACAAGCCCTGCAACATCCTTCTTTGGTATGCTGCATAAGGACAGGGCGTAAACCATCGTTTGATGCTTCAGTACAGAGAGAAAACGGAAGGTTCTGGGTAACTTAAGATAGGAGTAGAATGTAAGCTAAGTTTAACTGATCAAAGCTATCCTACTCTGTTTGTGACCACTTAATTCGATATCTTTCTTCAGGAGTCTTATTAGTGGGTTGGCTATTTTAGCAAAATTCATTATGAATGACTTGTTATATGAACCTAATCCAAGGAAACTCCTTATTTACTTTACTGTAGTAGGTTGAGAAAATTCCTTTACTGCTTTAATCTTGGAATCCAAAGTGTGAATTCCTTTACTATTTACTTTATGACTCAAAAAACTCTATTTCAGCCTTAACTTTTAATCCAACATCCTGCAGTCGCTGAAAAACTCTATCCAGTTCTGAAGGTGTGAATTTACATCAGGCTGACAATAATTAAGTCATCTGGGTATGCAGGTTTGGATTGGTCATTTAATTCTACTTGCCAATATCCACTAAGTCAAGACTAGTAAAGACTCGGTTATTTTCCCCAATCTCCCTGAGGATATCTTTAATTAAGCACAGGTAATGGGCACCTATCCTTGACAGTTTTCTCATTTATCTTCCTAAAATCTATAACAGGACGGAAATCGCCTGTGTTCTGAGTTACTAAAAATAATGGGCTGTTATAAGGACTGTTTGAAGGTTCAATTATTTCTTTTTTTGACATATCATCCACCATTTTATTCATTATTTGCCTCTGACTATGAGGTAATCTGTAAGCTTTAACATATACTGGATCTGTGTCAGTTAATTTTATATGATGTTTTACTAGTGTTGTTTTCCCCAACCGCTCACCAGGTAAGGCAATAGCCGACCTGTGATTAGCTAATGTGTGTAAAAGCTGAGTGCGAGGTGAAGGAAAATCATTTACTTTTACATGCTCACTTAATTCATTAGTAGTTTTCGTAAATTGCAATTCATCAACAATGTGTATGTTGGCTAAGGGAGGAGATTCTTTTTCCACCCTATGGGTTTAATATACACAAGAAAGTCACTTATATAAGTACCTGGTTTAATGTTCACTGCCAGATAAACCTTGTTAAAAATTAGAGCTTCAATTAAATTGTCTTCTTGTATCAGAGAAATTATGGACATACCGACATTAATTATTCTACATGTTTCACTTAAGGATATGGTTTGATTTCCTTCAATTATCAACTTTCACTTGTACCTTAATGATAGCAAACCCTTTACTTGGTAAATGAGTAGTACTTTTGACTGTGCCTGTCAGTTTAATGTGTGAGTCACATTCTCCCTTGAGTGCCCCAGCACCCAGCTGGCTGGTGACTGATGACTCAGAGGTCAACATGTCAACATGGGTACAGCCGACCTTGAAAGATAATTAACTGTAGTGAGATTGCAATGTCAAGGTTATGTTCGATTAATTCTTTTAACTCAATAGACCATCAGTTGGTAAACTGAAGTTTTCACAGTTATAGAAGGTACATTCTAGTCTATGACTACTTAATGAAAGTGTGATAGGAAATTGTACTATTCCTTTAGTGACTAGTCTACTACCAAATAAGGTAGTTAAATGTTTTAAATCTGATGGCTGGATAGTCCATCGTTACTGCGGGTTTTCCCTTAACAGCCGTTTAAATGTTACTTCAGAAAGTAAAGGAGACACAAGCTCCTGTATCTACAGCTAGAGAAACATTTGTATTCCCCATGTTACAAGGAAGTGAAAGAATATCCACTTTAACCAAAGCAGCAACAAGTATATTTATTTATTATGTAATTAATGTGAAGTGTTTTGTTTGTTAAAATCTTCACCTGTTTTTGCACATTTGTTATTGACTTCATACCTGGCATTCAACGTTACTCTACATTTATCTGTGTTATGTGTCACACTGTTATGAATAATGCAAAACTGATTATTTGGCTTGTTGTCACTTTCACTTACTACATTATTATTATTATTATTATTATTATCCTTACTTTTGGCATTTGAGAGATTATTCTTATTAAAGTAACATTTTTCTAGGCTGTGTCCATATTTCCTACAGATCATACAATAAGGCTTCTTCTTCGCGCTCTGTGGTGTGAAGTTTGTAGTGTGTGGTGTGTGTGAAGTGCTTGTTTGAGTGTTTGTGTGTGTGTGTTTACAGCTACAGGTAGGGCTCTAGGTACATTTACTTGTTTGTTCAACCACTCTGACCCCCACAAGAGTTGTTTAGCATTGCTAGTGGTCGAACCTACTAACGCTAGAGTCCTACTTAGTTTGACTGTTACACAATTACTCACTATACTTCTAACCATTCTGTGTACCCCTGCTAGTGGACTGCCTAACTGCCCCCTACCGATAACATCTATGAGGCTTTCACAACACAGAAGAAAATTAAATAAGATATCTGGATGGGTGAGTGCAGTTGCGGTCAGTAATGTCCTAGCAATGAAGTCTGGTTTACTATGTCCACTTACGAAGCTTATGTTGTCATTTGTAGTCTGTAGTAACTGGAATATGCACATGAAAATTACAACCTTAAGAAAAAAATGGACAATATAAGTTACAATGTCCCAAGTGACTGATTTCACTGCATGAGTTTGGGATGAAACATTAGTAATAGTAAATAAAGTGTTATTATTAGTTGCCATTGTTGTTGTTGTAGAGTTATTATTCGTTGCCACGGTGTATGATGAAGTATTAATTGCTATTTTGTTGATGAAGTGTTAGTTTGTGAAGCCGTAGAATAAGTACGTTCTGATCTCGTGTTACTAGGTGAAGTTACTAAGTGTTACCAGGTGTAGGTTATTAGTAACGAGTCAGTTAATTATGTAGATTTAGTAGGAAGAATATTAGTGGTTAATTCTCTACCTTGTATGTCTAAATCTAGTGCAATAATATTTACTCAAAAGAGAAGTTGCACTTTGCATAATACTTACACTTTAATTAGTTATCTCGGTTGATTCAACTAAGCTTTCACTACTTTGTTAGTATAGCCAAGCTACGTGTTCGCTTGCTTAACTAGTGTTAGTTATAGTGCGGTAGTATACGTATTCTTTCACTCATTCCCTGTCACTTTTTGCTTGAAAAATAACAAGAACACATCTGTATATATACGTGAAGGCATACGCACATATTAATACTCACAATTATGAATACATAGAATGTGTAATGAGGAAATATTGTTAAATACGTGTACATATAATATTATATCCTAGTGTGATGATGTAGAATTGTGTGTATTATATATTTGTAATATATAATTATATGTACCTAGCACTGACCATATTATAGGAATAAACGTTGTTGTAGTAGGTTTTTATTTCAGTTGTAGTCGCGATGACGTACCATAACCAAGCTTACGTCCTTCCTTAGTTGTGAAGTTTTGAGTTGTGAGTTATAATCCCGTAAGATGAAGTTGAAGTTCGATTATCACTTCCCTTGACTATACTGTATGGTTAAGTATAGAAGGTATAGTGATGTAGTGATGTCGTACCATACCACGCCGACGTCCTCAGTAGTTGTTGTTGTTGTGGTTAAAATCAGCTGGCAGAGTGACAATGAGTATAACGATGACGTAATAGCCACGAGTGTGTGGTGTAAGGTGGCAGAGTCGATAACGTCACCATTGGCTACTGTGAGGGGTGGAGAGAGGCTAGCTTGTTGTGGCTAAGAGGTGCTGAATCGGGTTGACCCAGTGTGACCTCTTGCAATCACTCTCCTCTCGCTCTCACTCTCGTAACCTCTTCTTCACTGTCTCGCTTAACTTCACTTACTTCTCTTTTACCCTTTTATTATTTTGTGCTCTTTTTTCGGATTCCTTGCTTTTTACTGTTTGTATTTCTCCTTTATTATAAACCATTTACTTCGTATCCCACCGCTGCCACCAAATGTTCTGGTGTAAGAAAGACTTACTTACTTCCAAACATATGAGTCGATAGGGTAGGGTGGCTGGCGACTGGTTTGTCTTTGTAGTGTCTTTGTTGTCTCTTCGGAGTTTGATTTTAATTATTAGGTTTTCTATAACTATTATGGTTGAGAAGATACAACAAGGTTAAAGTAGTTTACTCACTTTTTATTTATAACATGAGTTAGTATACAGAGTCACAATATGTAGCTTGCACGGGTTTAAGCTAGGCTAGGAAGCTAACTTTAAAGAGAGATAACACGCTAGAGTAACCTGTGATCGGATCGGTTATCTGTAGCTAACTGAGAGCTATAGGAGCGCAACTAGGGCGCTTCCCTTGTGTATGATATGAACTGTGTCGTCACTTTATGCTAGCGTGTTAGTGGTTCCCAAGCGTAGGTCAGCAGTATTGGAGCATCATGTGACGGGTGTAAGTCTGAGAGTCTAAGTGACTCATACAAGTAAGTATTAAGTAAGTTATTATAAGTAGCCCTCTAATGAAGGTGAAACCGGAACATATTCAGTGCATGCTCAGTAGAAAATACATAAGTTAATAAACTTTACAAGTCATATTTGTGGAATTAATCATCTTGCCGATTCTAATAACATGACTTTGTAACACTCCTTATATTTTCATATTTTTATGTTAATTAAATAACAATTATGTACTAGGGGTAGAGAAAAAAAAACTTACATGCATATTCGACCAAACCGAGAGAAAATTTAATACAAAATTTTAATAGCACTTCCCTGAAGAGAGATTCACATGTATCCAGGTTATTTTACGTACAAGGGATATAGGTTGTTGGGGAAATCATTCTCGGGTAGGCATACGATAAAGTGTAGGGTTATAGGTCCCTGATGTCAGCCAAGCATATCGGCTCATTGTGGCTAACCGTTCACCATATTGTAAATATGATAAAGAGATAATTAGCATACAACACTCTATAATTACCCCGTCTGTGCATGTTGTTTAGCTAGATTTCTTGAAAACACTAAATGCATTAACGATAGGCTATTTATTGTATTATATGTTGCAAAATAAAACTATATATAGCTTTAATTATCAGTTATTTATTATAAGAATAAATATTATACCAAATTCAATTTTAGTATAAATAATGCCCTTCGTTTATTCTTAATAGGATAACTGATCCATTACACCGCAAGGATCATCCAACGATGGTTTGCAGAAGGGGAGGTGGCCGAGTGGTCAGTGTTCTGGAATCATACCCTAGAGGTCGGGAGATCGATCCTCTCAGGTGAGGGCCTGAAAATATTTACTCTTCCGATTTGAGTATCAGGCACTAACTATAAGGCCACCGAACGTCGTAAAACACCCTCGCTGGTACCATAACAGCTGCAGTATTTGGGAATCACCCTCACTTCCCTATCTATGTGGCTGGGTACCGGTTCGGAAGTCGTGACGTGTGTGCGTGTGTGAGCATCAGTTGACCTGGGCCACGATAACGGGCTTGATTAAGCCTATGTCCAGTGTCGGATCATATATAAAAAAAAAAAAAAAAAAGAACAGCGTAATATTGACCTCCTCCAGTGACCGATCAAAGAATGTGACCTGAACCCCATAGAAAACGTTTGGGGAAACATTGTCAACGCGTGTACATGCCTAAACTGTGATAGAAAATTTTCAATATACAGGCACGTAACAGACGTTCCTCTAAAACATAATGGATCAGCAGGTGTCGACAAAGCACATCAGGCAACAGGCACCGAGGTAGCAAGTGTCGGCTAGTGGGGCACGCCTGGCGAGCTAGACTAGAGGGGGCTCCGGCCCCTGCTCTGCCCCGAAATCAGGGAGAGAGGGCTTCCCATGTTAGGAAGGTCGCCATTGAGAGACCAGACTAAATGGTTCCCATGCATTAGGCTGCAAATACGGGCCAACAGTACTGCCCTCCAGAGGGAACGCTTTCTAGGGGCCGTCGTATGTTGGGTGTCTGGGCCGGGAGATGTTGGGGAAGGTGGTCTCAGCACCGTTGTGGGCAAACTTTCGAGTCATTGGGGCTGCTTTTTAAAACGAGTGGCTCCGTGGGGGAAGAGGTACTACGCCCACATTGAACAGCCCTCGGTCCCCTCATCTGCCCGGTAAGTAGTTACTCTTGGCTCCTGGGGCCAATCTAACAAAATTGATGCAAAATGGATAAAGAAAAGCCCCTATCTATTCCTCGAGTGGTGGTCGACCAGGCCCTCGAGACATCATTCTCTGGTCGTGGTGATATGCAGATAAGAGTAGACCCAGCAGGTCAGGTGTTGTGTCAGCGAATCCTGTTAGTGGTTTTGATACGTTAATGTTAACGAATGTACACCTAAGGAACGTCGGGTTCCTACACCCTATTGATTTGTGGCTTACTACAGGGAGGGACGTGGTAACCTTATTCATGCTTCCCGGTATCTGGAGAAAGAAATTGGAGTACTACCAAAGGGCCACAAAATAATAAAAATATGGTAAATGCGTTTTAATCAGAGCCAAAGATCTTACACAAGCCATGATGTTCCTCAATCTCCCCTGTCTCTCTGATAGCATGTTTGAATCTATTAAGGACGTTGGTACCTTTAGAGGGACCAATATAGAAAAAAATGAGCTAGAAGTCTCATAATTGGTGTGTAAGGTCTATGGATAATCCTAATAATCCATACCAATTTTTATTGCATTCTATCAAAAAATATTTAATTATGATTTTTTTTGTGTGTTATATGATGCATGAAATATGCGCATGTTCGTGATTTATCAACTCGGTAGATATTAGGACTTTTGCCATGATTTTTTTTTGAGAGATAGCAGATTTATTGTTCTGGGTTCCATGGTTATGTTGTGGCAATATTGCAAATATGCCCGTTTAACAGGTTTCGCCTCAAATTTTCATAAATACTGCCTAAAAATTAGATATTCAACTTAGAGTTCCAAATCTGCTTAAATATTTAGACAAAAAATGTCAGCTTTCAAATGATAACCAAAACTATATATTCCAGCAAGAATTGCCAGAGTAGATACAACTTTTGTTCTGAAAAATTGACAAAAATAAAATTACGGGAAATGAGCGTCAAAGTTGTAGTTATGTTTTTCAGTACCAGATGAAGGTAATAAGTGGGCTATGCACAATTACTGATAAAAAAACATTGTTGTACAAGAAAAATAATAGTTTCCTGGTGATGTTTTATGCAAATTATGACTATTATTTGGCCATTACCAGTCCCTATGGAACTTCACCTGGGGAATTTTGAAAACAGTATGTCACCAGGTAGACTCATTTATTTACAATTTGAGTAGACCAAAAATGGGGAATAAGCATATAAAACGAAAGATGGGTAACTCAAGTAATCTAATATTTATAAAAAAAATAATGAAATAACCAAGAATAATAAAGGCACAAGGGAATTGTGACATAACCACGTGATGCGCATGCAACATGTGATGTGCGGACCACGTGTAAACAAACCCTTGTGGGTATAATTAAGAAAACTAAAAAAAAAAAAAAAAAAAAAAAAATATCAAATTGCACCAATATTTCGGTGGATTGTAGAGAAGTATTTGGGCTATGTTTCAGTAAAAAAAAAAAAAAAAAAAAAAAAAATCGACCTTACAAATGTACCAACGTCCTTAAACCTCATCGAATATTTAATTATAACAAGGGGCGTATAATATAACGAGGACCTGTACGAATTCTCAGAAGAGGACATTCTCGCTATGTGCCCAGACAATGTCCAACGAGAAACAATGATGAAAGGCAGTAAAAATATGACCATCCTCACTTTTTATGGTTCGCATATCCCAGATCGCATTAACATTAACCCCACCTCTTTTGAGGTGAAGCCTTTTGTTGAGCGTCCCTTACAGTGTTTCTGTTGTTATGAGTTTGGTAATGGAAGGAGGAACTGCAACAACCGTTCCCGGTGGCATTATTACGAACTGCATATTGAGTTGGCAACACACACCCCGCCAGCCAATCAACGCCTAGATATATCAGCCAGCCCGAGCCAATCACGACGCAAGAAGGGCTTGACAATGACGTCATGAAAAGTTTCTATGTACCAAATATATATTATCAATATTTTGTTGCCACATGACGAATAGTAGAATATAGAGAGTAGTTAGTGAAGAAACATAATGGAAAATGTACTCTCCTATATAATTTATGAAGCGTGAAACTCGACACAAACTAGGCTACTCGTACTGAACAATGTTGATGACGTCCAGTCATGTTCATGGTCAGTAGCACACTGATTGATGATGGTGATTTGCAGGACTGGTGGTGAAGTATAGCCAAGTCAAAATAATCCCGCCATATTTGGCGCAGTCCAAAAAAATTCTAGATAATGATACAAAATACACATGATTAATCTCGTTAAAATGCAGAAAAGAAATATATTGATTTTTGTAGCCAAAATACTATTGTATAGTATAACCACCAGAGATACTGCTATCACTCCTACATCTGTGGGGGAACCGGGTTACCTAACCAGTGAATAAATAATACAGTCACAAGCACTACCCCTGGTAAGATGAATCGCAAACAGCCTAGTTCTGAAGGTTCGAACAACTGTGAGTCTCCTGACAACACACAGTGGTTAGAATCATCAAAGCTCAGCTATTTTAATTCATCGTGCCAAGGGATCAGGACACAATTTCTGACCGCGAATGGACATATGGATAACTCAAACAAATTGCTGACTATTATTTTTTCACGTTTTCATATGATGTTATTGTTCTGAAGATTATTTTTGAAGGAGAAAATATCGTCGGAAGATTATTTTTCAAGTAGATAATATTGAGAAAGAGAAAAAGTTAAATAAAATATGGAGGAAGAGAAAAAGTTACGTAATATATGGAGGAAGAGAGAGAAGAATTATGACGGAGGTAAACACAGATAGAAGATATAAAGGAAACATGCAAGGGAAGCTACACTGTACAGTACTAGCCTAAATAATTATACTGGGGTTCTGTTGGAAAACATCAACCCTCCAATCTCCATAATTATCATGTCATCTGATCTGATTTGCCAAACCATGCAGTTGTTATATATGATTTTCTAGACATGGATTAAAGTAGGTCATAATGTAAATATTTGTCTGTATTCTCTTGTTTCATTCTGTTATGTTTTCGTGAGTGTGTGAGTGTGTATTTATTGGATTTCAATGGGTCCCACCTTCCTTTATGTTTTGTTGCCTGTCCTTTGATTAACGCCACGGATTAAAAAAAAAATCTCAATCATTCATTAACACAACTAGTCAACTAGTTGGCTCCCCTTAATACGACTAATGCTCCTTTCAACAGGATATTAGAACTCTTTCACTCGTTTTATCTCACAGGTGGAGACACAGAACAGTCCTCATTTCTCTCAATATTGAAAAAATATTAGGATTAACCTTTTCACTGCACTTCCTTTGACAGTTTTGTTATTTCAGTTGTCATTACATATTCAGCAACTCGTGTTTTCTATGATCACATCTGATATTTTATTCCCTCTTGTATGATATTATTCTGACCTTTATAATCTTCTTTGATGCCTCTTGTTCATGTATGATTTTATTTTAACCTTCACAATGTCCTTTGATGTCCCTGGTTCTCTCCGAAACACATAAATTTTCCAACCAATCGATCCTCATCTAAGTTATCAAATAATGTTTACAAAATCTTTAAGAAGCATTATGTGCTTCGTGCAAATTACGTGCAAATTGTTGCTGATGAAAGAGCTTTTGGGTTTGGAAACGGGGATGCACATTAAATATTAAGTAAATCGATCTTCATAAAAAATGAACCAAGGGCAGAGATTCAGAGTTTCAGCACTGCTTTGAAAAGTATGGAACAATGTTGCCTTACATTAATTACCTTAGTTTGAGAACACTCGCAAAACATAATCTCTAGTCCAAGATCAAAATGTTCTTAATTTAGAGCAAGAACCCATCCCAACAATCACGAGACCAAACACTTCTCGACCTAATGGAGGCTTTGTGTGGGCTGTCGTCCAGGAACTGCCTGCTTCAGATCTCAGGCTGATTCAACTCGGGTGGACTAGAAATTATGGTTCGCGTGCGTACAGTCTCGAGGCTATGTTACTATAGCAAGACCATTTAAGAGTGAATAGCAAACTTAACGTCCGTCTTTGAATGGCAAAAGTGATGCATTTCCCAATTGCATCATGTGATGTTTATACCAATGGGTCACCTGAGGACCAACAGGGTCCAGTTAGGCGCTCTAAGTCACCGGATAACGAAATGGTACTACTCAACATCATCAATTGAAATTATATTGATAGTCGACTGCAGCTATGACGATCCATGGTCTCTCCTAGGACTCTCTAGTTCTCTCTCTTCTCTGTTGTCAGGCTATTCTAGCCCAATCATGCTAATTTTCTAATCTCGTCATCCCGTTTTTTATTATTGCATTCCCATTATGTCAATTTCATTCTCCGCCTTTTGTTACGGTTATTTTGCGTAATTGGCCATTTGCTACTGACCGGCCATTATGCAAAAATATCAAATCAATGGTTAATATGCAAAACGACCTAAAATATTGGTCTTATTACAAAATTATTTGTTATCTCGTTGATCGATACAAAATCTCAAACCAACCCATGTAAGGGACAGTATGATGGTTCCAGCTCCATTAATTGACCTGAGACGAGCTGAGTTTTAGAATGTGAAGGCAATTGTTGTTCCGATATTGAACAATGACATTTACTGTGCCATATTGAACAATACAGATATTGAACAATGGCACCTATTGTACAGTAGGCTACAGTACAAATTTGACAGTACAAAACACGGCAGGCTTAAGGAAATGTATACTTATGACTAATATACTCCATGTGTGGAGATATTCTTATAGGCAGAAGATTTATTACAGGAAAGGGAAATAGTAAACAATGCAAATTCCATTGGACATTGTAAGGGATTCGTTAAATACTGCTACGGTGAGTCATATCTGACCAGAAGCTGTACTCGTAAGTTTAAAAACAAACAGCAGATGCAAGTGTAGTTAGTGTCCCTTGATCTAACAGACTTGATCCTGTATTTTTCTAAAGGACACACATGCATGAATTAATTTAGAAATATTTAAGAAAACGCAGACACAGAAATACCCTTGCCCGTGAATATAAGACATTTTCTCTAAATTCATATTCTTTCTTTTGGATAAGCATAGGCCTACGTTTTAATGTTCAATGTAGGTTGAATAAGCATAGTTTTAAACCGTGAGTATATTTTCTACGAGTGAATTGACTTGCTTTATTGTACTTAACAATATTAAGCTTTCCTTTCAACTGGCTATTTGCAGTTTAAAGAATTTGCAAATAAACCAACGAAAATACTAATCATTTTGTAAAAAGACCAAAACCATGGACTTTTTGCATAATACCTATATATTTTAGGTCCTTTTGTATACTGACCATGAATTATTTCTTTTTACATAGTGATCATGACCTTACTGTGTGTGTGTATATATATATATATATATATATATATATATATATATATATATATATATATATATATATATATATATATATATATATATATATATATATATATATATTGCGAAATTTTGTCATATTGCAAATTATCCAAATTCGTGGTGTGTTAGCAAAATCACCTTAGTTATTTGGTTACTTTGCAAAAAAAAATATAAAAAAAATAAAGAGAAACATTAACCGGGTGTTTTGCAAAGTCTCCCATAACTTGGTATGTAAATTTGCATATTTTTTGTCAGTAGGGCATTTGTTGTAGTAAATATTATAAGTTAGTATGTCAGTTTGCAGAAAGTTTCTTTCATTTCGGATTATAAAGTATAGGCGTTGATCAGACCCATGGAGTCTGCATTTGCTGCTTCATGAAGACTTAACTCTCTTTCCTGGGGCATACCGTCATTAGATAGGAACTGCTTCTTACAAGTGGTTGACTAATTTCTTGTGTAAACTGTTTCAAAATTCCGTGCCTCGATCCAATTTTATATGTCCCACTTTTCTCCACTAGAAGTACTCTTGTTGTCAGAAGTTGTGTCCCGATCTCCTGGTAAGATGAATTGCAAGCAGCCTAGCTTTGAAGGCTCGAACAACGGTGCGTCTCCCTATTACACACAGTTGTTCGAATCATCAAGCTCGGCTAGTTACGATTCATCATGCCAAGGGATCAAGACACAACTTCTGACCGCGAGTGTACAACATCCTTCGCATTAGTGGACTTTGTACGTCCACGATCAAGAATATGGAACCGAACCATTATGATTACAGTGTTGCCGATCTCAGCTTTCTTGAAACGCATAGTTGAAACTAGTTACATTTTCTCTGCTTGATTATTTTGCTTTCTACTAGGTCCCTCTAGTTCAGCTATGTTTTCGGTCACAGAGCTAGCAGAGATTATCATCCACAGAAAATGGGCTTCCACAGTCCTTGCACATCGAAGTTGTGCTGTCCTGAATATTATCAGCTGCTAATTCTTCAGCGAGTTGCTGCTCCTTTTATAATCCTTCCTCAACGTCCTCTGGTAGATTCGTTGCAGTAATACAAAGATAAGGTTTCTGATCAAACATTGCTTCAAACATCCTTACAAAAAAAAAAAAAAAAATCAGATCAACTGACATACTACATTATGGGGGATTTTTGCAAAATACCTTGTTTTCGTTTTTCTTTAAGTAACCAGACATTTTTCCACTGATAAATGCAATTTAATATTTTGTGCATCACACACATCTCCCCTGTAACAAGAGAAGCTTCTGTGTTTATCAAAGTTCCTTTGATTTGAGATTTTCAGTTGTCAACTTGATGGCTTCATTTCCTGACGGATTTACCTCACGATCCTAGATCACGGAATCGACAAGAGTTTTCGTTTTCTATTTATGTGCTGCTGTTTCATTTCATATTTAAGTATCTCAAATTTTTGCTAGTACTATACAAGACTGTAAGGTAAGGTTAATTATATTTAGGCGGTTTGTGGTGTATAAAATAAAGCTCGGGTGTTTGGTGCAGAACATCTTCGGGAAAAATTTACACATACATGCTACGACCAGGCAAGATCTGACTACTTTTCCTTAATTAAACGATCTGGTATCTGTAACCAGATATTAATGGCATAATATGGAACATCGGAATTTGTCTTTGTCTTAATAATTATTGCTGACTATTTGATTAAAGTATACCATATCACAATATGCTAGATAGGATTGAATGGGAGGAAGAAGAAGAGAAGAACGCGGAGATACTGCGCAGACAAATAGGTGAATTTAGATAAATCGATGATCATATATATATAACGACAAACTCTGCTTATTTCGTCAGTTCATAAACTCACCAACATTCTCGCCCCAACAGGTCGCGGTGAGCCAGGTGAGTTTTACGGGATGTACAGCCACGCACCAAAGTTTCTGTACCCCCTCAGTGGAAGTCAGGGTCAGAGAGAGCAGAGAGGGTAGGTAAACGGACGGTAGCCACCACAATGTTGTCAACTCTACCCAAGATAGTATTCCCGAACCATGAGTTGTGAAGCTCCATTTGAACCATTCACTGGTGAGAGGGAGAGTCAGAAAGGGGGATAAGTGGAAGGTATAGTTCTCAATCTCCACATCCTGTCTGCTTCAATATGTGCTTTATTATTTTGACAAACTTAAAAATAGTTTAGTTCTACTTTGTTATTGTAGTTATTATAATCATCATCATCATCATATGTTGTCGTGCCAAAACCGTATCCACTTTAGGGCAGTGTCATTTGCTTCTTCCTTTTTATGACTCTGGTATAAGAACGGCTTCAAGTAACTGGCAACCACCTCTCCCCGGTCTTCTCTCTCTCTCTCTCTCTCTCTCTCTCTCTCTCTCTCTCTCTCTGTAGTATTATTTATAATTTCTTTCTCATATTTTTAACCGTGTCATTCGTTCTTTCAAAGTTTTAATGACATAGGCATTTCCCCTTATCACCCATAGTCCTTCAAATTTATGCAAGCGAAAGGATATGATAATAATCCCACCCACAGCATTCCGCCTTCTTAAAACAGGACTATAGGTTTCATGCATTGCCATTTACCAGCCTGTTGCGAGTCAGAATATTAACTTGTTAAACCATTTTGCAGGAAAGAGAAATATGTTTACCACTCTTTTATTAAGTTACTTATGGGATATTTTTTTTTAAATCAAAATCTATATTTAAATATATTAACTTACTTTAATTTACGTCCAGCATTACTGTGTAGAACATGTGACACAATATGGACCACAAGGACAGTAATGTTGGTCAACGTGATTCTCATGTATCTCTCTATATGCTACTGAAAACAATGTTTTATGCTCAACTACAGAATTATGTTCTCAGAATGATAATGATAACCAAAGATAATGGAAATAATATAAACAAATTAACATTTATTGCACAACAGAGATGGAACTGCCTCGCTATTACTGTTTCAAGGGAGTATCCACCCCACACTGAACCACATGGAACCTGAAAAGTTTGAATATAAGATCAATTATATATATATATATATCAAATCCAATACTATATTATATCGGTTTGTCTATCTACGTTTTTGTGTATATGGCACTTTTATTAATATTTATGATCAGCACTGTGAAATCTAAATTTAAATTTGTTTGGCAAAGCAGAGGACATTGGCTAGTATGGCAACCTACCATACTAAAGACCACCACGTTGCATTACACACCACAGAAGTCGATGCACAGACCTTGATGTCAACGAAAGGACCATCAGGAGAGAGCCTAGTTTGTGTAGAGTTTCACGCTCATTAATTTTATAGGAGAGTACATTTTCCATTATGTTTCTTCACTAACTACTCTCTATATTCTACTATTAGTCATGTGGCAACAAAATATTGAGAATATATATTTGGTACATAGAAACTTTTCATGACGTCATTGTCAAGCCCTTCTTTCGTCGTGATTGGCTCGGGCTGGCTGATATATCTAGGCGTTGATTGGCTGGCGGGGTGTGTGGTGCCGACTCAATATGCAGTTCTTAATAATGCATCCCGTCAGGCTCGTACGTCTTCCGAGTGTCAAGGCCAGAGAAGGCAGAGAAAACTTCCTTTATAGAAATTCTAATGGCAGCATAAGTAAGTCAGAGGAGATGGAGGAACAGAGCCGAAATCGTATAAGAAAAGAGTTCCGCTTTATCAGGTGAAGAGTTGGCATAATTTATATCAGGAAGGATGAGAGGAAAGAAAGAAAAAGAGGTAATATTACTGGAGAGAATTTTGGAAAGATGCCAGAAAGAACGGGAGAAGGAAGAATTGGAATGATCATTATAGAATTTTTGGCTAGTCGGAGAACTGATTTGGCACGATTCCGGGTAAAAATTATATACAGAACCCGGTAAGGTATGCAAAATTAAGTTGTTTTGAGTATTGTGTACTGCAGAGGACAATTATTTGTCTACACAAATTTAACAATATTTAACAATATTTTCTACATATTGTGCAGTAGTTTTAATACTCTACAACACTAACAATAAAAACACTGGCTGTACACATACCAACACATCAGACTCACTCACACCAGACATCCACACCCACACCTCTATATACACACACCTGTTTGGGAACCTCGGCACCCCTAGGAACCCTCAAGGATTAAAGGCGGCTTGAATCGGCAATCTCCGGGGTGCCCTGTTGCTCTTTATGATGTGTGGTGACACAGGAGCTTTGTTCAACCTTGGTCGGCTGGCCCCCATGCCCCAAATTACCCCTGTCAGCTCTGCCGACGGGCGGTCAAATGGGGCCAGCGGGTCATCCAGTGCGATCGCTGCTGTGAGGTTACCCAGCATGCAGGTTGGTATCATGTCAGCTGTCTTGGGGGCTTCACGGCGGCGTTCGACGGATTGGACAGTCGGAGCCTTTCGTGGATTTGCTGGGACTGTGGTGTGCCCAATATTACCTCCTCCTTTTTCACTCCCCAATCCACCACAACAATAGATTCAGCCTACTAGACACCACCATTTCATCTCCATCACCATCCACAACCCACAACACACCTTCACCATTAGATAGGATCACCTGACGTTAAGGTAGACGTAACAGTGACAATTCCTCCCCTACACAAAACCGACAACAAAACATGACTTCTTTTAATTCCACATCATGAACTTCTCTTCCAAACCATTCTACACCCAACCAGATTCTCCATAGTACCAGCTCGTTCTCCATAACACCAATCACCATCCCCAATAGATCATCCATCATCACACCCCATTCTACCACCAACGCCACACTCGACTCCATCACCCATAAATCACCTTAGTTATCAATTTCCGGAAGCGAATGGGGACGGCAGGCCATTCTTTGATAATTTGTCTTGTGATTGGTGCAGCCAGCACCTCCAGTAAGCGCGTCCCTCGCGCGTCCCTTTTGTGAAGTCCTTGTTACAGTAATTACATTTAAAAAAAGGCGAATTCACTCCCGCCATGGCTATGCTCTCAGTTTGTTTACGTATGGATCTGTTGAAGAGCCCAAAGAACCCGAAGAGCCCGAAGAGCTTGGCGGGGTGGGGGTGGGGGGGAGAATGATGGACCAATGAGGGACGCGCTTACTGGAGGTGACCAATCACAAGACAAATTATCAAAGAATGGCCAGCTGTCCCCATCCGCTTCCTCAATTTCCACAGTATTATCAACAAAAGAGCCGCCTTTCACCAAACCTTCCAGACTTATGACCCCGACATTATTATAGGGACAGAGACCTGGCTCATACCTGACATCCAGGACAGTGAAATCTTCCCGACGGACAGTCCCTATAATATGACCCTACACAGGAAGGACAAAATAGATGATAAACATGGTGGAGTCCTAATTGCGACAAAGCCATGACTAGTTGAGACCTCAGCCACCGAATTGAACACGGACTCTGAAATTACATGGACTAAAATACAGATACAGGGCTGCAGGCAAGGGTGGCAGTATGGTATGGTACGGTACGGAATTACGGTATGGTATGTTATTTTTTAATCTAAAAGTACGATACGAAATTACGGTACGATAATTTTTGTTAAGTACGGTACGGTACGAAATTACGTTATTTTGGGGGGGCCTTTTCCGTACTCTTTCCGTACCTTATTAAAAATTCGAATATACATTCCACTGTCCTCTGTCAAGAATAACCTAATATCCAGATGTAAAAGCAACTAATTAATTTTCTTGACGAACGTTCTACTTTAAGGGGCCTACCCACGAAAACGGCCTGGCAAAACAATATCATTACTAACACCTATTTGTTTTTGTTGAAACTACATATAATTTTACTTAAGGGGCCTACTCACGAAAAATTCAATATTGTCAGCCATTTGGGCTACCTTTGCTATAGCCATCCTTGTAAACCCTGATGTGTCTCCCGTACTTACACAATGTTTCAACACATTTTGCGAATTCTTTATCCATTTAAATGGACATTTTTGTGAAGTGGGTGTTTAAAGGGACATCGCACGATTTAAAAACCTCAGCGTCCGTGGCAACCAGAAGTCTCTACGTTTTTTCTGGATTTTATTATGATTTTTTATTGTTTTATTGAGCAGCGACATTTGGCATCTCTCTCGGCTCCTTCTAGCCGTTCATACTACTGGCAACGCTCGCAGTAGCTCACTAAGTCAGTGGCATTTCAAATTTTATTACGAGTTGAAAGTGTTTCGTAGACAAAACCTGTGTTTTCCCTCTCGTTTTTTGCACCATTTTGCCTCTGTACCTTGCCCTAATACCTCTGCAGCATAGGGAAGGTGTCAGGATAGAAAAAGAGGCAAGAGAATCGGCTGCCAATGCTTGGTTAGCAAAATATCATACAAAATATAATACAGTTCAACAACCTCCACCACCATTACCACCTGTTGTTGGGCCTCTACGGGTTTCCATGAAAAGAAACAGTCAATTAATTAGTGATAAAAGTGTTAGTGAATCTGTGGAGGAGGTGGAATATGTACTTATATCGAAAAAGTTGATTATAGACATAGTCAAACACGTTTGTAAGTGTGGAGGTAGGAATGTGGAGTACAGTGTACGCGAGTGGATTCTTCTCAGTGTGTTTGACTCTCGTCGCCTCAATTTTCTCAAAACGTAAGTTTTATACATTCTCCTCTTTATAATTTCGTCATTTCTTGTCCGATTTTCTTGATTGTTTTAGTATTTTAATCAGCATTGGACATACTAATGCTTGGTCATGCGATAACCATTATATAGAATTATATAACTTGTAAATGCATTTCTTTCGTACTCGTGAGTGATGTAGTGAGGATGTCAGCGGGAAAAATATTAATAGAAAATTCGTTTTTTGAGTAAACAAAATTCGGTATGACCAATAAATAGAAAAACTATCTACCTATTAATTGCCACAAAGTGCACTTTCGTATGTGAATTAGGTTTAGTTTAATAAGGCCTAAGGCTTAGGTGTTCAGAAAAGTGATAAATTATTTATATTTTATCTCTTTTTTCTAAGGATGGACTTCACATCATAGGGTTTATCTTTAAGGTTTAACTCTCTTTTAGCGTGTGTTTGCGTCATCTACTCGTCTGCAGCTCGTAGACTGTCGTTATCGTGTTCAGTTCGTGTCCAGTGACTCGGGACTCCTCTAATAAAATGCAAAGCTTATGTTGACGTCTGTTTAGTATTTCCTCTTAATGTGTTATTGGTCGATTTGTTTAGTTGATTCCAAGACAAATATGGAAAATGTGTACAGTATAGTCTATTATATAAGTTCATACTACTGCACCTGCTAACAGAAAAAAAAATTGCAGTTCTAATTTACCCTTCAATTATCATGGTGTATGTATGCCGCCCTCATTGCCTTGTAATAATATCCTATACTGCAGCCTTTACCCTTGGTAACTTAGTGCAAGTCCCACAGTCACACACACACTTACTCTATTTATAGTAATATTAGTATATTTACAGTGATATTCACTAATAACAAAACAAAATACACAATTATGGGAACTTAATCGACTCTGGACAAGGAACTGTTTACAGAGGTAGTTCATATAATTGATTAATTTTAGAGATGTAATTTATGGCATTGGTACGATATTGGGTACGAAATTACGGTACGAAATCTTACTTTTTCGTACTAGTCCGGTACGGTTCTTTGGGTAAGGTACGAAATTATGGTACGATATTATTAAGCGTGCGGAATTACGATATTTTTTTCGTACCGTACCGTACTGCCACCCTTGGCTGCAGGACACTCATTATAGGATCATTTTATCGTCCCCCAAATTCAAACTTAGAATACCTGCAGACCCTTGACGATTGCTTATCTAAAATTTCCCCATCCAAAAATATATGGTTGGCTGGTGACTTTAACCTACCGGACATAAACTGGACAGCACAGGCAACACTGGACAATTCTACCTATGAAGGCGACTTACTATTACAGACTGATAGGAAACTCTTATCTGAAAACTTTATTGACATCATCAACACCCACTCACTTACCCAAACAGTACTCGAACCAACACGCACACAAGTCAGTGTAGAAAGATATAATCCTAACATAAGACACGGGGTCACATCCAACATATTAGATTTATTTCTCACAAACAACATATCCTTTAATTACACGGACACGAGTATTACCTGGTCTTAGTGACCATGGGATGGTACTCATTGACGCAAACATGTAGCCAACAACATAAAAACAATTACCCAGGACAATCTCCATGTACAACAGAGCTGACATGGGTGGCATTACCCAAGACTTAGTTGAATTTCGTGACTCGTTCCTTGACTCAGACCCAATGGCCAGTTCTGTGGAAACAAACTGGACCAGACTTCGTGACTTTATACGTGACACAATGGACAAGCATACCACAGTGAGAGGAGTCAAGAGTGAAGGAGTCAAGAAACCGCTGGAGATCCCTTGGTGAGGTAGAATGAACACAGATATCATCAGCATTGCACGTAATTGTAGTACCAGGAATATCAGGGAGAGAAGTGAGCAGCCAATGCATCAAAATATTATATAACAATGGGCTGAGAACACCCCCTTGAGGCGTACCAAGATGAAAACTGTGTAAAGGACTGAGTGCACCACTGAAGAACACACGGGAGGTCCTGTTACTGAATCCACCATAATAAATTTCCCTTATACCAAAGTCAACCAGTTGATCCAAAATGACGTCTCTATTAGCAACATCGAAGGCACTTCGAAGGTCAATGAAGGTCACCACACTGTCTCTGAAAAGGCGAGAGTACAGGACGACTAGGCAGTGGTGTGTGCTCCACTGAGAAAGAAAACCAAACAGCCATGAAGAAAGGCGATCCTGCAGTCTGTACATGAGACGATTAAGTAAGATTCTTTCCATAACCTTGCAAAAATTTCGCAGTGCCGGGCTTAGGGATGGGTATTATTGTGCTGCTCGTCCAGCCTCGTGGTACACAACCATCTCGAAGACAAAGATTGTACAGTTGAAGTAGGGGGTTCCCAGGAACTTGTTGAAGTAGGCGCAGCACAGCATCAGTAATACCATCATCACCAGGGGAAGAAGCTTTACCCCGGGAGAGAGCACGGCACAACTCCTCCTCTGTTATCTGCTCTGCATCATCGTCATCATCTTGCAACAGAGCAGACATTAGACGTAGCCGATGGATAGCAGCACGGGAAGCGAATACATCTTGTATGTGGATGGGTAGACTGGCTGGGGTAGATTGTTCTGACCAGGCATCGACAAGTTGTTTGGCATAGTCGGCAGGAGTGTGATGACGAGCAGTGGCCGGCGTCTTTTTAACAACATGACGAATTAAGTGCCACATAGAAGCCACACTTGTTTGCTGGTTAATACTGTCCGTGAACCGCTGCCAAGACTCAGTGTGAGCACACTCTTGCAGGGCAACTAAAGCATCCCTAGACATCTGGTAACGCTGGAGCATGTCAGAAGTTGGGTTGGCTTGAAATAATAGGCCATCACGTTCAGCCTCCTCCTTTGCCTCCTGTATATGTGCATCAAGCGTCCAGGAGTGGACAGTATGGCAATGATGGAGGTGTGACCGGGAGACGTATAGCCTATAAAAGTCATGAGTAGCAGATGCAAGATCAGAGTACAACTGTTCAGCTGATGATATATCAAATGTTGTAGCTGAAGCACTTGACCCAGCAGGGAGAGAATAATGAAATCGAAGAGCGATGTGATCAGAGAATAAGTCTGGCACTGAGGAGCACTAGACCCGAGATGCTATCAGGCCAGACGAGAGGATGTAATCCAGAGTACCTACCCGGCAATGAGTGGCACCACCAGTGTCCCAGCGTGTCAGATGATGCTTGCGGATATATGAAAGGAGACGAACACCATTACGATTAATAGAGCCAGAACCATCACCCAAATCTGCATGTCGAGCATTAAAATCCATACCACCATACCACGCACTGTTGGAGAAGGAAGAGCCTCAAGAGTGAGTCTAGCTGGGGCAGAATAGACATTACATAATTGGAGTACTCCATTCCCAGGTAGAACCTCATATAGCTGAAAGGTCATGTCAGGATCAGTGAAGGTACGAAGAAGGCGATGTGGCAAGGATCTATGTATGTAAGTCAGGAGATGATTCCTTACCAGATGAACATATGGCACATAGCCTGAGAGGGGAAGAGCTTGCCCAGCAGCGAGTGGCCGTCCTGGAAATGCTTCCTGAAGAAAAATAACTCTGGGATAATTACGAAAAACATAGGCCTTGAGTTGAGTGAGCTTAGCATAACTGGTGATACAACATACATTCCATGAGATGACATCAAGCCGGCAATCACTAGTGAACTTTGTATTTGGAGGTAGAAGTCCGGTGAGAGGGAGCAGATGGGCGACCTGGGGAGGATGATGGACCATGAAAAGGGACTGACTCGAAGAGCTTTTCTAGGCGAGATGCAACAGTATCCATCTTTTCAGTAAGGGTAGTGACAGTTGAGATGATGGCTTGCTGAGCCTCGACCAAGGTGGAGAGTTTGGAGTCATTGGCAGCCTGAGCGGCAACCAGCCAATCAATCCTGGATTCAAGTGCAGAGAAGCGGTTCTCGAGGGCCGTATATCGTGCCATGAGGGTAGCAACAGACATGCGGAGGGCCAGGTCCAGAGGCGAGGCAGGACTGGTAGGAGGAGCAGTCTGGGGAGGTGGTGGGAGTAGTGGTGGAGGTGGTGGAGGAGGAGCAACTGTAGACGCACGAGCCTGGACCTGACGTCGTGTACATCCATGCCACACACTAACCCCTGGCTGAAGGCATCGTGGACACTTCCATCTAGATGTATCCTCAGGAGGTGAAGACTCAGAGGTGGAGGCAGCAGGACGTGATGGTTCACCCCTGACAGAACACGTCTTGGAATCATGTTCCTCAGCACATCATGAACACTTCGGCCTGGCAGAACAGTACCGGGAGATATGCCCAACTCCCCAGCACCTGTAGCACCAAGGCTGGTCATTATGAAGTTTCTTCACCTCACACGGTGGAAGACAGGGGAAGAAATTAAAGGAAATCTCGTTTGTAGGTGGATCAGGTTGACTCCAGACAACAATAATACTGCTAGTGGGGGAACCATCTTGGAAAAACCGACGGGCAGAGTACACACCAGGGTATTCCTTGGCAAGTTTCGGGTCAACATCAATAGGATAACGGGTGAGGATATAGCTGGGGAACTTACGAGGCCTCTCAGGTGAGTCTTCAATAATGAGAGCCAGAGACAAAAATTCACCAGCCTTTACTCTTATCAATAATGTCCTGACGCTTCCTAGAGATGTAGACAAACCGGGAGGTGACAGCAGCCATCTTGACTTCAGCTAGTTCACGCTGCAGCTGGAAGGCCCTGTTGACATCAGACAACCAACGCAGCTTAGTGTCTGTAGATGGGTTCCCAGGGAAGGATAGCTTAACATAGGCATTTCTCGGGGCAAAAGCAGGAAGGTTGGACGAGGGCAAGTAGTTGGTTGGTATATAAAGATGAAACATGGCCAAGTCAGCCTCCAGTCAGGAGACAGGAGACCACATCCGAATCCGCACTCTCCATCTGGCCAGGCAAGGCCTAGATGGGAAGCGAATAACTGAACACACACAAACACACGAACATACACACACAGAACCACAACAAAACAAACAAACCACAAACAACAATATCACAAACAGTAAAACTACAAAAAAACGAGATAGAATAGACCAATAACACCTTGAACACAACAGAAACAACAACACACAAACAACACAAAAAACAATACAAACAACAACACAGGTAGAACGCCAATAACACGTTTTCACTCCAGGAAGGTTGGGGCGAGACTCTCAGTCCATACGGTCAACTAATGTTTGTTCAAAAATTACCTTTCACCCTAGGTGTTCACCTTGTGAGACTACAACGAAAAATGATCCAGTCCTGAATATTAATCCTGTGCTCATAAGTACAGTGATAAAAAGTGTGTACACTCGGATGCCATAGTCTCTGGCCCACCTGAGTAGAAGCCCGAGGTCTGAAGCAGGCGATTTCTAAACGACACAAATGAGTTAACATTGTGGGAGAGGCCTAAGTATGATCTCTTGAATTTTCAGAAAGGAAATATGTCCATAGCAAAGAGGATCTGTACGCCTGCAGGACGCAGGAGTGGCTCAGCCTCCCTCATCTTCTTCCTTCTGATGTTACAAGGTTGGTCAATAGCTATTGTATTCTTAGTACACCTACGAGCTAATATATATATATATATATATATATATATATATATATATATATATATATATATATATATATATATATATATATATATATATATATATATATATATATATATATATATATATATATTCGAATACTAATTATAACACTATTAGTGCATTCCTATGAAAATTGTAGTGTTATAAGTAGTATTCGATGTAACTCCTTCATAAAAGCCTACTCGTATATTTTGTAACCAGACCATAAATATGAACTCACTACCGTGTCGTACACCAGCCAATCACCATCATTCTTTCATACCTCTAAAGTTCATTGGAGATTGACCCAAACCCAAACCTTCAACCCCAACACATGGGAAGCCAAATGCCGGCAACCGAGTCGAGACAATCTTGTCCGGAGATGTACAGTCAGCGGCAAAAGTCCTCACCTGCTTCACTGAGACAGGCAGTGTTCATGGACTCGAGAAATACCACGTTTTCTACACCTAACGATTTTGAGTCTATGAACATCGCGTGCCTCGGTGAAGCAAGTGAGGCGACAGGACTTTTGCCGCCGACTGTACTACACTGGCGGTCAGACTCTGTGTCCCGACCCCATGGCAGGATGAATCATAAACAACCTAGTTTTGAAGGTTCGAACAACGGTGCGTTTCCCTACAAAACACAGTTGTTTGAATCATCAAAGCTTGGCTAGTTGAGATTCATAGTGCCAAGGGATCAGGACACAATTTCTGAGCACGAGTGTACAGCTCCGGACAGATCAATGGTCCACACCATATCCATCTGTGTCTTGGTTTGGGCCTCATCGTATCTGGCAACAGTTGCAGTGGAGGGAGGGGAGAGAAGGAGAGAAATGTGGGCTGGGCTATATATGGAGGGTAACGAATTATCAGGTAGAGAAGACGGTGTGTCAGAATGAATGAATGAATAGTATCGAATCACCAGTAGTTCAAAGTTGAATATTTGTCCTATAATAACAAATCATTTCTTTATATTATTTTCATTATTTTTGCCTACCATTGTGATACTGAAAACATAATTCTTAAGTTGAGCATAAAACATTGTGTTCATTAACCTATAGAGAGATATATGAGCATCACGTTGATCACCATTACTGTCCTTGTGGTCATTATTGTGACATATGGTGATCTGTGCAGTAATGCTGGAAGTAGATAAAAGTAAGGTAATGTATATCGAAACAGATTTTAATAAAAAATACTTATAAGTAACTTAAAAAGAAAGATATAATATATTTCTCTTTTCTTCAAATGGCTTTAACAAGTTAACATTCTGACTAGCAACAGACTGGTAAATGGCAATGCCTGAAACCTATAATCCTTCAGTTTTATGAAGGCGAAATATTGTGGCTGGGATAATCCCGTTATTAATGTGTATCTGGCAACACTTTTATTCTAAATCATTTTATATATCTTTCCCCATAAACCTATAGTTGTTTTCTAATTTCTCTACATATTGACCCCGTAGGAGGGTATTGCCTGCATTAGTGATGTGGGCAATACTTTAAGGGTTTTGGCGCCCCTTCGGCACCAGCCACTAGGTTTTAGTTCTTCAACTATCCTTCTTTTCTTTCTATTTCCTTCCTGCTTGCTGTCTCACCTCTCTATCACTGTTTACTGGCGCAGTTTTTCGAATCATATAATTGGACTAGGCCTATAAATGATAAGGGAGAAAGGCCTATGTCATTAAAACTGTTTTAAAACGAATGACAAGGTTAAACATATGAGAAAGACAAGGTAAATGGTATGAAAGGAGGGAAGGGCAAGCGAAAGAGGGATAAAACACTAGGGAGGATATGTAAGGTTGCCAGTTACGTGAGAGATACTGTAATATATAATTATAGCCTATGCATAAAATTATTCCAAGTTTATTGAAAACGCCATTCAAGTTTAAAATCGATTATTTATAAGAAAATGCATATATAGAAGAAAAAATCTTGGTAAATAGCTTAATGAATTTGTTGATAAATATGATTATTAAAAAAGTTAGAAAATTAAACCGTCTTCTACCGAAAAAAACAAACAAAAATCAAACAGCTGGGCTTGGGAGAAGGTGATAAATAGGGTGGACCCGGTGGACTACAAGCACGAGGGATTAGATTGATATTAAGTGGCGCAACAGCGAGGTCAAATAGCATCAGGAAAAGGTGATAGAGATGTGACAGCAAGCAAGAAGGAAATAGGAAGAACGGAAGGACAGTTGAAGAAATGTAAGCTAGTGGCTGGGGCCGAAGGGGCGCCACAACCCTTAAGGTATTGCCCACATCATTACAGGCAATACCCCTCTACGGGACAAGCACGAGAGATAAAGGAATACAGGGATAGCTGTCTAATATCCGAAGGATAATACGGTATATATTCAGTAGTCTATCCCACTACGATGGTGAACAAAAGACACAACCTTTATTTAAATGATATAATATAACCGATATTCTAATTATTTTTGTTTATTATTACTTTTCAACTAATCACCTTCATTTTTCTTACGCTCTTCCCCTTCACCCTCGCCTTAAATCATCACATTTCTTCTCTCCTATATCCACCTACGTTAATGCAGTATGCACTTCTCTAAACCCTGATATTTCAAACTACGGGTCCCGAATTCCTCCAAACTCACAAAAATTAACGCATGAAAAAAATAGAATAATAATATTCGTGACGTTAAATAAATATGAAGTTCACACACGAATCCACCTAACATATTTTTATAATCGAATATTCATATATTTAATTATCAATAAAACAAAGTAATTTCACAAATATTAGCCTTCTTCAGAGAGAGAGAGAGAGAGGGGGGGGGGGGGGGGTAGATGAGGCAGTGGCCGCAGTGTTTATAATTCTGTAAATAATTCTGGTTAAAATGCTTTTTAATCATAATTATTGCATTTCATTTTCTGGCCTTGTAGTTTCTTAGGTTGATAATTCTGGTCATTTGTAACATCTTTCTGTTTGGGTTGCGAGAATGATGTCATAGTAAAATCTGGGTCACGACTGAAAAAGTTTGATGAACCTTGCTTTGAACTACAGGTGATTTGATACTATTCATTCATTCCTTCTGACACACCGTCTTCTCTACCTGATAATTCGTTGCCCTCCATATAGCCCCGCCCACATTTCTTTCCTTTTCTCCCACTATCATCCCCGCCTCCCTCCACCGCAACTGTTGCCAGATACGATGAGGCCCAAACCAAGACACAGGTGGATATGGTGTGGACCATTGATCTGTCCGAAGCTGTACATCAGTCTACACAAATTGACCATAAACACATACTGAATGTATGTAAAAAAAAAAAAAAAAAAAAATATATATATTTTTAAACAAACTACCCTTAATTACATCTTAGCAGTTTGCAATATTTTCTCCAGGCATCATTTTAAATTTCATACGAGACATAAACTTATATTTTAATGCAGCTGGACAAGAGTCGATGAAGTAGACTCAGCGAGATGGGTTAAATCATACACACACACAAAAGAAAATTTCCAGGGTAGGTATTCGCAAAGCATCTTCGAGTTTGGATTTGTTTGTATGTTTGCATCAATGATCTCACCATTGTGATTCAGGCTCCTTTCGAAGCAGTTGGTTATTCCATTATTCCATTAGTATGAGCTATTACTATGATTTCGAAGTAGTGCCGTGTCCTCGTCCTTGCCATAAATGGAAGCTTATGAAAATTTTACTTACTTAAGAGTGAACTTTGCTTATGTGAATACCGGTCCTGCATCCTTTATGCATCGATAATAACGCTATGTTTACAATTATTTCCATAATTTTTAGGTCAAATATCATAAATTTGAATAAGGAAACAAATAGTAATAAGCCAGCTGCCAAATTTACTCATACCTTCATACTATCGACGTTGACAACTGTTCTTTATCCTGTGGAACTCTGGCTTCCTTCACTTGTATGAAGGTTGTTTATAGAAATGCTATAGTAGGACTAGGCTATAAAGTCCGCTCATGTGGTGCTCATAGAAGAGTATTTCCTCTGTACAGCGTTGCCAGATAATCAGGGAGGAACTTACCTTTCACATGTGGTGATAATAATGATATGGCTTGGTTTCCCACTGGCAAGGTTGGAAAGCAAATCTGTCATGTTTTGTAATTTATAGAATTCATTGTTATTATCCAAAAATACCACACGTTCATAATAAAAATTATTATTATATACCAAATATATTATCCACAATTTCAAAGAGTTAATAGCGGACATCTGAGCGAGAGAGAAACGACTTCGGATGATGCAGTATAGGCTACACATGTGGAGAGGAAAATCTTCGTGCGGTTCCTACTGATCAGACATCATATTTTAGTTTATCTAAAATGTGGTAGCCACTTAGTGTTAAAGGTGACACGGTAATATTTTTTTCTAACTCAATAAAGTCCTCCGAGCCTGCTGTAGTATGCATACACAAATTGTAATTGTAACCCCGCATATTGCCCAACTGTACTTCACTCCTGCACCAATGGTGAAATGGCTGGTCCAGACGATTTGAAGGGGTAACTTGTTTAAACACTGCTGCTCCATATGGTCTGTACAATAATAGTAATAATAAACGGTTTAATGATTTGGCAGCCAGAGCTGAAAATACATAATAAATTAGTGATTAATCATGAATGGGAATTGCAATTACAAGTGAAACATCTCTTAAAGTACACAATACATAATAAATTGGTGATTATTCATGGATGGGAATTACAACGGAAGCATCTCTTAAATTAAGCTATATATATCATATACATCTTATATACATACACTTACATCTTCAATTTTCACATATATACAGTACATGGTATGAATAGATAAGTAAGTGTGTGTGTGTGTGTGTGTGTGTGTGTGTGTGTGGTGAAGAAGGGAGGGAACTCTGGAAATCGTTGGGTGGGGTGTCAGGTAGGGTGAGGTCACATCATGGAGAGTCTGGTGATAATATTGTGGGGACGGGCTAAAGCTGAATAATGATCCTGAAGAGGTGTGTGCGCGCGCGTGGTTTTCCTCGGCAATGTACGCTCGTCAGCACTGCTGCGTGTTACAGTGCTTGCACGTTTTAGGAGAAAATGGCACCATTTTGATTATAAGCTTTAAGCAATAAAGTCCACTTCAATCGCCACTGTTATTCCATCTCAAACATGTAGTTTTTTTTTTAGAGGTAAATAATCACAGTGATGCAACATTATCTAAAATATGCTGATAGTTTTTTGAGACTGTAAATGTACTCTTACACTAGTACTCACATACACAATTCCATGTACTCGGAGTTTGACAGATACTTATACTACTTGCAGGCCTGTTTGTACTTGAACGCCATGTGTACATGCACTGTACTTCCGAGTAGGATTTATATACAACCACACAAAGCAACACACTACGTAGGCACACTGGTATTGATATTTTGGCTTTGGCGAATGTTAAAGGAAAAAAGGGTGAAAGGGTCATGATGTGAGGTGAGGAATTAGACAATCCTTTATAAGTCCTTAAGAAACAGACCAGAAGCTTTGTAGTGTGCCTGTTTTAATCCTCCCAAGAATGGGGTAAATCCCTCTCTAATACAGCTTCTTAAGAACCCATATATGCATTACTCATGATGCATGCATGCACTAATTATTGGCAAGTACTGTACAATAATTTTATAGCCACGCAGGTTAGATTGTTTGGGAATTAGTAAATGGTTTCTTAAAAGGAAAAACATACATTTATTAAGTTTGCACTTATTACAAGTAAATACAATTTTTCAATGGCCATTTCCATGTGATTTGCCATTGCTCACATTGGCAGCAATATTTGCAGACAGATTTCGTGGCTTCTTCTATTTGGTATTTACCATATGTAGCAGTGTGTAAGCGAGTTGCGATGTTTAAACAAGTTACCCCTTCAAATCATCTGGACCAGCCGTTTTCACCATTGGTGCGGGAGTGGAGTACAGTTGGGCAATAGCTTCCGGCCCAGCTGCGACTGGCCACGGCTACTCATTATTCATTCTTACCATCAAATGTAAAATCAAATACTCTTTCTATTGATATGCAACATGCACATATATTTAATTGTTACCATAAAACCCTAGAAGATATACATTTTAGACACATTGTAGACACTACATAGTTGCCCAGGACTAACAAATCAGGAATACAGCTGCCGCTGAAAAGGAATGTTATTATTACTCATATCCTACCATAGCAACCAACGGACTAAATACGGCTATGAGATGCACACATAAACTTCTCACAGTTCTTGCACAGGATAAAAAGGAGACACTCTTAGTTGCATCTGCAACACTGCCAATCCCTTACCCCTAATCTACTAATGCCACACCTGGCAATCCTTCACTTGCAACCTAGCTATCCCTCTCCCTAACATGCCAACTGTCCCCCAAGCTACCAACCCCCTATCCTATACTTACCAAACCTTATACCCCTGTGAATCCCCACCAATGAACATGTGGTGTCCCTATACCTCGAAAGCCAGGCGCGCGTTGTGTCTCATTCTTCTGTCCCAAATTTCAGCATAATGTGTATTCTGTTATAAACATATGACTGGGAATTTATAGTGATATCAATCCATCTCTATACTCCCATCTCTTCTTCCTGTTTTTATAGTGTGTACAGTTGGCTCCACTCCCGCGTTTCTCCCCTGTCGTTGTCAATGTTGGGCCAGCAGAAACTCGAATCCCGATCCACAAGTTAAAATATTCGAAACATTCATACCTTTTACTCTAAGGATATGAATGTTTCGAATGTTTTAACTTGTGGATCAGGATTCGATTTTCTGACTGGCCCAATATTGGCAACGCGGGAGTGGAGCCAACTGTACGTGTCTATGTGATATTCTGAAGGAAATAAAAGCTTTGGTGCTTATTTCAGCGAGCTGTGGGAAAGACTGGAGCAATAAGTGTGTGAAACTAGACCCATTCCTGCTGGCCACCATTTTGGATCTTCTGCCTAGCCTGCCCATTACAAACCTTAACCTTGTCTTTCAAACACACCCAGGTCAGTAATCATTTACCGCTCATTTTCAATTATGTTACAGATTAAATAATAAATTCACTATAGCTTGACAATATATAATATAATCTGACTAGCTATCTTATTTATATATTATTTTATTTACTTATTTATTGATTTTGGTACAACACACACATATACTTTAATTCTTTGACAATAACCTTTTACATTTGCTAACACATTTTCACACGCATCACCTCACTCATTTTCGCACTTTTACACATTGTCACACATTTACTCTTCTTCACACTCTAACGAACTCTCACACACTATCGCACATTTCCCTTTTTCCTTTTTACAAATTTACGAACATTATACACGTATTCACACAATTAGACGATTTGTGCACGAAGTATGTGTAACAGTGTGAATACGTGAAAAGAAAGTTTGAAACTGTGTACATAGAAGCGTGAAAATATGTGTGAGAAATGTGAAATTGTGAATGTCAAAGCATGTGTGAAATGTGTCTGTTTACAAGAGAGAGAGAGAGATTAGGTGTCGCAATAGCGAGGTCATATGACGCCAGAAAAATGTGATAAAACGGTGTTACTGAAAGCAGGAAGGATATATATATATATATATATATATATATATATATATATATATATATATATATATATATATATATATATATATATATATATATATATATATATATATATATATATATATATATATATATATATATATATGCAAATAAATCACTTGGTGGCACGTGATCCAGGAATATGCTTAAATCCACAAGGAAGGAAAAAATAAAGACGGAGTCCCAAGCGCTTTCGTGTATTCACATCTTCAGGGGAAAATACAGAATGTAAAAGAATGGTTGCTGAGAGACACCTTATATACAGATACACTTAATAACAAACTGGCAACCTGAAGGTATTGCCACTGCGAGTTCAAAGCAATATATACACACCCATGCATATGGTGTTAAAAAAGATTTACCTGACATGACCTCTAAACCTAAGATTATCCTCAGTCATTAAGGAATGATTGCCGAGAGACACCTTATATACACTTAATAACTAAATGGCAACCTGAAGGTGTTGCCACTGCGAGTTCAAAACAATATATACACACCCATGCATATGATGCTAAAAAGGATTTACCTGACATGACCTCTAAACCTAAGATTATCCTCAGTCATTAAGGAATAGCAGTAGGACTTATCTTATTAACAATTTTGACTATGATGAAACTATCCAACTTGTACATACTATTGTTTAAATTCATATTAATATTTTCTGTGTGTTTAATCCAACTTGACTCTATGATGTTTCTACTTACGGATGAATTACAAGACATGATTGACGAAGCATTATCCCAGTCAATACAATGATTATTGTCTCTCATATGAATAAATAAAGCATTAGATTCTTGTCCAGTCCTAACACTATATTTATGTTGTTTGACCCTGGTTGAAAGGTCTTTTTCAGTTTGTCCTCTATAGAACATATTACATTATTTACAAGGTACAGTACTTTGTAGATACATGAGGAGGTGGGTGAGTTTTTGATCAACATTTTCTTGACTGTGTTATCATTGCAAAAGGCAACATTAACATTCCATGTTCTTAGAAGATGAGGGATTTGGGCAAATTTATGACTGTAGGGTAATATCAGTAAGTATTTATTGTCACGGGGTAGGGGAGGTTCAAACCTATAAAATGATGTTCTTGCCAATTTAAGGCTTTATCCAAAAATGGTTTGGGGTATCTTAGGTTTAGAGGTGGACATACATACAGTAATAACTTTACTTACACAAAGACTTTCAGTAAAGCACACGTTAATGTGTGGAAATAAATTTCTATGAAAAGTCCACACTCAGGATTCGAATCCTGAGTGTGGACTTTTCATAGAATGTTTTTCCACACATTAACGTGTGTTTTACTGAAAGTGCTTGTGTAAGTAAAGTTATTGACGTGAGAGAGAGTGAGAGAGAGAAAGAGAGAGAGATAAAGAGAGCGTGCATTGGGGGGGTTTGGGAGGGTAATAGGTTAGAGAACTGATTCTGACGGTATCTTCTCGGAACCGTGAGCTGCAAAGAAACGGTTTCAGGGTTTTTATTGCATCGGTTGGAGACCCCCCCATAACCCCTCCCCCCATTAATCATTGAATTTTTTTTATATATAGGGCGAAGACACTCTCCAGGTTTTAGCGATAAAACGTATGTAAAAATTATTACTCTAGAATCTAGATGAAAGGATGAGGGTGTGCATAGCGGCTAAACAGACAGACAGACAGAGTGCTTTATATATTAGATACTAGCTGCTCTGCCGCCCTTCGGGCGGCTAAGAGCCGCTAGCTCCTGCGGAGGGCTGGCGGCCTGCGGCCGCCCTTCCACCGCCCTTTGGGCGGTGGATGCTATACGAAAGGAGCTTATTTGTTTCTTGGCATAGTCAGGAGGAATTAGAAGCCTCCAATTTTCATACACGATCACAGAGTTCTAAATAAACAAAGGATATAATAATACAACACTGATATGTAACAAATGCAAACTCCACTACCACCACTACTACATCAACCACTACCACCTCCACTACTACATCAACCACCACTACTACTACATCAACCACCACTACTACTACATCAACCACTACCACTACTACTACCACTATTACCATCACCACTACTACCACTACATCAACCACTACCACCTCCACTACTACCACCACCACCTATTCCCGCACCCCCCAAACCCCCCACCCCAAGCCTGTCCCCTATTCCCGCACCCCCCAAACCCACCCCGTGATTTGATTATTCCAAAGAGAAGAAAAGAATCCTTTCAACAACTGAGACAACTTTAAAGTGATAACGAAAAAGGCAGAAATTACCTTACCTAGTGTGTGTACGGTAGGGGTGTGTGTATGTGTATGTGTGAGTGTATGTTTGTGTGTGTGTGTACGGTGTGTGTATGTGTGTGTGTGTGTGTGTGTGTGTACGGTGTGTGTGTGTATGTACAGTATGTGTGTGTGTGTGTGTGTGTACCCTAGTGTGTGTTGTTTACAATAGGGGGGATGGGGGGTGCGGGAGTAGGGGGACAGGCTTGGGGGGGTTTAGAGCGGTGCGGGAATATGGGGCATGCTTGGGGTGTGTGGTGGTAGGGGACAGGCTTTCCCCCCCCCCCCCCAGCCTGTCCCCTATTCCAGCACCCCCCAAACCCTCCCACCCCAAGCCTGTCCCCTATTCCCGCATATATAGTCTATCTCTCACATACAGTCTCTCTCTCTCTCTCTCTCTCTCTCTCTCTCTCACACACACACAGTCTCTCTCTCTATCTCTCTCTCACACACACAGTCTCTCTCTCTATCTCTCTCTCACAGTCTAGCTATCTATCTCTACCTCTCACACACACTATATATTTTTCACTCTTTCTCTCTCTCTCTCACACACACACACACTATCTCTCACTCAGACACAAATATAACCAAACCCAGTATTACCTCTCTCACACACACACACACCCTCTCTCTCTCTCTCTCTAAAATTAAAGATAGAGATAGAGAGAGACAGAGAGAGAGAGAGCATGTGAGAGAGAGAGAGAGAGAGAGAGAGAGAGAGAGAGAGAGAGAGAGAGAGAGAGAGAGAGAAAGTTGTGCGTGTCACTAATCCAGGGGTTCGAACCCCATCCAAAAATTTTATATGTCCAAAACACTCCCCAAGTATTAGCGATCACACCCATGTAAAAATTTTCACTCTAGGACGAAGGATCTTGGCGTGCATAGAGGACACACACACACACACACACACACACACACACACACACACAGAGAGACACACACAGAATTTCGGCTTTATGTATATAGATATATATAATATATTGTTAGGACTGGACAAAAATCTAATGCTTTATTTATTCATATGAGAGACAATTATCATTGTATTGACTGGGATAATGCTTCGTCAATCATGTCTTGTAATTCATCCGTAAATAGAAACATAATAGAGTCAAAATTGATCAAACACACAGAAAATATTAATATGAACTTAAACAATGGTATTTACAAGTTGGATAGTTTCATTATAGACAATATTGTTAAGAAGATAAGTCCAACTGCTATTCCTTAATGACTGAGGATAATCTTAGGTTTACAGGTCATGTCAGGCTTGATGAGGGTTGGGTCAGGTAAATCCTTGTAAGCACCAAATGGGTGTGTATTGCTTTGAACTCGTAGTGGTAATACTTTCGGGTTGCCAGTTAGTTATTAAATGTATCGGTATATAAAGTATCTCTCAGCAACCATTTTTCTACATTCTATATTTCCCCTGAAGGTGTCAATACATGAAAGCGCTTGGGACTCCGTGTTTGTTTTTTTTCCTCCCTGTGGATTTACGCATATTCCTGGATCACGTGCCCCAAGTGATTTATTTGCATTATGGATTCCAAGCGCCATGTCCAGTCCTTCTCTACAAGCTGTCCTGGACTTTCTCCTTTCGTTGCTGAGTATTAATCTGCATTATTCAAAACACACAAGCTGAAACTTCGGAAGAATTTTCTTTGTCATTGCCTTGATGAACAAGTTACACCCCATTTTATGCTCCCGAATACATTACTACGTGTTTCCGACCGACTTTTCGATGATTTTCAACAAATTATCCTTAAGAAACACATTGAGATCAAGAAAATTAAAACAAGGGAAGTCTTTCACATTTCAAGGCAGAACCCCCCTAACGGGAACCGCCTTGCTGAGGTGGGGGGGCTTGTGTGTCTCTGAGACCTGGCGAGCTAGACTAGAGGGGGCTCCGGCCCCTGCTCTGCCCCTATATCTGGGAGAGAGGGCTTCCCATGTTAGGAAGGTCGCCAGTGAGAGACCAGACTAAATAGTTCCCATCTTTCAGTTCTTCAACTGTCCCTCTTTTCATTTCATTTCCTTCCTGCTTGCTGTCACAATGCTCTATCACCTTTTTCTGGCGCTATAGGACCTCGATGTTGCGGCGCCTAATATCCATCAATTAATTAATTTCAAGGCAGAATTAGAAGGCATTTCTTCTAGCTATCCCAAAGGAGTGGAGAAAACGGCTGAAAGACTATGCCTAAGACAAATTAATATCAGTGCGCAGCCAGCTTCGTAGGTAGGGTTGTGTTATCAATGATGTGTGTGTTAGTATTTAATAATAGTTGTGATGGTTATTTTGTACATGGTAGTCTTGGGGGTATGTGGCTGTAACAAAAGTGGTGGTGTTAGCAAATGTTAGTATTGCTGCTAAAAATGTTCATGATAGTGATGTAAGCAATAATAATGACAGAGAGGTGCGTATCAGAGGCGCTGGGAGAAAGTGGAGTGGCAGCGGTGGTAATGGATGAAAGGATCTGGTGGCAGCATTTGGAACACCATCTCTCCTACACCCAGTACTCACAGCACATTCTTATTGGTCACCACGCCTGGATCAGCTCAGTAATGAAAAAGGTTTGTTGATAAGGAGGTACTCCAAGTTACACCGGCATCACTATTAATATAGCAGAAAGTATTTTACCACATACATTTCTGTTTTATTCAGTCTTATACCATATCTTTCAGGCTTACGAGGAAATACCCTAAATCGAATTAAATTAGCTTTTAAATACCACTATCAAGGACGTAGAACGCTTAGTTTATACATTAGTTAGAGTGTGTGTTGCGTTCTGTTAAGCTGTGATGACGCTGGTCATCTCACTGAGGAGACTGCAGTAGGCCTTGTGGCTAAATATTGAACAGCAAATAACTTTGGGTCAACCGTTTGAGTCCATAAATCTGTCCAACCCATATTATAAAATGCTAATTGTTTCTAGGCTGCACTTCATACGTCTCAAACTTACTTTTTGTGCTCGTTCACTACTCTAATTGTGAGGCATAGTCTTTCTTTGTTGTTTGTAAATAAACCTTGATCTTACTTAGACCATTTGAGAAAGCTCGGTATTGTTTTTTCTTTTCAAGGATTTTTTTTGTTAGGGTTCCAAAGCTTTCTGTTTAATCCACGTATATACTTTACACAAGTTCGGAATTTGGTAGACTGTCACTTTTCATAAAAATTTACAGAGTGCAAAACCTCTAAGAAGAGCTTTTCATTTAGTTGATCCGTATTACCTGCGAACTAGCTAAAGTATGAGTCTACAGAAATGTCATGAGGTAACTCAGTGTGCTAGTTCATACGAATGCATTCTCCTCAGCAATCTTACGCTTCTCTCTGAAGTTGTATACTCTCATAGAGACAATATATTTTTTAATACACCTTAGTTCTAGTTTTGGCATGCAATGTAGTGCAATAAACAATGATGAATTTATGTGCTATATATATACACACACACAGTTATCTGTTCACTATTGGCAAAACTTTATTGGTGATACACATTCGAATCAAAGTTCAGTGTGAAGTAATCTGCCAACTCTCTGGTGGGAATATGGGATAGCAAAACGGAATTTGCTTAATTCAAACAGCATAGGTCTGGCGGCCGACATCAAGGTTATGATGCCTGGTGTACCGGATGTGGCATTAACAAGAACATGATGACCATATCTTGCTATAAGAATTAATTAACCCATACAGTCCAGTTGGTGGGATTTTCCTCTCTTTCAGAGAGGTCCGACTGGTGGATTTTCTGCTGTCCCCAGGAGCTCCAGGTTACGGGCTTACCTGCTTTTACTAATTTCGGATCTTTGGGGGTGTGGGGTTGGATAATCTGCACTTTGGCCCGAGCCACTTGTGTCTGAGAAACACTGTGTAGGAGACTTATTGCTTGACATACTGTTATGATGGCTGAGCGTCCGAATCAGTGCTAACTGCTATAATACCACCACCTTCCACCCCAGAAGTGCAGCTTCATCGTGTTTGGCTACCACCAGCACATTATCTGACTTTAAAAAAGGTCTCCAACTTCAGGAAATATCTTCATTTACCTTTACTGGATTGGATGGCATCAGATCCCATAAGCTATAATAATACAGACTAAAGTATATTCCCAGATACCAAAAGATTTGGTCAGCATAATATAGAAATCTTCTATAGTATACCTAACCATAGGCGGTGCTTGACACAAAAAACTAATTTGATGTATGGGAAGACGACTATACTGGTGACCTCTGGCAACCCCAGCCAGGCGTTAGTCGCTTACTCCTTTACTTCTAGGTCTCATTCCAGTGAGAAGAAAAAGCGATCCAACGGGGATGGGGGAGGGACAATTAGATGGTGCTGACACCATCCAATATCAATAAAGGTAAGTTTAGTGGCCATGCTGCCAATACAACTATGATATTATTGGATAAGGCTAGTTTCAGCATCATGAGCTATGCATGAGATGAGGCCATATGGAGGGACGACTTTGGAGCTCAACCTGTCAGGGATAACTAAAGGTAAACAACGAAAGTCATGGCAGATATTTATATACAGTAGTTTAATATTAATAATATGTTTATAAAATTAACAGCATTCAGGTAATATCCCACGGAAAGACATGAGCTTGAGGACATCTTTAAGAGGACTGGCATGACTGGAGGAGTGAAGTGGTAAATGAACCTCCATCTGTTGAAATCCTCTTGAAAGCATCCTGTCCTCCCACTGCTGTCCCTTCCCTGTATGACAAGCTGAGCCATGTTCCTAGAGATGAAGAGTTCCACCTCCCGGGTCCTGAATTGAGCCGTTAGAGAGGTGAACACTTGAGGTAGGAGGTGCCACTCAATCAACATTCCTCTGAACCATGAGAGGTCTTCTCTCTGCCCTGGACGTATCTGACTGACAAAGAGATATCCAGAAGAGCTGCCAACGAGAAGATTTCCTTGGACAGGGAGAAGAGAGACTCATAGCGAGACGTTTCTTGCCTTCTCACACAGGAGACTGCCGAGGGGTTGTCCATGTCGAAGCAGAACCCGGTTCCCCTGCTGACGGGGTTCTGCTCCAATCAAACCTTCACCACAAACAGCTCCCTAAAGTTAATTTGGAGAAGGTGTAGTCCCTTCGACCATCCCCTGCATACCTAGTGCCCCAGCCGGTGTTAGAAGCGTCTGTGGCTACTGTCACAGTGCGAGTAGGAGGACCTAGGCAACTGGCATTAAAAAGCCCTGAGGTGGAGCCAAGGATAGAGGAGGTAGTGGAGGGAGTGCAGGACTGGCCTTTGAAGGTACCTCGAATTGAGAGAAACTTTGAGGTTGGTGAGCTGTCAGTGTCTCAGCAGACCCAAGGGCAGGGCTGAGGTGGCGAAATTGAGTGTCCCCAGCAGGTACTACTACTGACAACGGGAGGTAGTGGTGGAGAAGTGGGCGTTATGGATTTGATGGCTGGCATGCAATGCGTTGCAGGGAGCTTGTGAGAGGGTGGCAACCTGAGACAGCCACTCTATCCCTATATAAGCCATCTTTTATGTAAGACAGTTGGATTTGTAAGTTATGTGGGATTTGGGAAAGTTGAAAATCTATTCCATCTCCTTCAACATCTCTATCATCTTTTGGATGCTGTGTGCTGCTCCCTCCAGTGTGTATGTGAGGGTGTGAACACCAACCAGTCATCCAAGTACATGAGGGAGGTGACTGTAGCCGTGGGGGTTCAAATCTCTGCTGCTTGGCTCTGTGGAAATACCAACCGGCCTCCCAATTATATTTCCGTGTGGCTATCTTTACCAGCCAGCCGAACAGACTCTTACCATCTGTTTGTAGACCTTCCTCAATCAACTTACTTACTTAATATTTAATACTCAAGGTTTAGAGTAAACTCATGGACTTGTCTCTATTTACTCATGTAGCTTAAAATTATATCAGTTGCAGGTTACAGGTTACAGTATACTGGGCAACTCGTGTCTCTAAGCTTATGTACAGGAAAGGGATTCTTCTCTCTTAGGGCAGTACTTCATCCTCCCTAACGTTATAACCCATGTCCGGGCTCTAAGTGCACCTCTATTCTCTCTACCGTTCCTCACGTACCCACCTACTGCCACTACCTTTCGTGCGTGACAGATTGTAACGATGGTATCGATAATGCTTAGCTTATACATGAAATACAGACATGTTAGATACAAGTTTATATAAGAATAATATGAATAAATATATATTGTCCCTGTCTCTATATACTAGATGACAATAAACAGTTGATTATAGCCTAGAGATTAACATACATATAATATACAGAGTGAATCTAGCATTCAGGGCTCAGCAGTGGCAAGCTTCCATCATGCTGTCAGATCAGCACATTCCTTAGGATATCATGTCAAGTGAAAATGGTTTGAACTGCTTTCAACCCTCACGTTATATTCCACCACTAAGAATGTCATGGGAGATCATTTATCGCGAACGTGAACACAGGCGCGGATACATGACACCTGCCTGCAACAGACAGGAGGGCACTACCCTCGTTAATTTGCTGAAGACCCTCGGCGTGAGTGAGGTTCAGAAGGTAAGCCTGGTGAACTGGTGTGTATCTGTCTCCACCTGGAATACCAGAAAACGGTGTATGAGAACGTGACAGTCCTCATCTATGAGGTCCACGGACGTCTACCAGTCCTCCTACCGGAGTGAGGTACAGTTGCCATCAAATGACTCGAGGCCAACTCGTACACTAACAAGCTTCTTTTGCATGATATTTATTGCAGAAAAGTTAAATCTGCATATTGACCACTTATCACTGGGTTTGTTTCCCCCGAGCAGACGACTGAATTTCGGTCTAGTTCATATATTTCACTGATACCAGATACAACACCAGCATGTTCGTGGATGGGCTGGCCTCTAGTCATATGATGGCAACTGTACGTACTTAAGCTATTGTTATCAACTTGAAACTCATATGTGTCAAGAACTTGTTCAGAACGCTTAGGTCCGAAACCAGTCACATCCGATCCAAGTTTTTATGGATGGTGAAGAGTCTTGACATAAACACCTTCCCCAACACTCACTTCCTGACCCCATTCTCCAGCATCTCTCCTATGTGGGGTCACACCGACGTGGACAGCACTGACGACTACGGATGAAAGCGAAGTGGCTGGGTAGGAAACAGAGAATATTAGAGACAAGGCACAATGCTCTTTCAAAGGTACTTACTTGTTTTTTAATTCACATCCACGTGAGGCTGAAATCGGAGCGGAGGAGGATGAATAGCTCACCCTCCTTGTTTATGGAGGTCCACATCTCCTACACGGCTCCGAAAATCAGGATACTGTCATATCTCCTACACTTCAGTAGTCATATCTCCTACAACAAAATGGTGCATGCGGCATATTTTCTACACACACAAATACACACACCCAGTACACAGCATATCTTTTACATAGAATATTATTATTAGGGCAATAAACATTCAATAAAAATAATAATTTATTTTCAATTATTATTTTCAATAAAAAGAAATAATTCAAAATGAAATAATAGGCAATTTTAATGTAGTCACAATCTCATTTATATGAATACCTCCAGCGTGTCTTCAATAATACTTCGACAAGTGGGACATTTTGCTGGGTTATTTTCATCTGCTGCTCCCATTAAGGTATCAATACAACTAGCACATGATGAAGTATGTCTACACGGCAATAGCGCCACTGTACTTTCCCTTCGCCTCAGGCAGATGCTGGATCAAAGTTCATATAGAAATTTTTCATCCTCTATGTTGTCAAGGCCGTGCTGCTCATCACCACCCTCATCAGCACTGTCTCTAGCAAGAATAAATTGTGAAGCAGAACTGTCAAAATTGTAAACAACAACATTAATATATTGTGTCATGGTGTATGTTCCATTTTGCAAGTTTCCTTAAAATTCTGCCTGCGCTCAATATTTCTGCAAAACTTCTCCTTCTTATGCCGGGTAATGTCCATGTCAGCATTTAGACGCTCAACGTTCATTATTGTGTCAGATTATTCAAATGTAATAGGAAAGTGTATATGTTCGGCTTGTGCTGCCGGACAATGGCTTTAAGTCTGCTGTGAAATGACTCTGCATCATTGTTAGAACCATTGTTAGCTTTACCGGAACAGCTTTCAAAATTACCCATTGCTTGCCTGGGATTCAGGTTGGGGAGGAGTTCCTTCAATTTTTGCATAGATATATCATATAGCTTCTGAGATTTTGGGGTCATCAAGATAAAAATAAGTGGAAATGAATGTCCCTTATAAAAGCCAAGCAATGTGAATAGCTGGTAGAACAGTGATGGTGTAGTGTAAAATGTGCCGTTAAAAATTCCATTCTTTAATTGTAGCTATAGTGATACTAATGCTTGGGCATAAAAATTTATTGCCAGATGGCCACTTTCCTGTTCTCTGACGACAGCTCTGAGGTTTTCGTTGACAGCCTCGGTCTCTGGGCTCTCCAGAATGTTGGTACACTCCTCTGTAGTGTGTGGCTGCCTCGGTTGAATTCGACGTTTGACTCTAAGCATACTGCGCTCGACAGATGGGAAGGATATTGCTGCTCCATGCTGATTATGTCTTGTTACTTCCCTATAAAACTCACAGTTACTGGTAGAGTCCACTTGCTCATCAGCCTTCCTCTTGAGAACGTTCTTCAGGTCTGTTGCAATACACTCAGCTGCTTCATGGTTTTGAGGTTGTTTCTCTGATGACACCGGCCAACTGTAGAAATAGGCACAGCAGTCTAACTTACATTTTGACGTCTATTCAACTGTCATTAACACTGCACTTGAACCAATATACATTTGGAAAACATACTTCCAGGATAGTTACAATATTATTAAAACTCTAACTATTGCACCAGATAAAATAAGTTTAATTCTTACACAAAAATATCTTACCTCTAAATAGACGGCTCTTCCTCTATATCTGGGGTGCTGAATGCATCGCAGGTACACTTTGCAGTTTCTTACAACATTTCGGAGGCACCGGTGGCCAGCGTCGTCCTTATACACAACTACATTGAAGCGAATAACTCCCTCTATAGTGCTCGCCATCACTATTCTTCTAGTGGTCCAGACTTAGAGAAACCTATCGTTTGAGAAAAGCCTTTGGTCAAGGAGGTAGTGAGAATTCCCTCTGTTAGACTTTCCTAAAATCAGTACTGACGTAATAGTGTTCAAGATCTTTCAGTGGAAATGACGTGGCTTATTTGCTTCTTGGGAGGAACTGCGCGTTTTTCTCTCTCAATTCTTTCCTGCATGTGTTTGTCTACAAGAAACAATGTTTTGGAACTACATTCCTGCCAGTCCTCAAGCATACTCTGCATTTTATTCAAATTCATTTAAAGGGCAGGGTTACCATGGTGGCTCTGCCATCCTAGTTCGTCGAGATATTCCATGCACGAGCCTGGAGCTTGACACTCCGCTCCAGGCTGTTGATGTTAAGTTTTTTATGGACCGCCCCTACACTGTGTGCAGTCTATGCCTTCCTCCCAGTGTTACAGTAGAGAGGGGTTATCTCAACCGTCTTGTACGGGACCTTCCCTCTCCCTTTATTTTATTGGGTGATTTTAATGGTCGTCATCCTCTGTGGGGTGATAGTTCGATCAACCCCAGGGGTGTTTTATTGGCTTCTTTAATTGAGGATGTGGGATTAGGGGTTTTAAATACTGCAGATATAACACATTTTAACAGTCCTACAGGACCTTTTACCACCATTAACATATCCCTCTGCTCACCCAGTGATCTGGTGGATTTTACTTGGAGTGTGTTGCCCGATTTATATGGTAGTGACCATTTCCCTATACTCTTGCAAATAACAGTTACGAACCGTAGACTCGTCTCTCAAGGTGGAGATTAGAGAAGGCTGACTGGCAGGCAGATTTTGGTAGCTCTGACAAGGCTATAACATATTTACTGATATGCTTCACTCTGCTCCTCTCATCTCTGTCCCTAAAACTTCTGGCCACTTTCCCAAACGTTCTGTCCCTTGGTGGTCACCAGTCTGCACCACTGCTGTGCGGGAGAAGCGCGCTGCTTTCTCTCGCCTTCATCACAATCGTGGGGACCCAACTCTTTTAGAGGATTTCCGACGGACAAGGGCTCTGGCTAGACGAGTTTTAAAAGAGGCATGACGTGCATTTTGGAAGGCCTATGTGTCTTCAATTAAACCTGAAACCCCACTCACCCAAGTGTTCAGGAGAGTCCGTGAGATGGTGAGGAAGTTTTCTCCTAGTTCTCCACCTGTTTTTAAGGTGAATGGAATTAAGATCATGGATGGTTAAACTTTAATAGACTAAAAGCAGTTTAAAAAAAATAACCTGATTAACTTAAATAAAATATGTAAAAAAATCAAAATTAAAACATTGAACTATCTAAGAAGACATAAATATAGAATTCACACTTTGTGGAGGAGGCCATATAGGAGAAGGGTGTTCCCTCCCACACTACAAGCCTCCTCCCCAAAGCACCTGTGAGAGACTGTAAGAACAGTCACTCACCCAGTACTCGGAGAGGTACAGTCGCGAACCAAAGTTTCATACCCACCTTGGCTGGCAGGAAGGTGAAGAGAGTGTTAATGATATGCTGAACGATCGGACAGACTGGTGTATCGAGTTGGTAACAAAACAGTGTGAGGTTCATTTTGACAAATCACAAACTGAAAGTCATGGAAAATGAACCTCAGTGACCCTGTCTCGTTACCAACCTGATACACCAGTTTGTCTGATCGTTCAGCATATATTTAATACTGTCTTTGTCTTTCTGCCAGCCAAGGGGATACGAAACTTTGGTTCGCGACTGTACCTCTCCGAGTACTGGGTGAGTGACTGGTCTTACAGTCTCTCACAGGTGCTTTGGGGAGGAGGCTTGTAGTGTGGGAGGGAACACCCTTCTCCTATATGGCCTCCTCCACAAAGTGTGAATTCTATATTTATGTCTTCTTAGATAGTTCAATATTTTAATTTTGATTTTTCTACATATTTTATTTAAGTTAATCAGGTTAGTTTTTATTTAAAAACTGCTTTTTAGTTTGTGTCCATTTATTTATGCTGTCTATCCCTTTTGAGGTAATGAAGCCTACCTAATGTGTGTGTACATATTTTATTGATGATATAGATTGTTATTTTGAGAATCCTCAAAATTCATTATGTTGGACGATATATGACCCTGGCTGTTGCGCCGCCAGATGCCTAGTGGCATATATTAAGCAATCAATCAATCTTTCTCTCCCCTCACCCTTCCTGATGGAAATGTTGCCATCTCTTCACCTGATAAAGCTGAACTCTTCTCTCAAAACTTTGCCTTTAACTCCACTCTTGACGATTCCGGTTCTGTTCCTCCAACTCCGCCCCCCTCTGACTTACTTATGCCTGTCATCATAATCTCTTCAAAGGAAGTATATTCCGCCCTCTTTGGCCTTAACACTCGGAAGGCGTACGGGCCTGATGGGATTCCTCCGGTTGTTCTCAAGAACTGTGCTTCCGTGCTGACACCCTGCCTAAGCAAACTACTTCGTCTTTGTCTATCATTTATCATTTTTCCTTCTTGATGGAAGTTTGTTCTGATGCAACCTGTTCCGAAGGTGACCACTCCCAACCCTCCAACTACCGCCCCATTGCATTGACCTCATGTCTATATAAAGTCTTCAAATCTGTTCTTAACTCCAAAACTCATAAGCACTTTACTATTCATGGTCTTTCAGATAGTCAGTATAGTTTCCGTCAGGGACGCTTTATTGGCGATCTTCTCTCTCTCCTTTCTGATTCATGGTCATTTTCTATTCATAAATTTGTTGAACTTTTACTGTTGCCCTCGACATATCCTATGCTTTTGATAGAGTCTGGCATAAAGCTTTAATCTCCAAACTGCCCTTATTCTGTTTTTATTCATCTCTCTATACCTTTATATCTTATTTCCTTTCTTGTCGTTCTGTAGCTGATGTTGTAGACGGTCACTGTTCTTCCTCTATGTCTATTAATAGTGGTGTTCCTTAGGGTTCTGATTTATCACCCACCATCTTTCTCCTTTTCATTAATGACCTTGTTACCTGTATCTCTTCCCCTATCCACTCCTATGCCGATGATTTTACCCTACGCTATTCCACTTTGAATCGCAGCTCCTCCTCCACATCACGTGATGATACAGTAGTACTCCTGACTTCTGATCTTTCCCTCATCTCCAACTGGGGCAGAGAGAACCTTGTGGTTTTTAATGCCTCTTAAACACAGTTCCTTCATCTTTCAACTCGTACGAACCTTCCTGATGATCATCCCCTCTCCTTCAACGACACACAATTTGATATTTCTCCCTCCCTTAATATTCTTGGAGTCTCTCTCTCTCACAATCTCTCCTGAAGAGATCATAACCTCTCTCTCTTGAAACAGCCTCAAAGAAGTTGATTGTGCTGTGCAGATTCCGTGAATACTTCACCCCCACACAGTTGCTGTCTCTGTACAGGGGTCTCATCCGCCCCTGTATAGGGTATGGCTCAACCTTCACAACACTCCTGGACAAGGTGGAATCAAAGGCTTTTCGTCTCATCAACTCTCCTCTTCTTACTGATTCACTACAACCTCTCTCTCTTTGCCATAATGTTGCATCACTTTTTCTCTCAATGTATGCCTCCTCCCAAAAGGAGAGCATGCAACTCTCGCCAAGCTTCTTGTTCTTACCCTTTTTCTGTCTAACTCCCCAATGCAAGAGTTAACCGATACTCTCAATCTTTCATAATTATACTCAACTGGTCAACTCTGGAACACTCTACCTTCACCATCTTTCCACCTTACTACGACTTATGTTCCTTATAACGCAATGTGTCTAGGCATCTCGAACGAAATTGGACATGATTTTGGACCACTTTCGCATTGTACTACGTAGGTGGGGACGACGGGCGGGCTCACAGCCTTTAGTTCTCATCTATCTGGATATAGAAAAAAGAAGAATTCAAGGTTACAAACTCCTGATTCATTCTGAATCATCACACTTCCATTTATAATTATGTTCGATTAGATAGGAATAGTATATAATTATCATCCTACCTTTCTTGATTATATTACAATCCTCCTTGTTATATTTTCCTTTGTAGTGGTAGCACTGTCATCCCTTTTGTACTAGTAGGGAAAATTAAATCGTTTGTCTCTTAATAAACTATACTTCAACTGGTTTAATTCACCACAGGATCATTTAGAGCAGTTATCTCCTTATATAATCCATTCTAGTCCAGAGAGGTATCTACAGGGTGAAACATCCCATCGAATTTCCGTATACGATAAACAAACTAACTTCTTCGTTAACAAATCAGATTTTGATATGAATTTAAATAAAATAAAAGACAGAGTGGTTACAAAACGACTTCCGTATAAATATGTACAATTTGACAACTCAAGGACAAACAGGTAGATTGCTAATTTTATCAATGACAGAGGTCTGAGGTTCTGAGACCAACACACCTTTTGATGATATGCAGAAACCTCCCACATGAGCCAAGGATGTCTCTCCTTAACGAGTATAGCCAGTGCTTAGCATATGATTATTCATAACCGACATGTTAAATATTTTGTTTAATTAAACAATTATCTGTTTATCTTAGGTAAAGAGTTTCTACATATCTGGAAGGATTAGCGCTTTGGTAAGTATATAATATATAATTATAGTTTGTCACCTTGTGTCCATAATTATGTTGCCAATTACAATGTTATATCCATTCAAATGATAAAATCTGATATAGTAAGATATATGCTAACTCGGATTCATTTTTTTACGCCAAAACTATAAGCAAAGAACAAGTTAATCTTAGTCAAGCTATTACGTTCCTTTGCTGATTAAACAGTAAGTATTTGTGCAGTTAACAATATATTTCGTCACTCGTTGTTTTCAGAGGACCAGGTGGATATGGGTGTCTACAAACATACAGCAAGATCAACTTCATCTTAACACAACAAACACTACACCGGCATTTCACACTTTACAATTGAAATCCTTCTCGAACAGCAGTGCAATCCAATCGCAACCCCCTACAATGGTCAATACTAGGACATCTTTTACGCTATCTTCTTGCGTATCTCGTCTAACCTCTACCAATTCTCAGAGACGTTCCGTCCCACTAACCTTCACCCACACAAATATAACCCGACCTGCCTCATCGAGTGATTATAATGCCTTGCCCGCTGCATTTGCCACCCTCTCTGGCACCATCACAGAGGTTACCAAAGGCATCATGCTAACTGTTGTACTGGAGGCAGGCAGAACAAAGGAAAACCTCAAACTTGAGTCGACGGCACACTTGAAGTTGCTACACTCACGGTAAGTAAAACTCTGAAAGATATTACCTATATATCCAAATTTTATCTAAATACCTATAATAAAAAAAATAAAAAAAATGAATAATGGCGAATTTCGTAACGATTTATTTTCATTTAACTGTCAGTTAGATATTGGGGATAATACAGGCATTAAAGACATTTGAGGCCGTCTGAAGAAAGGCTTACGGTCTGTAAAAGAAATAAAGTTTTCTATCGGTACAAGACACATCTTAATATCACTTAAGGTCCCAAACAGAGCTATTATCCACTTTCTTATTACTGGGACGATATGGACCCTAACTTAGAAAAGGAATACTAACTCTCTGTTCTTTCTTTTATTCTTCTAAGCGGAAGACCGTGTTCTTTCATTTTTTCATCGTATATAAGCTCCCATTTTGGTTAAGGGGTTAAAACTTTGATATTCATGGCGATATCATTGGTTAGTGGTATGTACTGTATATTCAAATCCTGGCCACAATGGTGGTCTTGTACGATTTAGTTAAATCATATCGATAATCAGTCCCCCGTAGGGTGGTATTCACTGCATTAGTGATGTGGGCAATATGGTACCTTAAGGGTCTTGGCGCCCCTTTGGCCCCAGCCACTAGTTTTTAGTTCTTCAAGTGTCCCTCATTTCTTTCTATTTCCTTCCTGCTTGCTGTTCACCTCTATATCACCTTTTTCAGGCGCTATATGGCCTCGCTTTTGGGGCGCCTAATATCCATCAATCATTCAATCGATAACCAGCCATTTCCACAGTGCGTTCGAAATTGTATTTCTTAACTTTCATTTGGAATTAATTGAGAAAGATTCGTCACTGGTGTGTGAATTGTATATCATATTATCTTTTAAACAAACAAGGTTGAAGGATATGGCTTGTTCTGCATTTGAGTTTATTATTTATGCTTTTAATGGATGCAGTTTTTCTTAAATCTTCACTTAGATTGTGGATAAATAAGGCAAATGTTAAGTTGTTGGGGAAGGTCGACGTTTCATCCAGTATAGCCATGGCTGATAGTGGTGGACCAGGGTCCAAGGAGTGATGGAGAGCAACTGAACAGAGTTTGAAACGTGAGTCTTCTAAACCTCTCTCAATGTTGAGAATGGTTTGGAAAATTCTCTTGTTCGAACTCTGTTCAGTTGCTCTCCAACCCTCCTTGGACCCTGGTCCACCACTATCAGCCATGACTGTACACAGGACATCTTCAGGAAGAAGTGGTGATTCTGAGTGGGTGAGAGGTATTTAACTATTTTTTTCGTATGTGTGGTTGGCGGAGATACCATGCCAGCGGCCTAGGGATTGGTGGAAGGGGGGTAGCCTTTGATCCTACGTCTGACTGGCTGGTTGTTGTTGGTGGTGGTATGATGTTAAGAGTTCGTGGTGGGTCAGTACTCAGTAGGTGTTTGAGATGTGGTGGGTTTCCTTCTGGCTCTTGGAGGTAGTAGGTCGGTCGGTTGTATAGGGTGAGGTTCGAGGTTTTTGGAGACTTGTAGTAAATTACTATCGTCAACCACAAAGAACCTGGCTGCTGGAGGTTGGGCAGCTGCCCCAAGCAGCTGACCTGTCAAAATGGGATTACTCAGTAGATTAGCAGTCCCTCACCTGAATCTCCTCCCTTAGCCTACTTTTTCTTCATTTGTATATATTGTATGTGTCTGTTTGTCCCGCTGCATAGTAATGTCCTTCTGCATAGTGATGTGCATCGGAAATATTATCAATTTTTATATTATTATATTTACGTCTGTTTACTCTGTGTATTATTTATTATAATTTATACATACCTCTTCCTTTGCCTTCCTCGTGTGTGTTGGGAGGAGGGGAGGGAACTCCTTAAATCATTGGGTAGCGTGAGGTCAGAACTCTGTTGAGATACGGATTAATTATATATATATATATATATATATATATATATATATATATATATATATATATATATATATATATATATATATATATATATATATATATATATATATATATATATATAACATAATAAAAATGATAAAAATTAAAATGAAAGATATATGTAATGAAGAGAAATTACAGATATGAGTAAAGAAAAGAAAGGAAAGGCTATTACAGAAAACAGGTGTAGGAAAGGAGTGGGGGGAGGGGGGGGGCTACTCCGTAGGTCTGCTGTGCTTATCAATATATATAGGAAAAGAAGGGAGGAAGAAGAGATGAAGGAATGAGATGGTAAAATATCTAGAATATCAGTTCCTCTATTGTGACTCACGCACTTTAAACTCTTTTCCTTTTTCCCTTCTGAATGAATGAGAGATAACTGGGATAGGAGAAAGCTGATATTATTAGAAAGATAGATAAACATATGAATAAGAGAGACAAGGAGAGTACACATAGGAAAGGAAGAAAGAAAAGAAGGGATGGTGTATAGTGAGAGAAGAGTGAGGTTGAGGTTTGACAGGTCAGAGGAGCGACGTTGTCACATCTACATATAGCCACCTAGAGGGTGGAAAGGGAATATTGTCCGAGACTATACAGTTGTGTACAGATGACTCGAGACCACCTCATTTACCAATATGCTGGTATTGTATCTGGTAACACTGGTAGCGATGAATTGAACCGAAATTCAGTCGTCTGCTCGGGCGAAACAAACCAAATTTTAATTTGTCAATGTTCGAGTTTAACTTTTGTATTATTATTAATAGCACCGTAGCGTCAATCAACAGCCATGCAACCATACATACAGGTAGGTAGAACACATGAGAATCCAATTATTACACACACACACACACACACACACATCATGAAAAAATAACAGAATTAAGCACAAGCGTATACAGACAAATATTTACATTATGACTTACTTAAATCCACCAAAACGAGTGTTACATACCAGAACCTCTCCAAAACCTGATGGTTCAGTAGGTGTCGACAAACCACATTAAGTGGCACGTCCCAGGGCAGCAAGTGTCGGACAGTGGGGCAGGCCAGGCAATAGTGCTCTATGGTGTTAGCACGAGGCTCTCGACACAAGCGACACTCAGTGAAGGGAGGCTCACCCTGCATCCCAGCAACCTGCTATGGTGGCCGATAGTCAAGCCTCAAACGAGCAGAGACTACATTGTGCCTTCGAACCATGAGGCCTCGACGACGGTAGAAATATTTGTGACGGCAGACACCGTACTGCGTCACCGTACAGGAAGGAGAGCAGCGGAGCGGACCATAGAGAGGTAACATGTCAGGGAGAGAGGACGTCCAACACCACGAGGAGACAGATGGCAGGCTTCCTTTGCGAGTCTGTCAACTGTACCATTGTGACATAAACCTACATGGGATGGTACCCATAAGAATTTGACAGTCAAGTTACGATGACGTAATAAGGCTAAAAACATTAAAATCTGCTGAATAATACAAGAGTGTGTGGGCTGAACATTAGAGAGGGAATGAAGGGCAGGTTTGGAGTCACAACAAATGGCAGCATTCACTCCACGTTGACAAACGAGACTAACAGCATCCAGTTCACACAATGTTGTGCTGGAGTGGTTACAGAGACGACGGCCAACTCAGCCCCCTGGAGGTGACTCCATAATTATCAGGTGAGAAAACGGCACAACCTGCTGCACCATCCATTTGCAATGAACCATCAGTGTAGAGGCAGTATGGATCTGTGATATACGACATCACCGTTTCTGTGTGTTCCAGAGCCAACTGCCGCTATAGTGAAGGCTGTATCCGCCGCTACTACCATCGAGTAGCTGTGTGGGTCCACATCTCTGCTTCTCTCTGTGTGTGAAATACCAACCGAGCTCTCAATTATATTTTAGTGTGGCTGTCTCTTACTAGCCAACTGTACCAACGACCTGTAGACGCTTACCATCCGTCTGTGTACTTGTTTCAGTCAACTCTTACTTACTCTCTCGGGCTGGTTATCACTTACCACCCTTCTTGTGTAGTCTTTGGCTTCAACCAACTTACTCACTTATACCGTTGTTTCGAAAGTACCCTTATTAGTCTTACTACTGGGGAATATATTATAGTACTCAAAGGTTTAGAGTGAACTCATGGAATTGTCTCTATTATTGATGTAGCTTATATATCAGTTACAGGTTACAGATTATACTGGACACAACTCGTGTCCCTAAGCGACTCTCTCTCTTAGGGCAGGACTTCATCCTCCCTCCTTTCTAACCCATGTCTGGGCTCCAAGTGCACCTCTGTTCTCTCACTCACTCCTCACGCCCCCACCTAGTGCCACAGTGCCACACCCACTACATAGGTTACAGTTCGTGACAGTGACGCTACGTTTATACATGATATACATACACTTTAGCTACAAGATTATATAAGAATAATATGAGTATATATATATATATATATATATATATATTGTCCCTTTCTCTACATACGAGATGAAAATAAACAATTGATTATAGCATAGAGATTAACATACAGATAATATACAGAGTGAATCTAGCATTCACAGCTCAGCACTGGCAAGTCTCCATCATGCCTCCATCACGCTGTCATCATGCTGTCAGATCAGCACATTTCTTAAGATGTCATGTCCGGTGAACTGGTTTGAACTGCTTTCAACCCTCACGGTATCTTCCTCACTTCCACACTCCCCTGTCATCAATCACACAGGATGCTATATGACAGCTTGCTATTGTGTGGTGCCATTACGGTCTACTGATCATGTATCGTGAACGTGAACACAGGCCTAACGGATACAAGGCAGTTCCGACTTGGAAGTAGGTGTTAAGCTCACATCAGGTGTTGGTAGCATCCACAGAGGGGGCCCTGGGGGACGTCTGCAACCATTATATCTATATTAAGACTACGAAGCATAGAGGAAACAGACCTTATAAGAGTACGTCCAGCAGGCAGTATGGGAGGGACCAGGTAGTTTGGCCGAAGAGAAGTCCTGACTAACTGAGAGTAATGGGGTGAAAGATGTGGGAAATGGAGGCACTTGACGGTAAAGCAAGTAACATTAAAATAAATTCTCTCCACTACTGGGGAAAGACCCAACTCACGCTGCATGCTCACTATCCAGGTCGACATTGGACAGCCGAGAATTATTCTCATTGCTCTATTCTGAATTTTTTCTAACGTTTCAAGAGTAGCCCTGGGAAGTAAAATTAGAGCAGCGGAAAGGTAATCAACAACTGAACGGATAAAAGAAATATAAATGGTCCTGGCTACTGGGATGGAGATGCCCGACGAGTTGTTACAGAGCCATTGAAGTGGTGTAAGTCGGCGCTGGAGACGACCCAACAAGTGATGGATAATAGGATGGTCTTGCCTCCTGTATACGTGCATCAAGCGTCCAGGAGTGGGCAGTATGGCGATGCTGGGGGTGTGGCCGGGAAACGTATAGGATATAAATGTCATGAGTAGCAGATGCAAGATCAGAGTACAACTGTTCAGCTGATGATATATCAAATGTAGGGAATACATGGGCCATAAATAAGATGTAAGTCGGGCAATATATAAGGGTTATAGAAATACGCAAACAAGTGGCTGAAGCACTTGACCCAGCAGAGAGCGAATATTGAAACCGAAGAGCGATATGATTAGAGAATAAGTCTGGCACTGAGGAGCACTAGACTCAAGATGCTATCAGGCCAGACGGGAGGATGTAATCCAGAGTACCTCCCCGGCAATGAGTGGCACCATCAGTGTCCCAGCGTGTCAGATGATGCTTGCGGATATATGAAAGGAGACGAACACCATTACATTTTATAGAGCCAGAACCATCACCCAAATCAGAATGCCGAGCATTAAATTTTCCCATATACACCATACCACGCACTGTTGGAGAAGGAAGAGCCTCAAGAGTGAGTCTAGCTGGAGCAAAATAGACATTACATAATTGGAGTACTCCATTCCAAGGTAGAACCTCAAATAGCTGAAAGGTCATGTCAGGATCAGTGGAGGTACGAAGAAGGTGATGTGGCAAGGATCTATGTATGTAAGTCAAGAGACCATTCCTTACCAGGTGAACATATGGCACACAACCTGAGAGGGGAGGAGGTTGCCCAGCAGCGAGTGGCCGTCCTGAAAATACTTCCTAATGAAAAATAACACTGGGATGATGATGAAAATCATATGCCTTGAGTTGAGTGAGCTTAGCATAACTGGTGATACAACATACATTCCATGAGATGACGTCAAGCCGGCACTCACTAGCGAACTTTGTATTTGGAGGGAGAAGTCCGGTGAGTGGGAGTAGATGGGCGACCTGGGGAGGATGATGGACCAGGGAAAAGGGACTGACTTGAAGAGCTTTTCTAGGCGAGACGCAACAGTATCCATCTTTTCAGTAAGGGTAGTGACAGTTGAAATGATGGCCTGCTGAGCCTCGACCAAGGTGGAGAGTTTGGAGTCATCGGCAGCCTGAGCGGCAACCAGCCCATCAATCCTGGCTTCAAGTGCAGAGAAGCGGTTCTCGAGGGCCGTATATCGTGCCATGAGGGTAGCAACAGACTTGCAGAGGGGCAGGCCTGGAGGCGAGGCAGGGCTGGTAGGAGGAGCAGTCTGGGGAGGTGAAGGTGGTGGAGGTGGTTGAGTAGGAGCAATAGTAGACGCCAGGAGGTGGAGGCAGCAGGACGTGATGGTTCACCCCTGACAGAACACGTCTTGGAATCATGTTCCTCAGCACACCATGAACACTTCGGCCTGGCAGAACAGTACCGGGAGATATGCCCAACTCCCCAGCACCTGTAGCACCAAGGCTGGTTATTATTAAGTTTCTTCACCTCACACGGTGGAAGACAGGGGAAGAAATCAGAGGATATCTCGATTGGAGGTGGATCAGGTTGACTCTAGACAACAATAATACTGCTAGTGGGGGAACCATCTTGGAAAAGCCGACGGGCAGAGTACACACCAGGGTATTCCTTGGCAAGTTTCGGGTCAACATCAATAGGATAACGGGTGAGGATATAGCTGGGGAACTTACGAGGCCTCTCAGGTGAGTCTTCAATAATGAGAGCCAGAGACAAAAATTCATCAGTCTTGACTCTATCAATAATGTCCTGACGCTTCCTAGATGTGTAGACAAACCGGGAGGTGACAGCAGCCATCTTGACTTCAGCTAGTTCACGCTGCAGCTGGAAGGCCCTGTTGACATCAGACAACCAACGCAGCTTAGTGTCTGTAGATGGGTTCCCAGGGAAGGATAGCTTGACATAGGCATTTCTCGGGGCAAAAGCAGGAAGGTTGGACGAGGGCAAGTAGTTGGTATACAAATATGAAACACCTGGTTGAGGCAGAGAAGGTACGGCATGTACAGTTGAAGTACCCTTCACAGTCTTGGCAGCCAGAGGCAAACAATCCACACTATCGGAGTCGGACGAGGCATCAACAGGTCGCTTGGTAGAGGTTGAGGAGGTGGAAGGCTACAACCTGAGATGCGGAGTGACCGAGGAGAGGGGAGAAGGGTCGCGAGAAGGCAACTCAGGCCAGAGATCCTCAATAATAGACTCATTCTTTTCCGACATGGCATAGTCAGCAGGAAGCCACATCCGAATCCGCACTCTCTATCTGGCTAGGCAAGGCCTAGATGGGAAGCAAACAACTGAACACACACAAACACACGTGTACAGTTCCGAGCAAATGAAACAGAGACATGCCAGCCACCAACGAGGTGGTGTAGTGCTACAAAAGAAAGGAAAGTGAAAAAAGATGTAGTTTGTTGATAGAGAGACAGTAAAATATTATTACTGTCTGCTTGTCAACAAACTATGACTTTTGCTCACTTTCTTTCCTGTTGTAGGTATCTCACAAGTAGTGAGGCACACCAGATTCATGTGTGGGCAACTGTACACTCGCCAGCACTGCCCCGTGTTACAGGGGCTCGCACGTTTTAGGATTACGGCACCACGGAAACAGGGTAAAAGCATACAACAGAGCAAAACGATACAACGATACAGAACACTGGTTAGAATACAAAAATATACAGAAAACACTACAGAAAGAAACTAAACAAGCAGAAACTTAATACACATCCATTTTCCTCACAGACAGCACACAATACCACAAAAAATTCTTCGGCTTTTTTAAAGCACGCAAACAAGACTCGACCGGTATCACAACATTACTACACAACGCCCTTAACACACAATTCCTGTCCGTTTCTACCCATGAACATGAACATTTACCAGACATGCCAACACAGTCACACCCACCTATCCCTCCCATTCATATTAACACCAAAGGAATTGAGAAACTTTTATATTGAGGTAGACATACACAAAGCGACTGGACCAGACAATATACTCTGCAGGATATTGAGGACTAACGCTAACGTTCTTGCCCCTGTCCTGCAGGTTATATTCTTACAGACTTTACAGACCGGTGAACTCCCTCAAGACTGGCTTTTGGCAAATGTGACTCCAATTTTTAAATCCGGAGACAGAACCTTTCCCATTAATTATAGACTAATTTCACTTACCCCAGTCCCCTGCAAAATTTTAGAACATATAATTCACAGACATATAATGGACCATTTTGATAGGCATAACATACTGACTGAAAATCAACATAGTTTTCGGCCAAAACGCTCGTGTGAGAAGCAGCTTCTGGTAACTACTCATGACATCTTGCAGTCCCTCAATGACACAAAAACTAGACAAGTTGACGCCATAGTATTAGACTTTGCCAAAGCCTTCGACAAAGTCCCTCACCAAAGACTACTACACAAATTAAAATTCTATGGCATACAGGAACAACTTCTTTACTGGATTAGAACGTTCTTGACTACCAGAAAGCAACGTGTAGTTCTTTACGGTAGTCAGTCTCCACCTGTTCCTGTGATCTCTGGGATACCCCAGGGCACTGTCCTGGGCCCCCTTCTCTTCCTTTCATGCATTAATGACCTCCCACTCTCACTCTCCTCTACCACTAGACTCTTTGCAGACGATAGCTTAGTTTACAGACCGATTAAAGATAGGAATGACTGCCTTCGACTAAAGAACGACCTAACTGCACATGCAGACTGGGAAGTCAAGTGGCAGATGACATTTAGACCAGACAAATCCGTTTTACTCGTGCCCATAATCCCATTCCATATACATATCAGCTACACAACACCAACCTCAACCCAGTCACTTCCCACAAATACTTGGGCGTCCACATCTCAGCAGACATGAGGTGGAACACACACATAGGTAGCATCAGGGCCAAAGCCAGTAGGGTCCTAGGGTTCTTGCGCAGGAACCTCAGCAGGTGTAACACAGACATCAAAATTATTGCGTACAATACATTCGTTCGGCCACACTTAGAGCATTGCGACACCATCTGGGACCCACACACTTACAATAATATCAATAAATTAGAGTCCATACAAAACAAAACTGCAAGATGGGCCAGACGTGATTACAGACACACTACACTTTGCATAAAGAAGACTCAAAACTAGACCCATTGGCAACACGAAGACGGATACACAGACAACAGATGATATACAAAATCACAAACAAGTTAGTTGACATAGACAAAGACGCATATCTATACGCTACAAGTATAGATCCACTAGAGGCAGCTACAACTTAAAATACCATACATACCAGACAAGCACTGATATATTTAGGCACTCATTCTTTCCCCGCAGCATCCACGAGTGGAATCATATCCCATCTCATATAGTTAATATTCCCACTCTTGAAACGTTTAGAAATAGGATCACCAATCATTACCTCCCCAATCCTAATCATCAACCCACAGTCCCTGACCCAATCCACCCGCATCCTAACCCCCTTCCTAATCCTACCCTGGATCCCTAAATCCCCCGCACAACCCCCACATATTATGCTGCCCACGAGCAGCCCTCTGCGGGACCTCTTAACTTGAACTAACATCATATGTAAACGTAAAAACATTATACAGCAAATTGTTTGAAATACCCATAAATGGATGAATGTTATTGACTACGACTGTACACTGGCCACACTTCCGTGAGATCCACCCACCGTTGTCAACGTTGGCCGAGATAGTCATCCCAAATCACTAGTAGTGAGATCTGCTCTATTCTGTGGGAGCTCCCAGATAAGGAGGGTGCCTATAATCAAGAGGTGAAGAATGGTTCTTAAAGTGGTGAGAGATAAGTGGAAACTTTAAGTGCGAAAATATATACGGATATTAGTCAATTATATACTGACATTCGTGTCACTTATTAACATTATTTCATCTTACACCAATTTTTATTTTTTAAATTATGGTTTAACACACAAATAACCGATGTAACATAATTGTATATTGTACTCATATTGCATTCATTATTTGTTATCAAGCCCTTAATGCTGTGAAGTATTTACACAATACCTGCATAAGAATAATGAAACAGAATGTTCTGTATTAAATGAAACAAATACCTTCATAATGTCAAGAGATGAGACCACTAGCAGACACTTCCTATCCCCCATATCTTGCTATACATTTGTAGGCAAATTATTGCAAATGTTGTTGTTGGTGATGATGATGTTCTAACAGGGCAGAATGGCCTTCTGCCCCACAGACCCCCGGTAAGCACTGGAGGGGCTGGTCCTATATATCTGGAAAACCAAAGCAAATCCCAGGAAGATGCGACCAGAGCTTACTGGGCCTGGGATTGAGGGGTCTCCGACCGCCAGGGAGATTGGGGAAGGTTTTTGAACCCACAGACAGTGCTGTGGGCCCAAGTGGGGTATTTTTCAGTAAGCTTCGTTTCATTATCATCTACGATCCCTCAATCCCCTTCAATCTCCTCCCACTTGACTGCTGGATTTGTTGAATAATAATTGAACTAGTATTTATTAGATGCTATACCAGCACTGGGGTTTAGTATAGCGCAGGGCTTCGGTTTTGTTGGGGACATGAATTGTACTTTTTATGGAAGGAATAACAGGTTTACATTATTGTAAGATCAGAGAATTTCCATTGTCTTTACACATTGCTCTAAAACAGTTAAATAATAACTAATGAACGGACATTATACCTGAAAGTCGGGTGGCTGTGGGGTCGTTGGAGACTAGTGAGGGTGGAAGGGGGCAGGTAGTGCAGGCTGCTGAGTGGACCAAGCAAGGCGGTCTCAGAGTTTTCAAGCCCCTGTGGTCATCTCCTTCATTCAATTTCCATCAGAGGCTCGTCCGGTTCGCCTGCTCCAAGGTTAGTCTCATTACTGTTATGTATATAGGACATAGTATGATTATTAGCTACAGCTATTAGCAAGTAATTTTCTTCTGGTAACAATTGACAATAAGTATTTAAAATGTAGGTGGTAACCAAGAAGGTTAAATAGGATGGAGGCTTAAAGCTGAGTGAGGTCAGTGTGGCTGGGTGGCGGCCATCTTGGTATGGGAGGTGAGTCAGGTGTTTGGCTTTAACACCACCAGCATTTTCAGCACTGAAATTAAAATCAGCTGCGTATGCTGAGATGGGAAAGCTATTATTATGTGCTCTAATCATGGATGAAATGGAAATCAAACATCAGCTTCAGTGGGATGGAAAGAAAGACCATGGTTACATAGATATGGGCACCAAACTGGATGGTGATGGTCTTCCCCTTACAAAAGAGGCACTTGCATTCATGGTAATATCGGTTAATGGCACATGGAAATTACCGGTCGCCTATTTCCTTATTGCAGGCCTTGGTGTTATAGTAAGAGGTAATTTGGTAAAACAGTGCTTGACTAAACTTCATTCGGTGGGTGTTAGAGTTATATAATTAACTTCTGATGGTGCCTCATCAAATGTGTCTATGATTAAAACTCTTGGTTGCAGTATTGATCACAACATAATGCAGTCGTCATTTCCACATCCTGTCACAGAGCAACCGATTGGTGTTTTTTTAGATTCATGTCATATGTTAAAACCTTTTGGGGATATGAAGATTCTTGTTGATGGTCAGAATAGAGTTATCAGGTGGGATTATATAGAACAACTGCATAAATTACAAGATAGTAAAGGATTACATCTGGCTAATAAACTAAGGAATGCTCATATTGCATGGATCAAGAAAAAAATGAATGTAAAATTAGCTGCACAACTACTCAGTGAATCCGTTGCGACCTTCTTGCAATTCTGCCTTAATGAAAGCAGCATCAGTGAATTTAAGGGATGTGAAGCAACTATTGTTGATTTCATTTTAATGTTCAATGCACTGTTTGATGCAATGAATTCCAGAAATTTGTGTTCTAGTTGCTATAAACGTCCACTGCATTAAGAAAATGCCAATAAAATCATCACATTTCTGAAAAGAATTGAAACTTACATAAGAGAGCTTAAGCTTTCAAACGGCCTAGAACTGTTAAAATCAAATTGTAAAACTGGTTTTCTTGGCTTCCTTGTGTGCATTAGAAGTGTAATCATGTTGTAGGACAATTTGGTTGTATGCAATAACCGTCCTCTGAAATTCTTAATGACATTTAAACTGAGTCAGGATCACATTGAGTTGTTTTTTGGTCAAATCAGGAGGGTCATAATAATATTCCAACATGTTCGCAGTTTACAGCTTCATATAAAAAATACAGGTACATAATGACATGCAAGATGTACTTCGCGGTAACTGTTTACCTTTAGAATCTATGCCTATATTTACAGTGTCAAGGACTTCAAATATTATCTCTGAACTGAATAACCCTTCTGTCAATGCAATAAATTATACAGCCTCAAATAACAGACTCTTGGATGAGCAGGAAGTATCAACAACAGACAGTGATCCTGACGACTATATTTACATTCCCTCCTCAGTCAACTTAAGTAACTGTTCAACTAACATTGTTGCCTATATAGCAGGGTTTGTGGTGTGTAGACTAAAAAAAATAACTATGCTGTGAACTGTGTATCAACGCTTTAACAGACTCACAGGATAACATCGAGACTAATCTGATAAAGCTAAAGACCCAACGGGGACTGGTGTTTCCATCTGCTGATGTTATAGATGTATGCATTCGCTGTGAAAAACTGTTTACAGAACATACATCTTGTAATAATTCAAATGTAAAAGTATGGAGACTGAATTTTCACAGGATAGTCTTCTTAGTACCTAAGAGCTATAGAATGAAGAACATATTTACAGTCTTACATGATCATATGTTTGATACACATCCACTAGATAATCTTGTATTTCTTTTGATAAAAGCAATAGCTGAAAAGTATTTGCAGGTGAGGTATTCTTATGCAGCTAAGCATTTCACGGATGATTTACAGTCGAAACAAAATGAAGAGTCGACAACAGTACACAAAACTAATCCATTTCAGTGGACAATAAATTGATTCAAGGTCATATTATACAGTATATCAGAATGATATTTTGGTGTTTTAATGAATACTTTTTGCAAGTTATTCAAGTGCTGCTGTATTTGTACTATGAGATTATTTAACATGACTTATTAATTATTATATTATGTGCCAAGACTTATTATCTTTTGTGAATATAAATAAAACATTATACTAAGGTATATAATAATTCAATTTTATTAGAAGTTTTAATTAACATTATTAGTCTTAACTAACAGTTATGTCAACGGTGGGGATGTAAAAGCCAACGACGAGATTGTAGGTTCTGTAGCTCCACTAGTCTCCCATACCAATATGGCGGCGAGGAGCGCGGCTGGCTTCACCCTCCCTCATTGTATCTGTCAGTTGTGTCGCCTCCATCCTCTTTAACCTCCTTGGTTCTAACATTCTAGCGACATAATGATAAAAACATTCATTTCAGATATACTTTAAGACTAGGCTTCTGAAATATCCATATGTTCGTTGCTTTAATTTATTAAAAACTGCAATGATTGTTAAAGTGCATTTATGCAGCAAATATATTGCATTACCCTGTTGGACAAGGCCTGTTCTGTAGAAGGATGATATTCAGAAACGTGAGTTTATTTAGAAATGTAGAGGAGAGGATCGTGTAGTATGCAACTAATAACATGTATAAATTATTTGTTAACAAATATTATCCCTAATTCTCCAATTAATGCAGATCAAATTTGGAAGAAGTGAGAGAGGACCGAAGTGGCTGTACATTAAAAGCTTGGAAATAAAATATTAAAGAAAGCAAAGAGGTCGATAATTGAGGGCGACAATCGAGTTCTTGCCTGGATCTAGGCGAGGAAGGATAGTAGCAACACTCCACCTAGAAGGAAAGCCAGATTTTGATTTATAAAGCAAGAAGAAATAAAATCGCCTTTTCACCCAAATGCATTGCATATGGGATGTTGCATTGCCCAGGAGAAATATCACCGCAGAGAGAGAGAGAAAGAGCATAGATCCGGTCTCTCAGGATGATTATAACTTTCATTCTCCTGGGAGCTCGTAGGCTCCCAACTCATGACTGACAATCAGAGGCTGAGAGTAACGGCTAGAGACATGCAAAAAGCATCTGTCATGGTGTTGGCTACTGTTAAACCAACCATTATCTTGAACTCCATTGACCTAAAGGACAAGTGGAGGACTAGGAGAAAAATTACCAACCCGTAATCTTACGGACTCTCCAAAACACTTGGGTGAGCGAAGTTAATTGAGGACATAATAGGCCATCCAAGATGCACTTCGTGCCGGATTTTTATTTGATTGATTCGTAGATGCCACAGCTAGGGTCATATATATATACCGCCCAACATATCAAATTCTATGGATTTTTTTTTTTTATTAACAAAGATGAGGACAAAGGCCACAGGCCCGCTTACCGTCCTCATCTACATAGTACAGTGAGAGAGTGGTCCAAAATCATGTCCAATTTCGTTCGAGATGCCCTGACACATTGCGTTTGAAGGTACATAAGTCGTAGTAAGGTGGAAAGATGGATGAAGGTAGAGTGTTCCAGAGTTGACCAGTTGTGTATATGAAAGACTGAGAGTACCGGTTAACTCTTGCATGAGGGAGTTGGACAGAAAAGGGGTGAGAACGAGAGGCTTGACGAGTGTTGCATGTTCTCCTGAGGGGAGGAAGCATACATTGAGAGAGTTCAGAAGAGCAATGTCCAGTGTAATAGCGATAGAAGAGAGAAAGTGATGCAACACTGCGGCGAAGAGAGAGAGGTTGTAGTGAATCAGTAAGAGGAGGAGAGTTGATGAGACGAAAGGCCTTTGATTCCACCTTGTCCAGTAGTGTTGTGAAGGTTGATCCCCCCCACACATGAGAGCCATACTCCATACAGGGGCGGATGAGACCCCTGTACAGAGACAGTAACTGTGTGGGGGTGAAGTATTCACGGAATCTGCGCAGCACACCTAACTTCTTTGAGGCGATTTTAGTAAGAGAGGTAATGTGATCTCTCCAGGAGAGATTATGAGAGAAAGAGACTTCAAGAATATTAAGAGAAGAGGAAAGGTCAAGTTGTGTATCGTTAAAGGAGAGGGGATAGACATCAGGAAGATTAGTACGAGTTGAAATATGTAGGAACTGTGTTTTTGAGGCATTGAAAACAACAAGGTTCTCTCTGCCCCAGTTAGAGATGAGGGAAAGATCAGAAGTCAGGCGTGCTACTGCATCATCACGTGATGTGGAGAGGAGCTGCTGGGATGGACGGTTGTCAAAAAGGAGTGGATAGGGGAAGAGGTACAGTTAAGAAGGTCATTAATGAACAAAAGAAAGAGGGTGGGTGATAGAACAGAACCCTGAGGAACACCACTATTGATAGACTTGGAAGAAGAACAGTGACCGTCTACAACAGCAGCTATAGAACGGTCAGAAAGGAAATCAGAGATAAAGGTGCAGAGAGAGGGATAGAAACCGAATGAGGGCAGTTTGGAGATTACAGCTTTGTGCCAGACTCTATCAAAAGCTTTGGATATGTCGAGGGCAACAGTAAAAGTTTCACCAAAGTTCCGAAAGGAGGATGACCATGAATCAGAGAGGAGGGACAGAAGATCGCCAGTAGATCGTCCCTGACGGAAACCATACTGGCGATCTGAAAGAAGGTCATGACAAATATGGTGCTTATGAATTTTGAGGTTAAGAATAGATTCGAAGACTTTAGATAGACATGAGGTCAGAGCAATAGGGCGATAGTTGGAGGGTTGGGAACGGTCTCCCTTTTTCGGAACAGGTTGGATCAGAGCAAACTTCCAGCAAGAAGGAAAAGTGTTAAATGATAGACATAGACGGAACAGTTTGCCTAGGCAGGGTGTCAGCACGGAAGCACAGTTCTTGAGAACAACAGGAGGAATCCCATCAGGTCCGTACGCCTTCCGAGTGTTAAGGCCAGAGAGGGCAGAAAATACTTCCTTTGAAGATATTCTAATGGCAGGCATAAGTAAGTCAGAGGGGGGTGGAGTTGGAGGAACAGAGCCGGAATCGTCCAGTGTAGAGTTAGAGGCAAAGGTTTGAGAGAAGAGTTCAGCTTTATCAGTTGAAGAGATGGCAACATTTCCATCAGGAAGGATGAGGGGAGGGAAAGAGGAAGAAGTAAAGTTACTGGAGAGATTTTTGGCTAGATGCCAGAAAGAACGAGAGGTGGAGGAGTTGGACAGGTCATTAAGGATTTTTTGGTTAGTCGGAGAACAGATTTGGCTCGATTCTGGGCAGAGATATACAGAGCACGAGATTCATCAGTTTGAAGGCGTTGGTGCCGTCTGAAAGCTACCTCCTTGTTGTGGACAGCAGTAGAACAAGCGTGATTAAACCATGATTTTCGTGAATTAGTAAGAGGGAAAGAATATGGAATGTATGCCTCCATGCCCGAGATGATCACCTCCGAGATGCGTGCAGCACTCTCTGAGGGACCCCGGCCACGAAAGCAAAAATCACTCCATGGGAAATCTTGAAAGTACTGCCTCAGATCATCCCAGCCAGCAGCGCTGTAGTGCCACAGACGCCGCTTGCTGGAAGGGTCCAAAGGTCTTACAGGAGCGATAGGACAGGATACTGAAATAAAATTGTGATTGGAGGAGCCCAAAGGAGAGAAAAGTTCAACAGAATAAGCAGAAGGATGAGAGGTTAGGAATAAGTCAAGGATATTGGGCTGATCTCCAAGGCGGTCTGGAATACGGGTAGGGTACTGAATTAACTGCTCTAGGTCGTTGAGGATAGAAAAAGTAAAGGCTTGTTCACCAGGTGGATCAGTGAAGGGAGATGAAAGCCAAAGGCGGTGATGAACGTTGAAATCTCCTAAAATGGAGATTTCTGAGAAAGGAGAATGGAATAGAATGTGTTCCACTTTTGAAGTAAGATAGTCGAAGAATTTTGTATAGTCAGTAGAGTTAGGAGATAGATATACAGCACAGATGTATTTAGTTTGAGAGTAGCAGGTTAGCCGAAGCCAGATCGTTGAGAAATCAGAAGAGTCAAGTTCGGGAACACGAGAACAAGTGAGGTCGTTGCGTACGTATACGCAACATCCGCCTGTGGCACGAAACTGAGGATAGAGAAAGTAAGAGGAGACAGAGTAGGGGTTGCTGTTAGTTGATGCTGAGATCTGGGTCTCAGTGAGGAAGAGAAGATGAGGTTTAGCGGAGAAGAGGTGGTGTTCAAAAGAGGAGAAGTTAGAGGAAAGACCGTGAATGTTGCAAAAGTTGATAAAGAGTGTGTCAAACAATGGTCCAGGGCATCTCGGGGGGTCGTCAACAAATGGTCCAGACTGAGGGGAGTTTATTGACCCATCCCCAGGGGCCTCCGAGGCTTGGTTATTAATTCTATTCATATTTTTTTTTAATTTGGGGGGATATCATTTGGACAAAGGGTGTGGTGTGTAGCGTGTTTGTATATATTGTGTAAATAGAGAGTGATGTCTTTGGGAGTATGTTGGACTACTCTCGGTGTATGCGAGACACGAAAAAGATCAGAAAAGGTGGACAGACAGGTGAAACGGGAGTTCCAACCCTCCCTATCACCAGTCCAGCGTCCACCCTAGGAGTACTGCCCTGTTTGGTTGGTGTCTCCAACCTCCTCCTTGGTCATTTATATCCAAATGGAGAAGCAGCAGGATTAAAAACACATATTAACAAAAAAAAATCTTAAATAACCTAATTAACTTAAGTAATATATATAAAATAATCAAAATAAAAAAACATTGGAGTATCTTAAAAAAAAGCCATAAATATAATAAAATTCACATCATGTGGAGGATGCTAGCCCCCTCCACAAAGAAGAGAGTACTCCTTCCCACACTATAAGCCTTTTCCCTTATCATCTGGGAGAGACTGTATGTATGAATTGTCCCCCAACCAGTATTGACAGTAATGAGTCAAACATGAGTGGCCAATGCGGAGACGGGCAAGACCCGCCTCCCACTACCGGGTCAGACCACTGTAGCTCAACAAACCCAAACGTTGGCAAATGCCACTGAGTTTGTTAGCCCCGACAGTGTACCATCTGTCCTGCTAGCAGGAAAGAACGGCAGCATCTATGTAGGGTCGAAGGTCCATTGCAGGTACAGGATGAAGCCTAGCAGGAGGCCGAGAAATGGAGGCCGCAGCCTTAGCCAGGGCACCAGCCCACTCATTCCCATCTACACCCACATGACAAAATGTAACTCTGCGGCCACGACAACCCAGGAGGACAGGCTACTCGAGAATGGCCAAAGCCAGGAAATGGGAAGAGTTAAAATTGCCAAAGGCCTTTCTAGGCACTACAGGAAGCACTAAAAATAGTAAAAGAAGATTGCAGGAGAGTATAAATCCCTTAGATGGCATATAAAATGGCTGAGAGCTCAGCAGTGAAAATCGACATGACAGAAGGGAGCCTGCTGCCACGACAAAAGACAGGAAAGACAACCCCAAAGCCAACTCCAGCATCAGACTTTGACCCATCTGTGTACACAGGGAGGGACTCCCTGTGAGTGAAGGCATGTTCTAAAAACAGGGAACGAGCCACTGGAGGAGGAAGAGATTCTTTCTTGTCTGAAAAGCAGGTGCAGTTGTAAACTTCTGGAAGAGGCCATGGAGAAACCCTGGGGACACTGGACAAATATGGGAGTCATCGAAGTCCATGACCTGCATAGCCTTTCTGACCTGGAAGCCAAAGGACCATGTTGTGCGAGAATGTGAAAGGTAGTACTGAGACATAATATCAGATGACCCCACGAAGCAGGGAAGCAAGTCAGGAAGTCGATGCCAACAACGAACCATCAAGGATTGGGGACGGAGATCAAGAGGTGGATCATCAGCATCCACAAGGAGACGGGAGATTATAGGAGACCTAAAGGCTCTATTTGCCAGACGTACTCATCATGATGAACAGGGTCTAAGACTCTGAGACGGGCATCCATGGCAGAGAAGTAAACTTCACACCAATAGTCGAGTTTCGACCTAATAAGAACATGGTATAAGCAGGGGAGGATGGCCCGAACAGCTCCCCAGGACGTATGGCCCAGGACTCTCAACAGGTTTAATAAGAGTCTTGAGGCAAGAGACCTTAAGTGTACGTAAGTGGGGAACCCAAGTCAAACGTTTGCCAAAAAGGAGACTCAAAAAGCGAGTCTCCTCGACACAACGTATACGATGACTATACATGAATAAGTCGGTTATTAAATACATAATATTATATTGTACAGTATGGCTCAAGTTTATTATACTTTTCAATTCATTTTGGCAGTATTAAAAAGCAGAAAACAATATAAGGTTTCTGGACATTCCCTTGGGTCGGCTTTACGACATCGACTTCAAATGAGTTTCGAACAAAATTCGAAATGTTTTAGTTCATTAGCACCGGAATAGACTACAAAATACTGACCAGAGCGACCGGAAACCAGAGGTCACAGAACAATCTTTTAGTTCCGTAGGATCCCGCAGAGGGCAGCTCTCTGACAACATAATGTGCGGGAATCTAAGGGTCCAGGGGTTGATTGGGAATGTGGTTTGGACTAGGATAGGGGTTTAGCACAGAGTATGCAGACAACGAAGATTTCTGGTATATCTATCTATAGCTCTGACACCTCGCTCCCTCCGGGATCTCCCCCCAAGGGGGTGGCCACGTCAAAAGAGTCTCAATCTTTACCTGTTCCAACACTCCCTCCTTATTTGGTCCAGCCCTCCCCTGCCCCTCATGTTTCTCTCCTTTACATACTCTTCCACTCTGTTCTGCCATCTAACTCTCACAGCACGTCCCACAACTTCACTTCCATACATCTTCTTTACAAACTCCTCACCTTGCATTCTCTCTACATGTCCAAACCACCTCAGTGTATTACGTTTCACTCTCTCAACCACTCCACACTCAATACCAATTGCCTTTTCACTCATGCCACATCTCTCATACACACTCTCATTACTTTCTCCAGCCCAAATAAAAGTCCAAATGCACCTCTTAAGTAACTCATATCCACAGCACCTATTTTCGACTGATGAGCCCTACTCCATGTCCATGTCTCCGACGCATATGTCAGTGTTGGCAAGACTATACTATTTCGTAGTCCTCTTTTCACTTCCATATTCACATTTCTACCCTTCATTATCCTCCCCAGTGAACCTATAACCTTTCTACCCCTTACTGCTCTCTCCCTAATTTCTCTTTCCATGCTTCCATGTTTACACATAACTGTACCCAGATACTTAAACTCCTTCACTTCCTCCATCTTCTCACCCCTCACACTTCGTCCCAGTTGGCACTCCTACTCTGTAAGGTGTAGCAAAATCAATCACTTCAGTTTCTGCTCTTTCAAATACCATCACTTTACTTTTACCCACATTCACCTTCAATTTCCTTTGTTCACATACAGACGAAATTCATTCACCACTCTATGTAAGTTTCTTTCACTGTCAGAACAGTGGCATCCGTAAATAAACTTGCCGCCAAGGACCAATTTACTAACTCCGCCTCAACTTCACCCCAAGACCATTCACTTTGGCTTTCATCTCTCTCATACAACCATCCATATATATATATATATATATATATATATATATATATATATATATATATATATATATATATATATATATATATATATATATATATATATATATATATATATATATATATATATACATTGAACAACCATGGTAACATAACACATCCCTGTCTCAACCCTACACTAATATTAAAACTCTCACTTAGATCACCCTCTACCCACCCACACACATGCTTTTGCATCTGCATAAAAAGCCTCAATGCCTTCCAGCAAAGATCCCCCAACACCAAATATTCTCAACACCTCTGACATAGCTCTCCTATCAACCCTATCATATGCCTTCTCCAAGTCCATGAAGGTGGCATACAACTTCTTACCCTTTCCAATATATTTCTCCATTATTGATTTTAGTGCAAATATTTGGTCCACACATCCTCTACCCTTTCTGAACCTCCCTTCTCACTAACTTTATTCCTTGTTACTTCCATCAGTCTCTCAGTAAGAACCTTCACATACACCTTCCCCGGTACACTAACAAGGCTTAGTCCCCTGTAACTACCAAACTCCTTCTTACTTCCATTCCCCTCCCCTTATACAAAGGTACAATTATAGCTCTCCTCCAATCCTCTAACACCTCTCCCTGCCTCCATGCCCTTGTGCATAAAAGCAACATCCACTCCACCACCTCCTCCCCCCCCCCCCCCACACACACACTTTAACATTCCAGCAGTTATCCCATCTACCCCCGGTGCCTTTCCCATCTTCAACTTTCCTATTGCTTTCCTAACCTCTTCCTTTCCTAATTCTCCCTGTACATCCTGTCGTCTACTACCTGCCTCCATCCCCATGCATGTCACCACCGCCTCCCCTCCCGTCCCTTCATTCATCAAACGATCAAAATGCTTCTTCCACACTTCTTTCACTTCCTCACTTCTACTCACAGTAACTTCATCCTCTCTCTTCATTCTCACGCTACCAGACTTTCCTTCTCCTCTTTCTCTTTTAACCTCCTTCCAGAATAATTTCTTGTTCTCTTTAAACTTTTCACTCAGTTTCCTTCCAAACTCCTCATCCACTCTCCTTTTACTCTCACTCAACATCCTTTTCACTTGTCTCTTACATACATTATATTCTCTCTTCCATCTCTCTCTCACTTCTTCCGACACATTTCTCTGTAATGCTCTCTTATCTTTTCTTCTCTATTGCATCTTTCACTTCTTCTGACCACCAAACACTCCCTCACTTGCCCCTCTTCTGTTTCTTATATCCTACTACCTCTGCTGCTATCCTCAATACAATCGACTTAAGCACTTCATACACACCATTTACTCCCATTCCCTCTCCTATCCCCATCCTTGCATCCCCCAGCACCTCACTCACCCTAACTTATATTCCTCCCTATACTCCGCTACATCCAATTTCCCACTAGCTACCTCCCTCCTATTCCTCACCCCTTCATATATATATATATATATATATATATATATATATATATATATATATATATATATATATATATATATATATATATATATATATATATATATATATATATATATATATATATATATATATATATATATATACACAATTACCTAATTAAACATACCTCACATATTATCGTACGCCTGGCAACCCACTCGGTTTGGTTACATTCCACGCTGCCATCACTGGGAAGGAATAAATATTGTACCATTCTTTCACCTTAAGGGCATACTTCACTTCCGTGATATGGTTAGGTTAGGTTAGACATTTTCGTAGCGAAAAACACCCCACTAATTACTCAATTACACATACTTTCTTTATCCCATATACATAGAAAACCTAATTCTCAAGACACTATAGAAAACGAATGATTTGATGATTAACTATACATACATATATTGGCATACATACTTCTTCTGGTAGGGGTAGATTTTCTGTAGTAGTTGGCCTAGGTTTGACGACGTTTTAGAGATATCATTCTCCATCTTCTGGTCTGGGTAGAGTGACTGTGTAGCGTGTTTCCGGGGTATATATAGGGGACTGGTGACACTAGGAGGGCGTAGCGGGGAGGGTTTAGTCTGGGTTGAGAGAGGTTGGTTGGTAGAAATAGTGGGAGGTAAGGTGAGGTGAGGTGAGCTGGGGGCGGGACTTAGGTTTGTGGGGTGAGGTAAGGTAAGGTGAAGTGTGGGTGAGGTGTTATGGGAAGTAGGGGGGAGGTAGACACAGGGTTGGGATGGTTAGAGGGAGCTGATATGCATGATCTTAAGGTTTATGTATGTATAGGCTGGTTAATAGGTGGTACTGGAGTCGGTGTGTTGATGGTAGAGGAGACCTGGGGAAGATGGTTGGAGGGGCGTTTGGAGATGGGAAGAGTTTGAAAGTCTTCAGTTTGTATGTTCATGGAGGGGCGGAGTGTCTGTAGATAGCTTCTAGGAGAAAAAGCTGTCTGGGGTCGTTCTCTCTGTCCAGGATTACGGTCCAAGTCAAGTCGAGTAAGAGGGCTATGGTAGGGGGGCTTATAATGAGATTTAATAGACCCAGTCTGGAGGTGCATGGTGAGACGTCTAGTCAAGCGAGTCGTTGTCATCCCGATGTAGGAATGTGGCCCACAGTCCACATTGGTACAGTTATGTCGGTAGATGACGTGGTCCTCTTGGAGTGATGTCTTATTTTTTATGGGTCTGTTGTGGAGGAGAAGATTGGAGGTTTTCTTGGATTTGTGGTAGATGATAAGTTTTACCCGATATTCTGGGTTAGTAGGGTGAACATTCCTCTTGATGATATCTTGGATGGTGGATTCATCTGATTTGTATTGGCTGGATATATATATATATATATATATATATATATATATATATATATATATATATATATATATATATATATATATATATATATATATATATATATATATATATATATATATATATATATATATATATATATATATATATATATATATAATCGATAGCACTTGCCATTTTTATTTCATTTGAAACAATTAATTATCCAAATTACTGAATAATTGATGCTCTCAGACATTAGTATGGCCAAAATGTTTTCTACTGCAGAAGCCGGCAGTGATGGATTTTCCAAACGGGTCAAGGGATATGAGTGATGCCCAAGGGTACAATGCCGACCTGATACGAATCCTCCAGTCGGCACTCAACTTCACCTCCATCATCGTCCCCGTTCATGGCTTTGGATCTATAACATCTAATGGATCCTGGACTGGTATGGTCGGCGCATTAGCTAGAAGGGTGAGTGTACAGTAATGTAGTGATGAAAGCAGTAGGCAATTTGGTTTGGGCGCCCCCTTGGCTTCAACTGTTTCCCCTATCTCTCTTTCCTCAGTACTTGCTGTCTCACCTCTCTATCACCATCTCCTTCATCCTACATGGTCTTCCAGGTTAAAGGCGGTCTCCTTTAATTTTTAATTTGCGTTATGTGATATATGTATTAACATTATTAGATACGGGGTAAGGAAGTGGCGTCCCCATCGTCCACCATTCTAGCGATTGTACAGTCAGGCTCGTATCCCCTAAGGTAAAAGGGGGGAGTGAGGGTTGTGGATCCCGTTCTCTAATAATTATCCCACTAAAGGTTCACATCTGGGTCCAGGGTTCATATAGCCTTGGTTATGATTGATGGGTATTTGGCGCCACAACATCAAGGTCCTATAGCGCCAGAAAAAGCTGATAGAGAGGTGTGACAGCAAGCTGGAAGGAAATAAAATGAAAGGAGGGATAGTTGAAGTCTGGTATCTCACTGGCGACCTTCCTAACATGGGAAACCCTCTCTCTCTGATATTGGGGCAGAGCAGGGGCCCCCTCTAGTCTAGCTTGCCAGGTCTCAGAGACACACAAGCCCCCCCACCTCAGCAAGGCGGTTCCCGTTAAAGGGGTCATATAGCCTTGGAACTGCATCATTTGCCTACCGAGAGTCCTGCACTGCCACAAGAATCTCCGCATACCATGTAAAAATGGGAAGGGAGTGTTGATGATGATGATGACAGTTAGGTATGGCACCTATACGACTGGAGTGTTAACTATATAATTAATATAAATACTAAAATGTTTACCTACTTTCACTCATATTCAGGTTGAAGGATGGTAGCGTGATAGTAGTAGAGGTATAGTGGTTGTAGGTCTTGTTTCCTCGGAGATGAGGTTGTGTGTAGCAAAGTGATAAACGTCTGAGTTTTGTCAGAGGTTATTGAAGACATCTAGCTTTTTGTACAGCGAGTTCAACTACGAGTCTTAACTAGATGGTGGTTAGTTTGAGAGTGAATCCGTGCCTAGTGAACAAGACTCCTGTGGGGCCTGGTGACCTTAACCCCTAAGAACCGCAATTCATTACAACAGCCTTCATCCACAACCACAAATACAACATGATTTTTAATGTTACTCTAAGGTTAGTTTTAGTCTTATAGGTTTATAGAGCTTTATTTTACACACCAGAATATACAAACAAAAGTCTTCTATCTCCACTGGTTAGAGAACAGCAGCATATCAAAATAGAAAAATAATATGACAGTTACCCCCCCAAATAATATACGAAGGCATATGCATGTGTTATGCATTTGTATAATGCGTAGATACATAAGTATGTGTACCTTGATGTGTGCTTGCGTGTTTGTGTATGTAAAACGAGTATATAAATGCACTGAAATAGACAAAAAAGGCAACATACAATTCATTTTTGCATACAACTGTGCATACCTGTGATACGCTAACGCATGCATGCACAATGTATGGGAGTGTTTGAAAGTGTGTTATACTAATGTCCACTGGCTATAAGAGGCAGAAAGAGGCTAGGGGAGGCAGGGAAAGGGAGTGTATATGAGTGAGGGAGTGTATACGAGTGATGGCATTGGCTGTAGATAACACAGTGTGGGTGTGGATATACTTTGGCCACACCCACCTACACCATATGGGGGAGAAATCAGCCAATCACGATCAATTACAATAGTCCAAGGTTACAGCTTCCCTTTAGCACTACTGCTGTGGCTATATGTAGCCCATGCAGTTATTTATGGGCTGTTCATTTAAACGGACCATCGGCTTCAAGGCCTAAAATCGTATCGTCCGATTAAACGGACAATAGGCATTTATGGGTTAAAGGACTGGTTGACTGTCCTGTACAAATTATATAACACAATCAAATGGGTACTCCTGATCATGGATACAAATATTTTCCCATATGAGTTGAAATTCACGAAAAAAATTGGTTGATAAGTCGTGGAGTAACATCGTACCTCACACCGTTTTTGGACGTCACCAGTTACAAGTGTACCGACAGCTACTACAGACTTACCACGCACAACACTAATAAATCTTGTTTCTGGAGAGTTCCTACTCGTGTTTTTACACTTTGGAACAAAACACCATAATTGACTATTGGCTGGCATGGACATAGTGAAGATAAAGTATATCCTCCGTAAAAGCACAACATATATCCCACAACTCCCCTAGACATCACAATCTCTTTCAGAGGGACACTCGGCCTATGTGTATGGCTAGTGACGTCACGGATGTGTGCTATCAACTTCCATTATGTGCTACTTTGATGGCTTTTATATGCCAAACAATATATTTCTTTGTCAAATAAACTACATAACAGGCCAATTCCGCTCATTTATTAACGATGTAAATTATTTATTAGAAAAAAAACATTTGATCGTCAACCAGTCCATTGTTTTTGCTGACTTATTGGTTCCCATGCAGAGGAACATCTCTCACGATCAGAACCCGCAAACTGTGCTTGGTAAGTTGTTGAGTCTGAGATACATCCTGATACATGTGAGTACATTGTAGATATTGAATATATTATTGTATGTAGATTAACTGGTACACTCATTACGTGTGGCCTTGTCGCCATCCCTCGAGCCAGCTGTGCTAACCAATATATCGGTGTGGTCCAGAGTATTTTTACAATATTGAACAAATCATATCAGGTTTTCAAGTGCACACGAAATTATTGTAAACCAATTATAAAACACCATCAGGATAGTGGTTCTGTTTTTTTTTTTTTTTTAGTAAACACACATCATTTTTTTGTTTGGAAATAGTAAAGATGAGCAAAGTACTGTATGTTCCAGAGTTTGTTCTTCCATTCAATTGCATTCAAGCAGCCATATCGCGAGTGTATGCACAAAAAATATATTCAATATTTTGTTCAAATTTAGAATATGTTCGGTATAACGGATGTTACGCCATGCTCCGTAGGGCCCAAGGAATGCAATGCAACAGAAATATAAAATGAAGTACTCGACACACAACGACGTTGCGACTTCAGACTAACAACTTTATAATTTTGCGGTTTCACTAACCAAATGCCAGGAAAGAAGACCCACCTGGGTAGTGCTGACAAGAATAATCAATTACAATCTGGTAGCAGAACTGAAAATCTCGGTAAGAGTGATTCAAAGGAAGAAATTACGAAGGCCAGCAAAGCACACACAGCTGCTTGTAAGGCTATGGTTGATTGATAGATTCATAGGCATTTGGCGGCGCAACAGCTAGGGTCATATACAGCCCAACATAATATTCTAAGAATTTTATAATATGGTTATTTATATCATTCATAAAATATGTATACACATTAGCCAGGCTTCATTTCCCAAATATGGAGAAGCAGCATGATTAAAAGGACATCAACTAAAATTCAATTTTTTACTAAAATAACCTGATTAACTTAATCAAAAATAATTAATATTTAAAACATTGAACTATCTATAAAAGAAGCCATACATATAATAAAATTCACAATGTGTAGAAAGGACAGCCTCCACCACAAACAAGATGGTGCTGCCCGACACACTACAAGCCTCCTACCCGAGCGAGTCTCCTCAACACAACATATCCTATAAAGATACATTAACCCCTGCTGTACGGGCGAATCTATATTTGCCTCACATTTTTCACCCGCCCCTACTCGCAAAATTCCTCGATTTCCCCTATTTTTACAACGCTCTCACTCTTAACCTAAGTCACGTTTATGAATGGGGCGGTCTTAAGTTTGGGGCATTCATAAACGCGACTCTATAATAATAGCGTACTGACTTCACAATTGTTCCACCCTTACCTTCAACTCATCCTCTTTTAAATGGTACCATCTGGAGGGTTCTACGATGTGTAGTTATGGAGATATTGCGAGTTGAAGTTGACCAAGTTTTGCGCGGGAAGCGCCACTTGTTTGTACGCGTAGCCGCTAAACACCTTCATATATTCACTACGATTATGCATCGTGTGTCACTATCACAGCACTAAAAATAAAGGGAAATAGCTATGACGGTGTAAACTGTCACCCGAACAGTAGGGGATTAATTAATAAGTCCATTTTGGGGTGGACGCCGTCACCGTGGATGCCCCGGATGTGGCAGATATGCAACCATCTTGGCGGGAGTGAAGCAAACCCCAGGAAAACAAGCCCAACGAGACACCCTTCCGAGGGCAAGCTGCATACACTGTTCCGCCACTGACATACAGTTAGCAGCATACCAGTTTGCCAGGTCCTCAATGTTCAGTTACCCAACGTTCCACCTCAGCCACCCTGTTTAGAGGGGTTAGTAACGTTGCTGGCAACAGTGTTCGATGAAAGTTCGGATCATCAACACTCTAATTTTGAAGTGAATCTCAGCTATAACCTGAGTTCATCCTATAAATGGCGGGGTTATAACTTGACAGTATAAACTGTATATGTTACATTATAAATTTTTAGCATATGACTATAAATACCAGTGTCTGACTGCTCTTTTAATTAACATTTCGCCTATCTTGGACCGTCTGTGTTAACCCTAACGAAATACCATTCTTGATCTGGGACAAGATTAAATAAGGCAATTAATTGATCAGTACAACACTAGCTTATGGAAAGTCATGAATCTTAACAGAGTTAGATCATTTATACCAAAATTCATTATAAGATAACTCGCATCATACATGTGGCAACTACGCAATTAATTGTGTTAACTGTTCTAAATGTTCCAAGTCTCGCAATTGCTGGTCTGTATTTGTGAAACTAAGAATAGAGATTGCAATTGCTCCTTGTAATTATCATCAAGCGAGTATGACGATGAAACCATATTATATTCTGTGCGACCATATTCATGAAGGTGGATAAGCCACATTTATCTCCCCACTTAATTGAACAAAATTTAGGAAGTCCAATGTAGAAACCTTCAGCCATACTGACCACATCATGCTTCAATGTCGATATCGCTTTATTTAATGACTTTAACCTTCGTTAACTAATAATAATAAAAAAAACTGCAATAAACTCGAAACATTTTTGTTTTGTTACGCAGATGGTCATTGACAGAGACAGTTCATATTTCCAAAGTTGTCAAGCCGTACCCAACTCCGAATTACCCTGCCATCGATGGGATGAACTCAGGCTGTATCTGAGGTTCACTTCAGAAAAATAGTGTTGATGATCCAACTTTTGCCGATTATGATCACACGAACAAACAAAAATACTGTTGCCATCACAGTTACCCAACTCTGGCAGCAAGGTGGCCCAGGCGGAACGTTGAGTAACTGTACATCGAGCTGGCTATATACTGTCCGGAAGGGATGAGGCAATGACGTTAATTGATACTGCAAACAACGTGACAATGAGGACGCTTCCTCCTGTGCTACGGGTACAAAGAGGGCTGTACCCGCACATAAAAAATGCAAACACTGAGAAAATCTTTAAGAAAAATTAGAAGACAATCTAGAAGGCCATATGAATGGAGTTGCTTCAGGATGCTTTCTTGCGATGTAGTGTCATAGAATTAACTAAATCGAAGAATACACAGACCAGGTGATAATGTCGTGCAAAAGCCTCACATGCAGCAGCTTCCAACTTGACCATGACGTCTATTGTGGAACGGTGTATACGAAAACCAGACTGATACAGAGACATAAAATTACCACGTTCTAGGAAGTACACTAGTCTGACATTCACCATCTACTCAAATAGTTTGCAGAGACAGGAGGTCAAAGCAATAGGTCGGTATTTGAGGGCAACAGAGTCCTTGCCTGGCTGGGGGAAAGGGAGGATGGCAGCAATCCTCCACCCAGACGGGAAGACATCCTACAGTCAGATTCTGTTATATAAAGCTAGAAGAAATGAGATCGCCTAATCACCCAAATGTCGCAACATTGCATACGGGATGTTGTCTGGCCCAGGAGAAGTGTCATCACAGAGAGAGAGAAAAAGAGCAGAGTGCACGAATCTCAGGGTGAATATATGGTTATAACTTTCAATCTCGTTGAACGAGATAATCCAGGACAGTGAGCTCCTGGGCTCTCAACTCATGACTGACAGCCAGAGGTCGAGATTCACAGCTGGAAACTTTTGCAAAAGTGTCTGTGATGTTATTGGATACTGTTAAACCATCCATGATCTTTACTCCAATTACTTTAAGGACAGGTGGAGGACTAGGAAAAAATTTCCCCGCCATCTTACGGACTCTCATGGACAATTCGGTGAGTGGGGATTTAGTATTAATTGAAGACACATAGGCCTTCCAAGATGCATGTCGTGCCTGTTTTAAAACTCGTCTAGCCCGAGCCCTTCCTTGCCCGTCGAAAGTCCTCTAAAAGAGTTGGGTCCCCATGTGCGACGAAGGCGTTAGAAAGCAGCACTCTTCTTCCGCACAGCAGTGGTGCAGACTGGTGACCACCAAGGGACAGGACGTTTGGGAAAGCAGCAGAGTGAAGTATATCAGTAAAATATGTTACAGCCTCATTAGAGCTACCAAAATCGGCTACAGAAGAGACCGAAGAAGTTAGCACTATAAAAAAAATGCCAGTCAGCCTGTTACCTTCTAAAAGTATAGGGAAATGAGTACTCCCATATAAATCAGGCAACACACTCCAAGTAAAATCTAACAGATCACTTGGTGAGCAAAGGGAAATGTCAATGGCGGTAGAAGTCCCAGACCTAAAAGCATGGATGAGGTTACCACGGTCATCCCTGTAGTAAGCCAAGAACCAAAATGGTGTAGGAACTCGGCGCTCCTTTGGGACATGCTCTACAGAGTCATCGAAGATATTAGGGAAGTAGTCATTGTCACTGTCAACTACATTTATGGACAACATCATCTGAACCTTACAGTGAGTATCCCCCACAGTCCGATAATCTTTTGTCTGAAAATTAAATATTTTGTTTGTATTAAAAGTACTATAGCACCGATTAAACCTGCAGTCATTGTCGTAGATGATTTTGATACGAAGAACCACTCCCAAACACTTAAAAATTGAGTGGATAGCGCCATAGGGAAGAGATGCAAGTACAGTTCAGGACAGATCAATAGTCCACACCCCATCCATCAGTGACTTGGTTTGGGCCTCGTCGGATCTGGCAACAGTTGCAGGGATGTAAGTGGGAGAGGAGAGAAATGTGGGCAGAGCTATATAGGAGGTAATGTGGGAGGGTAACGAATGATCATGTATGATGAGACATGTGACAGGCGGAACGAATGAATGAACGGTATCGAATCACCAGTAGTTTAAAGCAAGGTTCTTCAAACTTTTTCAATCATGACCCACTTTTTACTATGACATCATTCTCGCGACCCACACAGAAAGATCTTTTATAAATGACCAGAATTATAAACTTAAGAAAATACAAGTCCAGAAATTGAAATGTAATAATTATGATAAAAAGGCATTCTAACCAGAATTATTAACATAATTATAAACACTTTGGCCACTGCCTCACCTCACTCTCTGTCATTCTCTTTCAAGAAGGCTAATCTTTTTGCAATGATTTTGTTTTATTGATAATTAAATATATGAATATTCGATTATAAAAACATGTTAAGTGGATTCATGTATGAACAATATTTTTATTATATTGTCACGAACATTATTATTCTATTTTATTCATGTATTTATTTTGTGAGCCTGCGACCCAGTATGAAGGAATTCGGGACCCGTAGTTAAAGAAATGCATACTGCATTAACGTAGAAATGTGATGTTAAAGAAATGCATACTGCATTAACATAGAAATGTGATGATTTAAGTCGAGGGTGAGGGGGAAGAGGGTAAGACAAATGAAGGTGATTAGTTGAAAAGTAATAACAAACAAATATAATTAGAATATCTGTTACATTATATCCTTTAAGTTAAGGCACTGTCTTTTGTTCACCATCGCTGTGGGATAGACTACCGTACTGATAATTATTTTTTGGATATTAGACAGCTATCACTGTATTCCGTTTATCCCTCGTGCTTGACCCCTTAGGGGGATATTGCCTGTAATGATGTGGGCAATACTTTAAGGGTTTGGGCGCCCCTTCGGCCCCAGCCACTACCTTTCAGTTCTTCAACTGTCCCTCCTTTCTTCCTATTTCCTTCTTGCTTGCTGTCACACCCCTCTATCGCTTTTTCCTGATGCAATATGACCTGGCTGTTGCGCCACGTAATATCAATCATTCAATCAATCAAATCCCTCGTGCTTGTAGTCCACTCTATTTATCACCTTCTCCCAAGCCCAGCTATTTTTTTCGGCAGAAGACGGTTTAATTTTCTAACTTTTTAAAGAATCATATTTTTCAACAAATTTATTAGCTATTTACCAGGCTTTGTTCTTCCAAATATGCATTTCCTTAAAAATAATCGATGTTAAACGTAAATAGGAGCCGCTATATTGCGTTTTCATTAAACTTGGTCTAATTTTATACATATACATTTTATACATTTTATACTTATATATTACAATATCTCTCAATTAACTGACAACCATACATATCCTCCCTACTGTCTTATCATCCCTCTCTCGCTTGACCTTCCCTCGTATTTTACCGTTTATCTTTTATTTCTCATATATTTAACCTTCTCATTCGTTCTTGAAATGTTTAATGATATAGGCCTTTTTCCCTTACCACTTATAGTCCAATTATATGATTCGAAAATCTGCGGCTGAGATTATGTTGTTGATCGCATTATGGTTCTCCATAAGTAGAGGTTAATTGATTGATTGATATTAAGCGCCGCTACAGCGAAGTCATATAGCGCCAGAAAACGGTGATAGAGAGGTGGGACAGCAAGCAGGAAGGAAATAGAAAGAAAAGAGGGCTAGTTGAAGAACTAAAAGCTAGTGGCTGGGGTTGAAGGGGCGCCAATACCCTACTACGGGGTCAATATGTATAGGATATAGAAAGAACTAGAGATTTATGGGGAGATATATATAAATTATTTAGAATAAAAGTGTTGGCAGATACGCATTATTGACGGGATTATCCCAGCCTGTAACAGCATTTCGCCTTCATAAAACGGAAGGACTATATAGGTTTCATGTATTGCCATTAATTTTGTCAGTCTGTTGCTAGTCAGAATATTAACTTGTTAAATCCATTTGCAGGAAAGAGAAGTATATTATATATTTCTTTTTAAGCTACTTTTAAGTATTTTTTATCAAAATCTGTTTCGATATAAATTACTTTACTTGTATCTACTTCCAGCATTACTGCACAGATCACCATATGATACAATAAGGAACACAAGGACATGGTGATCAACGTGATGCTCACGTATCTCTCTATAGGTTACTGAACACTGTGTTTTATGCTCAACTTCAGAATTCAGCGGGGACTTGATTGCCTCTGAAACATGGTGAGCTAGACTAGAGGGGGGTCCGACCCCTGCTCTGCCCCGATTTAAGGAAGAGATGGCTTCCCATGTTAGAATGGTCGCCAGTGAAAAAACAGACTAAATGGTTACTTTGCAATAGGATGCCAGTATGAGCCAGAAAGCTGCCTGCCAGAGGGACCGTCCACGGAAAGTATGGAAGATAAAGTAGATTGAAGAAAAGAGGCGTCCAAATGATTCACCATACTACTGGGCCCCACCACCACAGGGTCTTCCCTGGGGCAGCGAGTGCTGCGGGTCTGGTGTGAGGAGCAACTAATTACTTTACTACACTACTGGTTGTCCTCCAGCAAAACCAAAACACTGAAGGTTCACCAAAGCAGCGCAGCAAACCACTGCAAATTTACTTTATTTTATACTAGCAGCGATACCCGACGTTGTCCGGGGATCTATCTATCTATCTATCTATCTATCTATCTATCTATCTATCTATCTATATCTCTATTTAAATCTCTCTCTATCTGTATCTCTATTTATATCTCTCTATCTGTATCTCTATCTATCTATCTATCTCTATCCATCTATCTCTCTATCTCTCTATATCTATCTATCTATATCTATTTATCTATTTTTATCTAACTATCTATCTATCTATATCTAACTATCTATCTATCTTTATATCTATCTATCTCTATCTCTCTACTCTATCTATATCTATCTCTCTATCTATATCTATATCTATATCTATATCTATATCTATATCTATCTATCTATCTATCTATCTATCTATCTATATATATATATATATATATATATATATATATATATATATATATATATATATATATATATATATATATATATATATATATATATATATATATATCTTTCTATCTATCTATATCTATCTATCTATCTCTATTTATATCTATCTATCTCTCTATCTATATCTATCTCTATCTATATCTATCTCTCTATCTATATATATCTATATCTATCTCTCTATCTCTATCTATCTATCTCTCTATCTATCTATCTATCTATCTCTCTATTTATCTCTCTATCTATCTATCTCTCTATTTATCTCTCTATCTATCTCTCTAATTCTCTATCTAGAAAGAGATAGAGAGAGTGTGTGTGTGTGTGTGTGGAAGAGAGAGAGAGAGAGTGAGAGAGAGAGAGAGAGAGAGTGTGTGTGTGTGTGGAAGAGAGAGAGAGGGAGTGTGTGTGTGTGTGGAAGAGAGAGAGAGGGAGTGTGTGTGTGTGTGTTGAGGTTTTCTGTCATGGGTTTCAGGGAATATTATTTTATTTATTTATTTTTACTTTACACTTTTGCGTACACCTAGAAGGCTCCCCTTTTCAGTTCCTGGTGTGTAAATTCAAGTTATTTCATTCTGTAAGAATTTTTTTTGCCTACATGAAAGTTCAAAAATTACAAAATTTACCACCATTTGTCAGCTGGGGTGGGGGGGAGGAAAAAAGTAGTTTTTAAGGGATTAATCATTGAAGAAAACAAAATTATAGGGCCCAGACACTCCTCAGGTCTCAGCCAAAAAACGTATGTAAAAATTATTACTCTAGGAAAAAAGATGCGGCTGTGCATAGTGGTCATACAGACAGACGGACTGGTTTATATATTAGACTACACTAAATCAGAGAGACAACAGAGTACTCATGGTGAGAGGCCCTGGCAAACCAGGGTAACCCCACGGACAGACGGACAGTACGTGGTAACTGTGGTCGCTGTGCAAAGAGAGGATGAGGTTTGACCGCGACAAAGGCTAGACCGAGACTGTATGAGTGGCTGACCAGTATCCCAAGTATTTTTTCATCACATATCGCTGAATCTAGCCACGTTCGTTGATGAGATATATTCCATAAAGAACCAGCAAACTATTGAGACGTGAACTAGGCAATAATGTGTAGACCTCGAAACCTGTGGCTTAACCCTAATTTGTATCCATATCATCCAGTAATATCACCACCTGTATATAGATATTTATCTAAGAAACATTACCTACCCACCATTTTATGATAACCACCTCGGATTTCACTCACCCTCTTTTCCCTAGCCCCATCACTTGTCCCTATTACTCCACAATTCCTCTCTACCCTGCCTATCCCACCGCGACCTGACACCCAGATAGGCAGCCAGCCTGAGGCGGGTTATACTGGGCGATAGGCGATTCCTTTTGACCATTAATATTAACATTCATTTGTTACGGAAATATCCTGTTTTAGCCATACAACATCACTCCAACAATCTTGGAAGAGAGTCTGAGAGTTCTACTGTAGGTTTTGAGTTGGGACAGCAAGTAGGGTGATACGAGCAGTAATTAATAAATGTGAAAAAAATGTAATAACGAAAATATGAGAACAAATGATAACTATTAGAATTAACCAGACATGACATAATTTAATACGGAATTTAACAGCGGAAAACTACCGAGACCTAAACTCCAGACTAATGGGAACTAATGCCAAAACAGGATATTTCCGCATATAATGGATATTAAAACTCGTACGGATCTCATGAAAAAGAGTTGGAAAGTTCATAATTTATCTGTCGGTGGGACCATATTCAAAGGGGAGGATATTTCACTTATGTGAGAGTTGCACAAGATATGACCTATATCAAAGTTTAAAAATTTCAACCCATATCACATATGTTATACAGAAAAATAGATAACTCCTAAATGTATAACTCTGAAACCATTCCTAAAAAAATATTAAATATTCGACTACCTTGTACCTGTTGTAAGTTTCCTGAGCCTCAGTTCTAGGTTGGAGATATCTCCTATGAAATCCAGCTCGTACTTGTTGAACTTCTTCATCTTGCAGTCATGGGAACTTAAGGGGCTTACCTACGGAAATTTGAATTTTATCGCCCACCTAGCTATTTTTACTTCCTGAAAGTTTCAGCGCAATTTGTGTATTTCTGTATCCGTTTAAATAGACATTCTTTTGGACTGGTTGTTTAAATGGACGACACGAGATTTAAATACCTCATCGTCAGTGACAACTAAAAGACTCTAAACTTTTTCTGGATTTTATTATGATTTTATTGAGCAGGGACATTTGGCATCTCTCTCGGCTCCTTCTAGCCGTTTATACTACTGACAACAATTGTATCCGCCGCTACTACCATCGAGTAGCTGTGGGGTTCCACATCTCTGCTTCTCCATCTGTAGACGCTTACCATCCGTCCGTGTACTTGTTTCAGTCAACTCTTACTTACTCTCTCGGGCTGGTTATCACTTACCACCCTTCTTGTGTAGTCTTTGGCTTCAACCAACTTACTCACTTATACCGTTGATTCGAAAGTACCCTTATTAGTCTTACTACTGGGGAATATATTATAGTACTCAAAGATTTAGAGTAAACTCATGGACTTGTCTCTATTTACTGATGTAGCTTATATATCAGTTACAGGTTACAATATACTAGACACAACTCGTGTCTCTCTAAACTTATGTTATAAGGAAAGGGAATCTCTCTCTTAGGGCAGGACTGCTTCCTCCCTCCTTTCTAACCCATGTTTGGGCTCCAAGTGCATCTCTCTTCTCTCGACCCTTCCTCACGTCCCTACCTAGTGCCACAGTGCCACACCCACTACATAAGTTACAGTTCGTGACAGTGACGCTACGTTTATACATGATATACATACACTTTAGCTACAAGATTATATAAGAATAATATGAGTATATATTATATTGTCTCTTTCTCTACATACGAGATGACAATAAACAATTGATTATAGCATAGAGATTAACATACAGATAACATACAAAGTGAATCTAGCATTCATAGCTCAGCAGTGGCAAGTCTCCATCATGCCTCCATCACGCTGTCATCATGCTGTCAGATCAGCACATTTCTTAAGATGTCATGTCCGGTGAACTGGTTTGAACTGCTTTCAACCCTCACGGTATCTTCCTCACCTCCACACTCACCCTGTCATCAATATACACAGGAAGCTTTCTAACACCTTGTAGTTTTGGCCGGCTCCAAGAAGTGCAAGCATAAGCCCTATACTGGCGCCTATGTGACTGGTACCATGAATACAACACTGATATATTATACAACATTGATACACGGATACACACTCACAGTCGGTAAATGGCAATTCAAACTGTTCGAGTGATGTTTCCTAGTAAAAACTTGCCTTTTCCCTCTCGTTTTTTGCACAATTTTTAGCCTCTCTACCTTGCCCTAACAATCCTGCAGCATAAGGGAAGGTGTCAAGACAGAGACAGAGGCAAAAAGAATCGGCTGCTACAGCTAGGTTAGCAAAGAAACCTATAAAAGTACCATCTCCTCCCTTGCCACCCTCGCCTCCATTATAACCCCCACAGCCACCTGTTACTCCCTCTCCGTGCGCCTCTACATCTTAGTGAAAAGTAAAAGTAAATTAATTAGTGACAAAAGTTTTAGTGAATCTGTGGAAGAGGTATAATACGTACATGCGTCGAAAAAGTGTATTACAGACATAGTGAAACATGTTGTTTGTAAGTTTTGAGGTAAGAATGTAGTAAGTAATTTCATTCACCATCATACCGACACCAGTGTTCGACTTAGGTGCAGTGATTGTAATAATACTGTGTATGATAATACAAAAGAAAGTAGAGTAGCATCACAGAAAAAATGCATATAACAACAATGAATATAATATACTTTGCAAAGTTACTTGGATGTGGATACAGTGCAGTGCAAAAGATGCTGGCTATGCTGAACCTAAAGCCTTTCTCCTCTACCACATATGCAAAATATGCAAAGTTTGTCACAGAGAAAAGTATTGAAAAGGTAAAGCATATTGTTGCACATGCTGCTGTGGTGGAGTTTTATGCAAATTAATTGAACAGGAAACCAGACCAGAATAAAATGGAATATTGAACATAGTCGTCTCCGAATCACCTTCGATGGTTCCTGGCATACTCAGGGACATAAGTCACTTCTAGGGATTGGTGCAATAATTGATGCCCATACTGGCCTAGTCCTGGACTTTGTAAATCTAAGCAAATTTTGTTCTAAGAGCAATATTAACAAAACGTGCAAGAAAAGCTGCAATTGGTGTCATCTAGTGTTTGTGTTATTATTTCGTTAGCTGCTTGTAAGGTATTTCTTAGGTCGTCACCATTGCACAATTGCATCTTTCCTGTTACCAAATATCTCAGTATTGTTGGAACTGTTAATTCTGCTGAAATGGCACGAATTATACTTGTTGGTGGCATTATGGCATCTCGTACAATATCAGTCACAAACAATATTCTAGCACAGTCCAATTTGTTTCTTTTCACTAATTCTGTATCATCATACATGTACAAAATGCAATATAATTAACGATAAACCCTTTTTCGCCTTATTCCCCCTTCTGCTATCTTCATCTTCATTACTTACGCTGTTACTGCTGGTAGTAAACGTATATGTCGTCTGGTAATATTTTTCTGATCGGAATCATGTTCTCCTAGTAGCCAAAACATTCTTCATCTGTGCCAAGTGCAATGAGCTGTCCAACTCTTCCACCTCTCGTTCTTTCTGGCATCTAGCAAAAAATCTCTCCAGTAACGTTACTTCTTCCTCTTGTTGCCATCTCTTCACCTGATAAAGCTGAACTCTTCTCTCAAAACTTTGCCTTTAACTCCACTCTTGACGATTCCGGTTCTGTTCCTCCAACTCCGCCCCCCTCTGACTTACTTATGCCTGTCATCATAATCTCTTCAAATGAAGTATATTCCGCCCTCTTTGGCCTTAACACTCGGATGGCGTACGGACCTGATGGGATTCCTCCGGTTGTTCTCAAGAACTGTGCTTCCGTGCTGACACCCTGCCTAGGCAAACTGTTCTGTCTTTGTCTATCATTTATCATTTTCCTTCTTGATGGAAGTTTGTTCTGATCCAACCGGTTCCGAAGAAAAGTGACCATTCCCAACCTACCAACTACCGCCCCATTGCTCTGACCTCATGTCTATCTAAAGTCTTCTTATATGTTTTTAACTCTAAAATTCATTAGCACCTTACTCGCCATGATCTTCTTTCAGATTATCAATATGGTTTCCGTCTGGGACGCCCTACTTGCGATCTTCACTCCCTCCCAAGGGTGGCAGTACGGTACGGTACGGAAAAAATATCGTAATTCCGCACGCTTAAAAATATCGTACCATAATTTCGTACCTTACCCAAAGAACCGTACCATACTAGTACGAAAAAGTAAGATTTCGTACCGTAATTTCGTACCCAATATCGTACCAATGCCATAAATTACATCTCTAAAATTGATCAATTATATGAACCACCTCTGTAAACAGTTCCTTGTCCAGACTCAAGATTAAGTTCCTATAATTGTGTCTTTTGTTTTGTTATTAGTGAATATCACTGTAAATAGAGTAAGTGTGTGTGTGACTGCGGATGAGAGAAAGAGTCTATATAATAGCATTATAGGAGACATTTTTTTCTTTTTAGGAATGAACTTGCCAATGTATTTTTTTCTGGAACTTGCACTAAGTTACCAAGGGTGAAGGCTGCAGTATAGGATATTATTACAAGGCAATGAGGCATACATTGTGACAAAAACTAAAAGGACTCGACTTACTTTATATACACTGGAAGATTTTGCATTATGCCTCACGTTGTGAGCCAGTGTGAAAAAAACAAGATCTTGGCTTGTGCAACATTGCATATAATAATGTAGTAAGTAATTATTCATCAATTGACTTATATAACCCGTTTTTTTTTATTAATTAACCTTAATTGTGTTGGCTCAAAGAAGGTTTCAGAGGTTAAATTATTCCCCTTCATTGCAAGTTCCCTTTTTTTTTATCAACATATTTATTTTTAATGTGAGGTCTTCCGATATGAATGCATTTATAAATTATAGTGCCAAGGAATATGGTGTATGAAACAACCAATCACAATCGCTTTACTATATTTATTGAAAATTCCAGTAATACCAACATGAAATCAATTAAATATAGTCACACACGTTCACACTCATCCACACGCAAAAAAAAAAACTAGCTAACTAGCTAAATACTAAAGTTACCCTCGCGAGTGACTCCCGTTTTCTATTGGTGTCCTCGAAGTTATTGTCCTCGTTGTTTTCTTCCCGAGTACAATATATTCTCGATTTATTTTCCATTTTCTGTTTTCCTATGTTCTTCAATATTTTTCTATTTTTCATTTTTCTATGTCTCCACTTTTTTTCTATGTCTCCACCTCAGTTAATTTTCAATGTCACATCTTAATTTATCACTCGTCATATCCACGTGAATGAGTGGACGAGAGCGAATATTACGTGTGTAACCAAGGTGTTACATTCCCCACACACTCGTAATTCTATGGTGCTATTTCAGGACCCCTACTCAATTAATTTAATCAATAATAAATATAAATCTAATAATACGAGTTCGAGTATCTATGTGATTAAGTTTCCTAGACTCACATAGACACCTGTTCTTCACATCTGTAATTTTCAAAGTCACACACATGGCACTCGTTTTTCTATATATATTACACCAAGTAGGATGCAGAACGCTACATTGGCATAAAACCCTACCTCGTATCATTTGCTTTTCTGTTGCAAGTAACGACAACAAGAGTGACTCCGTGAAGCACTGGTGAATGGCACCGAGTATTCTGGCATTCACTGTCCCCCTGTGTGTTACGTGACGAGACGAGAGGTCGAGAGGGCCACCTATGTTACAAGATGGAAGCGAACTCGGAGTTCAAATTCATTCACGTATGAGTTTTTCTATACTCATACATGAATTGTCCTCCCACTCGCAATTTTCAATGCTCAAACACACACCCAGCACTCGATCACGAATCATTAGTATGCTGAAACTGAATGAATTCGACCATTGTAGGCTGCTACTCCACGAGAGCCTGGAGCGCCACGAAGAACGAGGTGTTATGCCAAAGCGAGTAGGAGATGAACTGAAGTTTAAATCACGAGGGCCCCCAGCCAGGCTATAGCTCCTCCCCCCAACTGTGGATCGATATTCAGGCGCCACACCGCAATAGTTTGTATCCTACTGTCTGTCTGACTAGAACCTCGTATTATATATCATTCACACACCCAGCCATACATGCAATTGTAATAACGCCACGTAAATTAATGATGGTAATTATCCTCTTCACGAATCATATGGAGATTTTAAAAGAATATCTGTGTGTATGCAAATCAATAATTACAAAGCTTACGAGTGGGGAAACGAAGGATTTTTACAGTTACAGAGGGGAGGGACGCAGGCTCAAACAGGAACACTGTCTCCTACTCTACCTCACACACTCAACCACTAGGCTATGGCCAATGAAGTATTATTCCTATACTTAATTGATTAATATGTCACGATCAAATTTGACTCGTGACATACATGATAATTGAAGGGTAAATTAGAAGTGCATTTTTTTTTTTTTTTTCTGTTAGCAGGTGCAGTAGTATGAACTTACATAATAGACTATACTGTACACATTTTTCATATTTGTCTTGGAATCAATAAAAGAAATCGACCAATAAAATATTAAGAGGAAATACTAAACAGACGTCAACATAAGCTTTGCATTTTATTAGAGGAGTCCCGAGTCACTGGACACGAACTGAACATGACAACGACAGTCTACGAGCAGACGAGTAGATGACTGTACAGTGTACACAGTACTACACACACACACACTAAAAGAGAGTTAAACCTTACAGTAGAACGTTCGTCAAGAAAATTATTTCGTTGCCTTTTCATCTGGATATTAGGCTATTTTTGACAGAGGACAGTGGAATTGATATTCGAATTTTTAATAAGGTACGGAAAGGGTACGAAAAGAGTATGGAAAAGGCCCCCCCAAAATAACGTAATTTCGTACCGTACCGTACTTAACAAGAAATATCATACCGTAATTTCGTACCGTACTTTTAGATTAAAAAATAACATACCGTACCGTAATTCCGTACCGTACCATACCATACTGCCACCCTTGCTCCCTCCTTTCGTATTCATGGTCCTCCTCTATTCGGAACTTGGTGAAACTGTTATTGCCCTCGACATATCCAGTTTTTGATAGAGTCTTGCACAACCCTCTAATCTCCAAACTGCCCTCATTTGGCTTTTATCCCTCTATCTGCACATTTATCTCTGGTTTCCTTTTAGGCTGTTCTATAGTTCCTGTTGTAGATTGTCACTGTTTTTCCTCCACATCTATTAATAGTGGTGTTCCTCAGGGTTCTGTTCTATCACCCACCTTCTTTTTCCTTTTCATTAATGACCTTGTTACCTGTACCTCTTCCCCTATCCACTCCTATGCCGATGATTCCACCCTACACTATTCCAATCAGTTTGACAACCGCCCATCCTGGCAGCTACTCTCCACATAACGTGATGATGCAGTAGCGCGCCTGACTTCTGATCCTTTCCTCATCTCCAACTGGGGCAGAGAGGAGAACCTTGTGGTTTTTAATGCCTCTTAAACACAGTTCCTTCATCTCTCAACTCGTACTAATCTTCCTGATGACCATCCCCTCTCCTTCAACGACATACATATTTGATCATTCTCCCTCCCTTAATATTCTTGGAGTCTCTTTCTCTCACAATCTAGCCTGGAAAGATAATATTACCTTTCTAGCTAAAACCGCCTCAAATTTGGGTGTGCTGTACAGATTCCGTGAATACTTCACCCGCACACACTTGCTGTATCTGTACAGGGGTCTCATCCATGGTCTCATCCGCCCCTGTATGGAGTATGGTTCTCATGTGCGGGGTGGCTCAACCTTCACAACACTTCTTGACAAAATGGAATCAAAGGCTTTTCGCTCATCAATTCTCCTCCTCTTACTGATTCACTACAACTTCTCTCTTCGCCGCAATGTTGCATAACTTTCTTCTATCGCTATTACACTGGAAATTGTTCTTCTGAACACTCTCAATGAATGCTTCCTTCCCACAGGAGAGCATGCAAAACTCGCCAGGCCTCTCATTCTCACCCCTTTTCTGTCCCACTTTCTAATGCAATTGGTTAACTCTAAGACTTATGTTCCTTCAAACGCAATGTGTCTAGGCGAAATTGGATATGATTTTGGACCACTCTCGCATTGTATTACGCAGGTGGAGACAACGAGCGGGCTCACAGCCTTTAATCCTCATCTTTCTTGATATATAAAAAAGTGTCATCACCTGTACCACACCTAAGTAACCTCATGGAGATACCTCAACTTTTGTCGTTAGCTAAGTGCACTTGCAGGATGCTGAGTGTAGATCTAAATATTTTGCAACTTTTAAAAATATCGTCTGTTAAGTGCACTTATTAAATTAATAAATCCCTGCAGCATTGAAAATGGGTATAGATTACCCGACGCTTACTAAGGTTGTCTTCTTGTATCCTGTGCAAAAACTGAAAAGTTTGTGTGCATCACGTAGCTGTAATTAGTCAATTTAGTTGCTATGGTAGGAGGAGTTAAAACATTCCTTCACCGGCAACTGTATTTCCTAAGTTTACAATTCGCTCAAGAGAGTAGTCACATATATTGTGTAATTCAAAAATAACAGGTCTAGAGATTTATAGTAATAATCAACCATAACAATAATCGTATATACAGATTGCATATCAATAGATAGAGTATTTGATTTTACATTTTATGTTATAACTGAATCATGACTGCCTTGCTCAGGCGCAGCGGAGCAGGCATTCAAATGCAATAAAGTGTAAGGTCAAACGGCAGGTCAAGTCAGAGGTGCTTGAATGGATTTCTGCCCGGTACATTTTTATGGGTTACTAATTTAAAACGTGAATACATTAAAAGGAGTTACTGATACAAACATGTGTATCCACACTACAAGCTTGACATCCTTGGAGCGAAAATTTGGGCAAATTCTATGAAAGGTTTTATTTTTGTTGGTGAATTTTTAACCAAAATTATTGAAAATATTTTACTTTTTTACTGTTTATTTTTGTATTTTTTTATAATATGCCTTTCTTAAAGTAGGTCAGGGTTTTTAATAGTTTAATTAGCATGTATATGCCTTATATTTAGTGTGTACATGATAGGATTGATAAATTTGTATATTTACTTTTTTTTTTCAAGTCAGTTATAATAACAGGGACTATTGTTCAGTTCTTCAGGGTTTAAGATAAGTAAGTATTTTCGATTGTATGGGCCCACTGTAAGTCTTATCTGCTCGCTCTTCTATCACCCATTTACAGCAAAACACTACAGAACAAGTACACTCATTAATGCTATGAAGGTGAGGCAGTGACAGATGGTAACACTGGGGTACTCAAGCCAGTACCTCGTTAAAACGAATGTTGAGTAATAGGTTCACTTAATTAGTCCTGACAACAAATGGTGTAATATTGGTGTTATAAGATTAATTATTACCACCCTAATTGACTTAATATTCATTGTCTCCACCCACTCATATCATCAAAATCATAACACCAGCTAACTACAAGGACATAACACAAAACGTATAATTCTTCAGAACATATAGGAACAGGGAAGGAGATCAAAAAATATTCCAAAACTGCATATTATATAGCCTAGCCACAATTACATATTTTTTGTAGGAATGTGTCTGTAAAATGTTCAGAGCTAAGTTATAGTTTCCCACGTATTTCAACACAACAACAAATTGGTGGGTACCAACCTGACATACAAAGTTAAACTGTTCACAAATTACATAAAAATATAAATAAATAACAACATCTTTTATCAAACATCTTCCACCCTCGCTTTGGTCATGTAGGCCACTGCAGCACAATAGATTGCGAAATCTGAGCTGCCCGTCACATGGATAATACTGAGTTACATCACTGAAAATATGCATGCATCATACTACTGAACACTGTACTTAACATAACCTTGGCATATACTTGAATACTGTATATATATATATATATATATATATATATATATATATATATATATATATATATATATATATATATATATATATATATATATATATATATATATATATATATATATATATATATATATATTTGGGCAGTGTGATGAGTAAAGATGGGAGTCTGGAAGGTGAGATGCGGGAGAGGGTACAACAGGGGAAGAGGGTTGTAGGAACACTGAAACCAGTGACAAGGAATAGGGCCATGAGTATGGAAGTGAAGAAGACGTTACATGATAGTGTGGTAATCCCTACACTGACGTACGGGAGTGAAACGTGGACCATGACGGAGAGATATAAATCAAGAGTTAGAGAAGTGAAAATGAGTTACCTAAGAAGTGCATGTGGAGTAACATGGAGAGATAGACTGACGAATGAAGAGGTATGTGAGCGATGTGGTGTGGATGTGGACGTACTAGAGACTGTGAAGAGAAACACCTTGAGGTGGTTTGGTCATGTGGAGCGTATGGGAGGTGAGAGGTTGGTTAAGAAGGTGTACGAGAATGAGGTGGATGGACAGAGAGGAAGGGGCAGACCTAGAATGAGATGGAGGGATGGGGTTGAGAGGTATATGTGTGAGAGTGGCATCGGGTGGGAGGAAGGACGCTAGTTAACGGGGAACAGGTGTTCATATTATATATATATATATATATATATATATATATATATATATATATATATATATATATATATATATATATATATATATATATATATATATATATATATATATATATATATATATATAAGTAATTTGCATTAATTGTACAAAACTTGTGATATCTTTCTGCAAGCTTTTCACCAGCGATTTGAACAACTTACCTCAGTACTAAATGCCATGGATTCAAAATTCAGGAAAGAAACTGATGAATATACTGTCTTCGGAACATAGTACTGAAATTGAGTCTGGCGTAAAGATATTCTGAGGCAGTTTAGTACCGTACTGAAAACACTCACTTATGAATGTAAATATCAGTTGCTTCATATTAAGAAAGGTTTCAAACATATATTACACTTTGTCTCGTTTTACCTCAGTACCATCCGTGTCTCCTTATCTGTACACAGGAAGCTGATGTAGCGCCCATGGACTTCAGCCCAAGTGTATTGCGGGCCACAGTCGTGGACTTCGGTAACCCATATGGCACAGATCTTATGGTCATCCTCAGCCAGGCACCCTCCCGTGTCATTCCTCCTTTTCTAATCCTCAGCATCTTCACTCCTATGGTAACTAGTAATTTCTAGTATTAATTAACCCTCTAATCGTGGGCCTTCTCGTGCGTGGCCACGCTCTCGCCCAGGCCTTTTTGCAGCATTCGCACTCACAGTGTAAACAAGAATTTGACAGCAAATAGCAACTAAACCACTTGTCCTACATTAATGAATGATACATCAAATTAAAATAAATATCTGCAGGTGTTTTTTATGTACAGTACTTCGAAGACTTTGCCGACATCCAAAAGACGGGTGGTATTTTAATACACATACCTCTCTAAAACAAATGTAGGCTACACTTCCCAGACATGCTTGAATGATTGATTAATTAATAGATGGCAAGGCATCAGGAGACGCAACAACCAGCGTTATAATACAGTCGAACATATTATTAAATTTATAAAATGCATGAATTATAAATAAAATGTATGTTGTGCGGTCCCAGGAGCCAGTCATGTCCTCCCCGAGCTCCTTCTTCCCACTCCATTTATCCTTTCTTTTTCTTCAATATACAAACCCCTCATATCATCAGATAAGTATCGAGATTGTTTGTTTTGGCTGTCATTTTAAGTCATCTTTTCCTTCTTTATATTACTGTTTTTAGAGTTTTTTTTAAATAACATACACCCTCCCCAAGTATAACACTGTGCTGCGAGTGCAACTTAGGTTGTCTCCTTTTTATCCTGTGCAAGAACTGTGAGAAGTTTGAGTGCATCTCGTAGACGTATTTAGTCTGTTAGTTGCTATGGTAGGATGAGTAAAGACATTCCTTTCAGCGGCAGCTGTATTTCCGGATTGTATTCTTTTTGGGGGGGATTACGTTAAAAAGCCATCACCCCTGATGGGGGTATTAGGCTTGCAACTCCAGCATCTATAACCTTGCGACTCCAGGATGACATAAATGTAAACAAATATGTCAACCCAGTAATTCGCTCCAGTCATAGATGCTGCATGGCTCATGTGAACAATGAAGGACACATCAGTATGTGAGAATTGCCTCAGGAAAAGCAATTCCTCACATACATAATTTTTAATCCTTCATCGTTATGCTAATTTAAATTCAAAACAATACACAGGTAAGTGAGGTCGGGTACCTCACTGCCTGGTACATTTTTAGGGTTACAATTTTAAAACATGTGTATATCTTGATAGGGGTTACTAATACAAATATATGTATGCACATTACAGTACCCCCCCCCTAGTGACGAGGAAGGAGGAACGATATAGATTTCTTGCGTGTTGTAGTTGGTTGTTCCGTGGTAGTGTGTGTTGATGGGTTGATAGAAGATAGTGGGGCAGGTTCTTGAGACATGAGGTCGATGGACACGGTGTTCGGCTTGCCATGATAGTTGATGATGATGGTCTTTCTGTGTCTTCTGATGATAGGGAAGAGACCAGCGTAGGGTTGTTGTAGCGGCTTTTTGATTGGGTCAACCCGGACAAAGACATGGGTACAGGTCTGGAGGTCCTGGCTGACTAAGGTCTTGGAAGGTTGCTGACGAGGTGTTGAGGGCTGCAGGGAATTCATGTGGGAGATGAGGGTGGCAGCGAATTCCTGGGCGTCAGTGTTGTTCCGAGGCGTGATAGTGGCGAGGATTTCACCAGGCAGTCATAGGGTGGAGCCGTAGAGTGTAGTTCTGCAGAGGAACAGCCGAGGTCAACTTTCAGGGCAGTGCGGATACCTAGTAAGACAAGAGGGAGAGAAGAGAGCCACTCACTACGGTGTTGTACTGTTGCAGTTAGGGAGGTTTTAAGTTGTCTGTGAAATTTCTCTACTAGACCATTTGATTGTGGGTGGTAGCTGGTGGTGCGGAGTCTCTTGATACCAAGGAGAGTCATTAGCTTGTTCCTGAGGGAGGGCTCAAACTGGCTGCCCCTGTAAGATGTGATGGTGAGAGGGACGCCATAGCGGGAGATCCAGGCTTTGGCAACAGTGGTGGTGTTGATGTCGGTGAGAGGTGATACTTCTGGCCATCTGGTGAGGAGGTATCTGTAGTTATCAGAGGGAGGAAGGGGACCTACCAGGTCGATGTGAACATGGTCAAACCTGGCACTTTTGGCAGGAGCGGGTTCGCTGTCTTACGTCCTTGTTGATTCCTGTCCACACAAACCTTGAGGTTAGAAGCTATTAAGCAGCGCGTATATCTGGGTGAGAGAGGTTGTGGATTTGGGAGAAGATGAGAAATCTGTGAGTATTAGAAACATAAGGGCGGAAAGAACTGGTGGAAAAGTCTGCATAGAGGGATACATTGGTGCCGGGGTAGTTAACCTTTTTCATTTGCATGGCGGGGTTTGATAGCAGTTGAGTCATCACAGGAAATTTGAAAGTCAACTTTTTAAATTTAAAGTTCATCTTTTATAATATGGACAAAAATGTCCGATGGTACATTACAGGAAAGGGTGACAGAAAAAGTTCCGTCACGCAAAAGGTTTTTGACGAAAATGGGAAAATTAGCTCTTAAACCATAACCGTGAAGCTTCATCAGAATACAGTGTCGCTATATCATGTCATAGGCTTTATGGATGTACAAAAACACCCCTACCATGAATTATTTATTGGCAAATGCCTTTGAAATGCAATGTTCCAGGTCCATCAAGTGATCATCTGTGTTCCGGTGTCGATCACTCAACAAACCCTTCGCTTCTAAAACAAAAATTGAACAATTATTTATCATTCTTTCCATGACTTTACAGAAGCAAAAAGTCAACGCAATAAGTATAAATGAACATGGATTCACAAGACGACCAGACTGTTTTGGTATTGGTATGACCCACGCAAAGTGCAATGAGTCTGGGAAGGTTTTACATACACAAATCTCATTAAACACCGCTAGCAACATGACCAGGTTATCCTGACCAAGATCCCGGATCATACCATACATAATGGTGTCAGGTCCAGGACTGGTGTCTTTACAGGATCTTAGGGCAAAGAGAAGTTCGTCTACCGTAAACTCCCGGTTGTATGGGTAGTCTACGTCTTCTGTGGCAAAGTCTATCTCTTGTAGTTCGGCCATACGTTTGTGATGGAGAAAACGCTGGTCGTAGTTGGCTGAACTACTTACGTCTGAAAAACTCCTGGCAAGTGCGTTTGCTACGTCAACGGGATCGTCGTAGATGTTGTTGTCTACTTGAAGAGTGGTGATGGAGGTATACGGGTGTTTGTTATTTAATATTTTTATAGTGGACCAGACTTTTGTGAGTAGTGTAAAACGATTCACCGTGGACACAAACAACCGCCAAGAGTCCCTTTTAATTTTTTTTAATTACTCTCCTTGCCAGAGACGTTGCCCGTTTGTAAGCTATAAAGTTGTTCTTAGTGGGCTGTTTGTTAAAAATCTTGTATCTTCTATTGCGTTTCCTTAATGCCTCTCGGCAATCCGTTGACTACCAATGTACTTCACGCTCATTTTGAATTATAGAGGTTTTGGGAAATGCAACCTTTGCTCCTTGTAAATTGTTTTGTGTTAAATTTTGCATCATATCATATATGGTCTCCCCGGATATATCTAGGTCGACGATACTCCCGAAAGACCCCTAATCTGCTCTCTTAAAATTTAACTTTGGTATCAAAGGGGTCGAAATAGTATGCTGTGTATAAGCGAAACAGATGGGAAAGTGGTCACTACCAAGGGAGTCGGAATCATGATGCCAAGAGAAATCCTGGGGTATATCTGGGGAGGCTAGAGTCAAATCGATTTACGAAAAGTTACCAGAACAATCATCAACTCTGGTGGCTTGACCATCGTTCAGGAGACAGGCTGGATTGTAGTATTATATCTGCCATCTGCCCTCCGAGAGCATCAGTTCTTAAGCTTCCCCACTTTTTTTTTTTTTTTTTTTTTTTTTTTTTTTTTTTTTTTTATGATCCGACACTGGACATAGGCTTAATCAAGCCCGTTATCGTGGCCCAGGTCAACTGCTGCTCACACACACACACGTCACGACTTCCGAACTGGTACCCAGCCACAGAGAGAGGGAAGTGAGGGTGATTCCCCAATACTGCAGCTGTTATGGTACCAGCGAGGGTGTTTTACGACGTTCGGTGGCCTTATAGTTAGTGCCTGATACTCAAATCGGAAGAGTAAATATTCTCAGGCCCTCACCTGAGAGGATCGATCTCCCGACCTCTAGGGTATGAGTCCAGAATACTAATCACTCGGCCACCTCCCCTGACAGTGATGGGCATTAAAATCGCCCAGTACCAATTTCTTCCCATGTAGTTGAACGAATATATTATGTAATGAATCACTGTCAATGGGGCCGCGTGGCGGACAGTAAAAAGAGCAGATAGATATGTAGGTGTTGTGTAATTTCACTCTGCAAGCAACGACTTCCAGAATAGTGTTTAATGTTATTTGTGTTTGGATGTGATTTGTGAGTGTATACTGACTGCTACTCTGTCCATCGTTTTTCCTGTATGCGTTGTAGTGTTTAAATTGTGGTGGGTCAGAGGGATTCTCCATTCTTGTCTCCCATAAACAGACGACTTCTGACCTGTGTGTGTGTAATAATATTGATATGTTGTTCAATTTATTCCCAAGACTTTTACAATTCCACTGTAGTACAGTCAACATGGCAGTTTAAGAGTAACGGGGTCTGCCTGAGCGCTTAGTTTTTTGTACTGCCGGCCGCCTGGTGAGTGGCTACCGGGGGACCTTTTTTGGCTCTTGCGTCCGGAGACATCCATTGCTTCTTCATTAATTATGAGTCTCCCAGACTCCACCGAAGAGGAGCTATCCCTTCTCACCCCCGCTGGAGTGGGAGTAGGGTGTGGTCAAAAAGTGACTTAGGTTTTAGGGTGGTGTAATATACTCTGTCTGGCTTCATTTGTTTCTCTGACTGCAAAGAAGCTGCAGCCCGAGAATATGAGTTGGTAGATGGGGTAATAGTCGTAGGAGGGGGTAATGATTGCAGGTTTAGCAATAGATTGATCAGTCTGTTCGCTTCGCTCTGACTCAGTCTGAGTACAACCAGTGCACATCACGGGTCGGGTCATCACCGCCGATGCATACGAGACAGTAGGTGATGGAGTCGTATGCGATCCCATCACCACCATCCTCGCATCACAATAAGAGATGCCCCAAGCTGCCTTCACCGAGTAGACCTCTTGTTCCATCTTCTACTTGGGTCAATCCCTCAAGGAAGTGATGTGAACATCTTTACAATGAAAGCAGGAGAGCTCCACTGAAGTGTACTTTTCCTCTGGATGGCCAGGCGTCATTCACCTGCCACACACTGGAGAGCAAGCATCTAAGAGGGTTGTGGATAAAAGGTCTTACTTTACTAATTTCAGAGCCAACTTTGACTTTTTCAGGAAGTGAAACTTTGCCAAAAGTTAAGAAAACTGTTGCAGTCTTCTTCCTAATGACATCAATGATATCTTGGGTCCTCATTTCCTCAATTATTTCCGTCTCTTCCATCATCATTAAGTCCCTACAGGTGATGACTTCCCTGTAGGAATCCTGGCCTCAACTTAATAATCGTGGAATTGACGACATTGAACTTACTTGTTACTTGTTTAGAATTAAATGTTTTGACTAAAATGTCTTCAGAGGCAAGTTCTTTAACCGATTTAACCTCACCACCCCATCCATCAATTACCTTTTTAATAATGAAGAGGTTGAAGCCGGCTAGTGGGGCCGAACCAGTAGCATGAAACATGTCAGATGAAGCATTTTTTACGTCTATGTCTAGGGATGTTCGAGTCTCGTTTTGCCCATTGTTTCGTGTTGGTGGTCGGTCATGGCCACCTCCTCCGATATACGGAGGAGGGGTTGGGAGGAAGAGTGGGGGTAAGTGAGAAGAGGAAAAGAAAACACCAGCAAGGGATGTATACCTGCCATAATCAACTAATGTCTGAGATCAACCTTTCAACCCACACTAAGGTGTTTAATCACACCCAGAGCTATCAGTGGGAGAGTCCACAATAGGTAGGAGGTAAAGTTGATCTCAGTGTTAAGATATATCTTCTACCAGCTATGGAGGGAATAAGTACTAACTAAGCCTAGTCGTCACCAGAAGGGTAAAAAAAAAAGAACTACTGCTGGTGCGGCAGGCCCTGGCAGCTAGAGGAGAGTTCAACCGACACGTCTACATTTACTACGACCCAATCTCAAAGTATCCCTGATTAAGAAGCTAGCTTGCTAGCTTGTTGGATTTATTTGCTATCAACCATTGGCCTATTGACAAAGGTCATTTAGCCAATGGTTCCATATTATTATATTAATCTATATAAGGTCATAAAGGTTTGTCTCCCTCAGAAAACTCATCAGTTTGTTTATAATATTCATATCATCTGATAGAATATTGTCGATGGTGAAAGCAATTTTTTAAAGTTTGAAATATTATCTAAATTTTCCTCGATGACCCTCATACTATACACAAAAAATTAGTATGTGTGAAATAGACATTATTATATTGCATGAAGGGCACATGGGTGGAAATTTCTATTGATATAGGGATCAAGGTGACATTGACCCTAATCTGGTGGCATTGACCCTAAGACGTGCCAACACCACATCGTTCCTACGGATATGCCATGATGACGTAGCCCAGGGTTCTATCATTGTTTTAACTTTATTACTGATGTTTAGCCTTTGCTACAGGAAATGGATTCGAGATTTAATGAGGGAAACAAAACACCTGAGATCCGTACGGACTATGGTAAGGTCCAGATCAACAATTGATCTGGATACCATATCAGCCTGTTCATTGCCATAGATATAATGTGAAGGTACCCATATTAGCTTGATTGATTTATTGGCACTAAACAGCTTACTACTGATATTACCCTGTATTTCATTGTTAGTAGTATTCAAGGATTTAATAGGTTTAAGTGAACTTAATGAATCAGTAAAGATAACTATCCTATCGTGGGTCGTCGATAGGGTAAAATCCAAAGCATTATTAATGGCAAAAAGTACAACATGGAAAATCAATGTATGATTCGGCAGTCTGAATCTAAACTGGCATTCGGTCGACCACACACCTGCACCCACACATTCATCCGTCTTGGAGACGTCAGTATACAGATGGAAATATTGAAGATGTTTAACAATTATCTCTTGAAACCTCTGGTCTACCTCCGGCACCCGGGATTTAACCCCTGGTAACAAGGAATCCACAATAGTGAAGGGGGGCGTTACCCAGGGTGCAATGTTTACTAAACCAGGAAATCGATTATTGATAATTCTATACCGACACACTCTACGAGGTCGAGGAATCTTGCTCAGAGGGACCTCACGCCAGTGCCCTCCTGGGCCAAGCGACGTCCAGGGAGATAACTCGGCCCTTCCATGGACCTATCGCCATGGCCCTCCGGCTGCAAATGCCCCACCAAGGCATTACTGGGAGGATGACTCAGCTCCCTGGGTACATAAACTTGGGGCCTGGTTCCACCTCACGCCAGTGCCCTCTTAGGCGCAGTGGTTTCCTCCCAAACTACAAGCCTCCTCCTCGAGCACCTGTCAGAGACTGTAAGAACCGTCACCCACCTGGTACTTAAAGAGATGTTACGACGAAGGTCCCCAAGGCTTGGACACTCGGCATCACACATCATCATTATAAGGAGGGGGAGCCCTATTCATCAAAAACTCATGAGTCAATAGTGTGTGGCCAATGCGGAGATGGACAAGAGCCGTTTTCCAGATTTTTGCTGTGCAGATCCCCAGAGTAGCTTCATGGCTTTTTCCAGAAGTTTACAACTGTTCCTGCTTTTCAGACCAGAAGGAATCTCTTCCACCTCCAGTGGCTCTTTCCCTTTTTTAGAACATGCCTCCTCTCATAGGGAGTTCCTCCCTGTGTACATTGATGGGACAAAGTCTGATGCTGGACTTTTGTCGTGGCAGCAGGCTCCCTTTTGTCATGTCCATTTTTACTGCTGAACGCTTGGTCATTTAATATGACCTCTAAGTAATTTATACTCTCCCGTAGCCTTCTTTTACTACTTTTATTGTTTCCTGTATTGCCTAGCAGGCCTTGGAAAGTTTTATCTCTTCCCATCCCCTGGTGTTGGCCATTTTTGAGTGCCTTGTAATCCTGGCTCATCGTGGTCGCAAAATCACATTTTGTTGGGTCCCGGTCCATGTGTGTGTCGATGGGAACGAACGGGCTGACTCCCTGGCTAAGGCTGCAGTCTCCAATTCTCGGCCTCCTACCAGGTGTCATCCTGTTCTTGCAGTGAACCTTCGACCCTATATACAGGGTGGCCGGAATTTTTTGCCCGAAAATTCCCCTGCTCAGTTTGTGGAAAGGGAGTAGGGAGTAACTTAATATTTTGTGGTACTTGTAAGCATTGGGTACACAAGAAATGCAGTGGAATTATTGGTAGACTGAAAGATGACAGGCGGTTCATGTGCAAGAGGTGTAAGAAAATGGCGGTGGCTGACGACTCAGACATTGAGAAACTATATTTGGATGGTGAGGCAATTGAAGTTGTTGACAAGTTTTACTACCTTCGAGATACCATTGGAGCACAAGGAGAAGCTAGTGCTGGTGTGATGGCAAGAGTTAGAAGGGGATGGAGTAAGTTTAGCGAACTTCTGACATTACTAACCAGCAGAGCGTTACCACTGTTAACCAAGGGTAGAGTCTGCCAGGCATGTGTGCGCAGTGTGATGATGTATGGAAGTGAGACTTGGCCCGTAAGGGTCGAGGATATGTGTTGCATGGAGAGAAATTATATCAGAATGATACGATGGATGTGTAATGTAAGCTTTAAAAACAGACTTAGATCAGAAGAACTCATGGGAAGATTAAATCTGGAAAGTATTAGGAGATGTGTTCAGAATAGGAGACTACGGTGGTTTGGTCACATTGAGAGAATGGACGACAGTGCTTGGGTTAGTAGATGTAGAGCAATTGATGTAGCAGGTTCAGTAGGTAGAGGAAGGCCAAAGAAAACATGGGGGAAGTGATACGGATGGATTTGAGAGAAAGAGGAGTTAGTAAAGAGCTGGTCAGAGATAGGTTAGCTTGGATAGCTATTTCTAAAAACCGTCCAACGCATGCCAGCATGTAAGACGGACGTTAAACTGAATATGATGATGATGATGATGTCGTCGTCGTCACAATAATTATCTATTCTAAGCCATAAGTAAACATGAAAAGTAGAATAATACCCTGTCCATCCTCCTTCCTTTTCAACGACTGCCTGAAGTCTGTCTGACATATTGATAATGTGACGTCTTACAAGGTCAGGGACGAGTGTGAGCATAGAGTTCCTGTTCTGTTTGTTCATTACCGGGTTAACATTCATTTACAATCGTCACCCAGATATTTTCAATGGGATTACGATCTGCTTCCTTACTAGGCCACGGTAGTAATTGGAGCTGAGGATGCTGAACAAACCATTCCTGCACGATTCGAACTTGGTGGACGGGGAACCGATCTTGAACGAAATAAAAAAGTGATATTCTGTTATTTTCCTTATCTCCCCCACCACCAACATTACACCTCTGTTTCACTCTCTACCTTTTGTTTCTTTCATAAGTCAAACTTTTAAGTCATCAACCACGAAATCGAATATAGTCTTCTCTTTTCCCCTCTCTTCGCTCTCAGTCAGAAATGAGACAAGGATTTATCCTAGTATAAGCCGGTGAAGTATGCCCCCTTAAGGGGGGCTGGGAATAGGGGGACAACTGGGGGGGATTTGGAGGGTGCAGGAATAGGGGGACAGGCTTGGGGGGGTTTAGGGGGTTAGGGAGATGCGGGAATAGGGGAACATTCTTTCTACTCACCCCAAGCCTGTCCCCCAATTCCCTCAACCCCCCAGTCCCCTCCCAAGCCTGTCCCCTATTCTCACAGCCCCTTAAGGTAAAATAATGTTACAATATTTTTTCCTTCCCCGCGGTGGCAGCGTCACACCAGCGTAGAATGTAAACAAACTGATTGGGTTGCCAGGCGTACGATAAAAGTGAAGAATGTGTAATAAAGTAATTAGTGGGATGTTTTTTGTGACGAAAATATTATCCTCTGTCCCCCCTCGTATACGTCCACTTTGCGTGTGTGATTTCCTGGTGCTGTAGGTGGTCACATGATAATATGAATAACATGACAGACAGAGTCTCTTCATCTATATATATATATATATATATATATATATATATATATATATATATATATATATATATATATATATATATATATATATATATATATATATATATATATATATATATATATATTAGGTTATACTGAACTTTCTCGATTTCAAAGAATTATAATAACAGATATGTTTTGGAAAACAATTCACAACACTTTTAGCTTTTGCTTTTAAATAAATCAACAACGGGTAGAAAGGAACACAATGTTCGATTGGTGCTTGTAAATTCCTGAAGCTCCAGACCTATCTGTGTTACCAGATGAAGATAGTACTACGTCACCTCCTTGGTCGCTGGCATGTCTCCGTTTCATTTGCTCGGAAATGTACAGTATTGAGGAGACTCGCATTTTGGGTCTCCTTTTGGACAAACGTTTGACTTGAGTTCCCCACTTACGTTCACCTAAGGTCTCTTGCCTCCAGGCTCTTAACCTGTTGAGGGTCCTGGGCCATACGTCCAGGGGGGCTGATCAGGTCAACCTCCTCTGCCTATAGTATGTTCTTATTAGGTCAAAACTCGACTATGGGTGAGAAGTGTACTCTTCTGCCACAGATGTCTATCTTAGAGCCTTACACCGGTAGTTTTAAACTACACTCTTAGGGTCCCTAACCCTCGACACTCTCACTAACTCTAGTGTGAGTGAGTCTTCTTTTGCCTTACCGTAAAAACACTCCCTCTCTCACTTGCTTCCTTACATTCACAGTTGGCAGCCCTTAATCATAAATTATGACATTTTGGCACTATTATCACCCTATATATTACTTATATCCAATTAAATATCAAAACAAAAACTATTAATGGAGTGATTATAATAATTTCCTAGATAATAACCTTAAACGTGATTGTTGTGCTGAAGACTGTAACCCAGATTTTTCTATCTTTCTGTAAGTTAAATTACTGTATTTGACCATCATTTCAAGTACATAAATGTATGCTGCTAAATACAGGTTTACATACATTATTCAACATTAATCAATTGTTCTAAGAGATAAACCATCTGTGTCACATTGTTCTGTTCAAATTTGTTTATACAAGCATGAAGTCGGAAAAATTGGCATTGATCACATTTCATATATTGAACCATGTCAACATTTCTGCCTTTACGCAATAAGGTCACTCTAGACAATTTTTGTTTGTGGACGTCTCAATATCCCATTAGTATACATATTAACATGTATTTTATGTCCAAAAAACTTCAACTGGTGGGACTCACCAGTCAGCTGTGAAGAACGGCGAGGACCAGAGGACTCCAACGTACCCTTATGGTGTTCATAAAAATAACTGGAACCTGCCCCGTAGATGAATATATGTGTTATAAATCCGAAAATATGGTTGCAATTACTTGTAAATGTGTTTCTAAATATATCTACATAGATATTATTTTGATTTTTGTTCATTATTTCAATTCAGGGTTTCAATACAGCATGGTCCACCCTCCCTGGCCACTCATCCCTTTAATTTCTATAATGTTTAGGGTTTGTGATGTGACAACTGAGTGTTTCTCATAGGGAGGGGTGTTATAAACTACGATATATTCAAGTAAGGGCCTTAAATTTTTTAAAGACTACGAGCGTTATACCTTGTTCTTCATGCTGGGGTACGTCTGGTGACCGGAGACTTCAGGTTGTCCCCAATCTCTAGTCTCCTGGTTGATGCTGATGAGTCACTTCTCGATCTTCGTCGCCAGTTCCTGATAGTTCGTTGTTAGCATCGATTACATCGACTTCCTGACTCGTACCCCTGCTTGGCGGTGTCATCTAAAATAATCATGTCTCAGTATTGCCTTTCATATACTCGCACACCCTGTGGCTTCCGGGTCAGGAAGGCTATGGAGGAGCAGGTAGTGAAAATGTGTGAAGAGGGTAATAGTGATGTGTAGTGGGTAGTGAATGTGTTACACATCAAGAAAGCAGCGATCGGTGCCCGCAGTGAGGGGAGGAGAACCCAGTAAGTTGGCGAAGTGTGGAGAAAAGCCCGTGAAGCAGGCGAGAGTTAGGTAGTAACATATATATTCTTATTCCAGATATGGTTGTGTATTTTGGGTATGATGATATGTGCTGCATTAGGAGAAGTAATAATGGTGATGTCTGAAATGCACCTGGTAAATGGACGTGAAGAGTCATGGCGATATATGTCCTCTGTCTTCAAAATATTCGTTTATCAAGGTAAGGTATCGATCGATATTTGCAATCAAAACAGTCGCTATATTTTATTATTATTATTATGCAAGCATTCTATCAATCCGAGGACCCCAGCCCCATGAATCTAACCTAAAGACAGACCTAAAGAAGACAGCTTAGAGAAACATTAGCCCTACTGTTGAAGCCAGCCAGTCCTACAATATCAAAGACAGATTCACCAAGGCCAATCCACAAAGTCACACCGACCTAGGGACAAACTGTACGGAGAGGTTCTACAGCGCGGCAATATGTAAGCATACCTATGGGAATCTAATGCACCACGAATGACAGGAGCTGGAATACAGAGGTAGCAGAGAGAAGTTAAGAGGATGCAGTACACCACTTCTGATCTTGAATTGCATGCACAAGGATGCAATGATATAGGGGAGGTGGCCGAGTGGTTAGTGCTCTGAACTCATAACCTAGAGGTCGGGAGATCGATCCTCTCAGGTGAGGGCCTGAGAATATTTACTCTTCCGATTTGAGTGTCAGGCACTAACTATAAGGCCACCGAACGTCGTAAAACACCCTCGCTGGTACCATAACAGCTGCAGTATTTGGGAATTACCCTCACTTCCCTCTCTTTGTGGCTGGGTACCAGTTCGGACGTCGTGACGTGTGTGTGTGAGCAGCAGTTGACCTGGGCCATTTGCCAGATGAAATAATTACGGTATACATATTTTTTATGGGTATATTAATAATTGGTTGTTGTATACCTTCGTTTTGCCATAGAAATATTCAATACTATTTTAAAAACTATTAAATACTGTAGTTAACGATAAATAATAAAAGGAACCTAATGTAGTTAAATCGGCTGTAAACATACGAAGACGACATCTCACGTCTACTCTTCACATTATATATTTAATTTATTTGATTTCGAATCACAATCTGTCACTACACATGTATATACAGGCATTTTGAAATATATATATATAGGAAGGCAAGAACATATACACTGGCTGAGTTTGAATTGTGTACTGACTCTGGAAGCATGTCTCAATAGTTGCAGGTAATGAAACAAATAATCTGTTACATTATTTAGGTACTAGCTTGGCATTGCACATAATAATAGTAAATCACTTGCTCAGTAATATTAGCAAGTAATTTTCCAGGTAAAATCGTGGTATACAGCCTAATTTGAATATATAAATAGACTAATAGCCTTCAGAAAACGTCAAACAGGTACAGTTGCGCGCAGATGACTCGAGGCCACCTCATCCATCAGCATGCTTGATATAGTTTCTAAAACAATTAAATCTGCATAGCGATAACTTTTCATTGGGTCTGTTTCGCCCTAGCAGACGACTGAATTTCGGTCCAGGTTATAAGACTGCCTATGTTATAAGACACAACATCAGCATGTTGGTGGCCGAGGTGGCCTCTAGTCATCTGTGCGCAACTGTACGTCTCGCATCTGGCAAACAGCCCAGCCCAGGATGCCTTTGTATTGTAACCTTCGGTACTCCAATCAATCTCGGTCGGCAACTTCGATGTAATGGAAATCCGGCTACCATTGTTTTCAATATTTAATGCATATTAGTCAACGACATCGTTTCGTGACCTGCCCAAACATTCATTCGCTCATTATGCATCAACGGGAATTTCCATTCCAAGAAATGTGTAGTTTGAACACAAAATAAAAAATAAAATATGACCGTTTCGATGACTGTATGTATTTGGCCAACTTTATTAATCTTTAAAAACTTCCTTTTTGCAGTAAATCTCACTTCGGAATATAGTTTAATTATCTATTACAATACGAAAGAAGTAAATAGACTTCCATTGCTTATATTTACTACAAGAAGTAAGCACTGGGTTCTCATCGATACCCGCATACCTGGCGAATTAATTCATCTGGCGAATCTCGCAACCTTTTGGTAGTTAGCGGACGGCTGAACACTACAATGCAGAACAGTATTCCAACAGAGGCAACACAAAGGAGTTGTAACACCGCAGTAACAATGAGTGATCTCCATACACACGCCAAACTCTACACATTTTGACCAACTTCTGGGAGACAGACCTTGAAATTGACAGAACATGTATCTCAAAAGTCATCTTGGCATCAAATGTAACTCCCAGAATAACCAAATTCTCAGACCCCTCCAATACAGTCCCATCAAGAATCAAGGGTGGTGATAAAGGTTTCACCGTGTGAGACCTAGTGACGACCATTGTCCTAGTTTTGCCAGCATTCAACCTCATACCCCACAACCTGTGCCAATCACTAATCCTAACCATTACAATGACCCAACAACAGAAATTCTGGCACCTGATGTCGGCACAACAACAATGAGAGTGGAGTCATCTGCATAACCATACAGGTCACTCTCCAAGATGTTAAAGAGTTCAGAGGTAACATCATAAGGCTACACACACATTTCGAACCAATGGAGACTTTGGGTAGGCTGTCGTCCAGAAACCACCTGCTTCAGATCTCGGGCTTCGATTCAGTTGGGCTAGGGACTGTGGTATCCGAATGTACCAGTATGGGTCGATGGGAGATTGTTTAAGGGGTGTTGGGGGTTTGGGTGTGGCGTGGTGTTCTAAGTGTATTTCTGTGATTAATCTTGTTTCTATTAAGCACCTTGTAACATTAATGATAGTTATTTCAAGTGAGAATAATTTCTCGAGTGTGGAATTTGAGCACGTCAGTATTGCTATAACATTCCTCACTACCCTTAGGCCCTAATTTAAATAAAAATAAGGGCCCTTACTAGAGCTCTATGAATCCTCCAAAATAATCCAGGCCACAGAATCCCTCAGTATTTCTAATAGGGAATCCGTTGTCCGGAGTAGTTTGGAGAATTCATAGAGCTCCAATAAGGACCCTTACATTTTTTTAAACTACGGGCCTTACGCCCGTAGGGGTTCTGTGGCCTTGATTATTTGGAGGGTTCATAGAGCTCCAGTAAGGGCCCTCAAATGTTTTAAAACTAAGGGTGTTAGTCCTGAAAAGAAAAGATAGGCTCGTCCCCTTAACGAGTTCGTCATTGCAATATATATTGACAAAACCGAAGTTCAATGTATAATAAAATATTACCTCAGTTGGAGCTGTCAAAATTCGTTGTAAAATATCTAATTCATTGACACGTCTACTATGTTTACAATTCTCTTAAAATAATGGAATTAGTTATAACTGACAGAAAATACAACCATCGTCAGATCGACTAACTTGAAGGAACCAACCTATGGAAATTTATGTGGCCTGATTTTGATGAATTATGTTCTATGAACATGACTTTCTCAAACTCCACATTCAATATAATCTACATTTGTGAAGTAACTATGATAATAATTAGAGCCACCGATGATGGGTTGCTGATCGCTGGCTTATAATAAACATTCATAGAGACATCTGGCCGACACTAGCTACTGCCTCACCAGCCCACCATTTCTCTGCCGTTTGAGTGCAGATCAATAAATATAAAAAAGTACTTTCCTTACAACTACAATGTTGGTCTACCAATGTCATGTTTGTTATGTAAAATTTATATAGGTGACGTATAATCTAATACAGCATTATGCTATTGTTTACATTCCCCTCGCTAACTTGCTTCCGTACAACAGCACACCATACACTCAGATGCCTACACCTCTCCATTGCCCTCCCCCCACTAGTACTGGCATTTTTTTCGGATAGGAGTCGAAACTGGCCATTCACTCATTGTAGGATACGAAAATTGACAATGCTAGAGTGATGAACATGGCAGTGGAGGAGACTGTTACAGTTTGCTCCAATGACTTGTGGATCGGGATTCGAATTTCTGACTGGCCCAACACTGGCAACGCGAGGCGAGAAACGCGGGAGTGGAGCCAACTGTACGTCCTCGGACAGGGTATCCTCCACTTGGAAAACTCCAGATTCATCAGCATTGGTAGTACCCCAGAAGGCAACTCAAGTTCAGGCGACAGAAAGATGATGGTGTGAGGACATATGCCTCCTCTCTTCGCCTTCATCATTCCAAGTCGACATTATCTAATTCGGTTGCAGTACTCTCTCACTTCTCCCAAACACAGCTGCTTCCTACTCTGGTGAGGACGTTTCTCCGGTTTAACTGCATAATATCTTCTCTGTCTTGGAAACTGTATCAGATACTCAGTCTGTTGGCCCTTCTACTGTTGACACTTCTCAGGCTTTAACTAAAGGTGTTCATTGTGGTAGAGGTTCACGCTGCCACACTCTCCAAAAAGAAAACCCAAGTCAACTAAATTGTAACAGAGTTGTATTCGTGGTTATATTTTCCCATGAATCGTGCCAGAAGCGTTCTCGTGGGTCAGATGAGTTTCTTGATTCAACGTATGTTCCCCCTCGTAAGCTTCCCTTGTCGAAAATCAAAAGGGTGTGAAATAAATGTGGATACCTCAGTTGTTTTGACTTCAAATAATACGGTTTCAATTCTGCTTAAGTAGCATTATGGATGATGATGTCTCTGCTGTGTCAGTGATACCACTACTGTACAGAACGTTACCAATGTGGTTGTTTCAAGGAATATCCATGTTCATCTCCCTTCACCTTCTTCTAACATATCAGGAGTTTTAGGGACTCGTGCACGGGTCCCAAATACTGTCCCAAGTACTACTCCTCGGGTTTGCTCTTCTTCTAGTGGCACAGGATTAGAAAATAAAACTTGTCTTTTGAGTAAGACCTCTGGTTAAGTTGGTAGTGGGAAGACCCTCCTCCCTGAACTCTGAATTAATGTAACACTGTTAAATATCCTTTTAGTAGAATTGCAGTGGGTTGCGTGCCTTTAGGGAGGAACTGCGCGTTCTTCTTTTGCGCTTGTCCCCTGGATGTGTTTGTCTCCGAGAGACAATGATTAGCGATTCAATTCTTGCCAATTCTCCTGTGTACTCGCATTTTATTCCAATTCCTTTAACACTTAACTCGTGGGTGTAGCTACATTTCGGCACCAGCAACAAGTCTGGAGCATCACGGGTGGGTAATAGTCAAGCGGTGGACCATAATCAAGTTTGGACTGAAGGCTTGCAGATTGCAATGTTTTACAGTGTTTTTTTAATGCATTTATTGTTCAAGGCCGTCGCATTTTACTATTTTTGGAGATACGTACCCCCGCCCCCCCACCCCCCCCCAAAAAAAAACAATCTCCATAAACACTTCATATTCGCCATATTTGAATTAGATTCGTCGGAAAAACACTACAGAAAATTAAATAGAATTAGTATGACATCACCTGACCTGACCTAACCGAATCAGGAGCGCGAGAATTTACGATAATGGGATAAATGAAATAGGGCCTAAATGGGAGGCAGAATGTAAGCACCAGAGTTGGCAATATAGTTCCAAGCAATGTTGCCAGGTGCAGGGTAATTTATCTGTTTTAGGGAATTTCGAAGTCCACACGGGGAAATAATTTACAGCTCGTTCAAGAGTAAACAGAAAAATGTCTACAAGATGAAATACCTAAAAGACCATCAATGTTCAAGAATAAACAGGGAATAATTGAGGTAAAAGGGGAAATTCTGATGTTGAAGTTAGCTAAATTTCGTCAAGCAGACATGGCATCACTGGGTCCGAGCTCGCGCGGATTCGCGCCAATGGCAACAATGGTACCAATCCCACTCCCCGTTATCTCATTTTTGGTCGTAATCGCAATTTCCCGGGCTCCTGATTCGGTTATGTCAGGTCAGGTGAGGTCATACTAATTCTATTTAATTAATTTTCTGTAGTGTTTTTCAACTAATCTAGTTCAAATATGACGAAAATGAAGTGTTTATGGAGATTGGGTTGGGGGTGGGCGCGGGGAGTGGTCGAATCTCCCCAAACATTAAAATGCGACGGCCTTGAACAATAAATGCATTACAAAATCACTATGAAACATTGCAATCTGCAAGGGTTCAGTCCAAACCTGATTATGGTCCACCGCTTGACTATTATCCACGGGTGTAGCATTAATTCGGTAACTCTGTTTTTTTAATTGCCTGGTCCCTAGCAAGCTAGTTATGAGGTAGTAACACAACGGATGGCAGCCAGGGTCTTGGCTACGGCCATCTCAGTCAGTGTTGCTTGAACTGTGAGGGTAGAATGACATATTTCATCACTCTTATTTTCCTGTAATTATCATATTTGTACAGCTGGTCACACTCCGGCGAGGCCAAAACAGCGTTATCAACGTTGGCCAAGAGATTAACCCCGAAACACTAGTAGTGAGCTCCGATTACTCAAACCATTCACTATTGAGAGGGAGAAGTAAGGAGGGATTTGAGGAGGGTAGGGGGGTGCCTATACAAGAGACGTGACAAATTATTCTTGAGGAGGTGAATAATGAGTGGAAGCTTTTATAAAAGTCACCTCCAAGGGGCCAGGTTGACTCTTGTCTCTGTAACCACTATAGCTCAACATTGTGTGAACTGTATGTCATTCTGGTTGCTGTTAGTCTTGTTTGTCAACGTGGAGTGAATGCTGCGATCTTTTATTACTCCAAACCTGCCCTTCATTCCTTTTCCAGTGTTCAGCCCACATACTCTACTGTTGTTCAGCATATTTTGTCATATATGGCCTTATTACGTCATCGTAACTTACTGTCAAATTTTTAGGTTTACGTCACAATGGTACAGTTGGCAGACCCGCGATTGGAGCCTGCCATCTGCATTCTCGTGGAGTTGGACGTCCTCTCTCCCTGACATGTTACCTTTCTAGAGTCTGCTCCGCAGCTCTCTTCCCTATACGGCGATGCAGGGATGCAGACAGGCCCTTCAGCATCGCCATCACCAATTTCGAGTCTGTGTGTCGTCACAATATTCCTACCGTCGTCGGGGCCTCATGGTTCGGAGGCACAATGTAGTCTCTGCTTGTTTGAGGCTTGGCTACTGGCCACCGTGGCAGGCAGGTTTCTGAGATTGGGGGTCATCATATCTTATCACGCAACCACAGTAGCCAATCCAGAGCAGTTTGATTAGCTTCAAGAAGGTCTTGGTTAAAGCAGCTTGGGCCTCTTGGGCAACCTTGGAGTATGTGGTCCATTGTTTCGACGGATTCTCCAAAGGTGTATTGAGCACTCTCAATAAGTCCCCACTTAAGCATATTGTCTCCAGTTCTCCCAGTTTTTGTTCTGGCACGATTGAGTGCAACCCAGTCTTTTCGGCTGAGTGATATGCCAATAGGGAGATTTTCACTTGCTTCAGGGATGGACTCATTAACATGTTGGTCAGTCTCAGTCCATTGTTTCAGTCTGTAGGCACTCCTTGGTGGCAGTGGAGAGAGTTTCTGTTATCTAATTGTTGTTTCTCTCTCTCTGCCTTAGCGATACCATCGCGTCTTATGGATGGTGGACAAATACTTGCAAGCTTGTAGAGGGCTAGTAAAGGTGTTGGCTTTAGATTACCTGTGATGGTGCGACAGGCTTTATTGAGCTCAGAGTCAACCTTCCGAGTGGGGCAAGATCTGGACCATATGGGGTCACAGTATTCGGCTGTAGAATAACACAGTGCTAAGACAGACTGCTTCAAGGTAGCAAGATCAGCTCCCCACTGTGAACTTGCTAACTTACTTAGCAAACTGTTACGGCTCGACAGCTTTTTCTTCAGTTGTTCCACGTGTTGTTTAAAGGAAAGCATCCTGTCTAGAGTTACACCAAAATAGACTGGGAACTTATTTGATTCGAGGTTTTTATTTTTCCATTTGATGTTTAAGGTTTTGTTTGCAAGCAGTTGTTTAGGTGGAAAGCACAAACTTGTGTCTTTCCCGGGTTGGCATTCAGGAATCATTTTTCATAATACTTTGTTAGTTTTTCATAAGCTTTGTTGAAACGCTTTTCTATTGTTGCAAAGTCTTTTTCTTGCGTAGCGATGCATAAATCATCAGCATAGATGAACTGCCGTATGTTGTTTAATTATGGTTGGTCTTTGGGATTGGGGATGAGCCTCCTTTAACTGAGCGACTCGTACCCAACTTGCTGACCCAGGGGCCTGCAGCTTGATGTGGTTTGTCGACACCTGCTTAACGACCAGGTTTTAGAGGAACTTGTGGTACGCCACCCTCGTTTTGGTGGATTTACTATGGGTTTCAGAGGCCGTGTATCACTGTTTTTCTGGGATAACTTATTAACCAACAGTCGGATCAGTATGATATTTTGCCACAGATTGTTTCACACCGTCCGCTAATTTTCGGTGATATACTACAATACTATAAGTAGATAATAAAGGGACTTTACTTAGATAATTAACACATCAGTCATAATGAAACGAACAAGGTTTTCATGACGTACCTGTGATGAGTCCTTAAGCTCCATCCAGTCTCGCCCAAACCTTCCTGGAGTGAAGACGTGTTATTGGCGTTCTCCCTGTGTTGTTTGTATTTTTGCTTGTGTTATTTCTGTGTTATTGTTTGTGTGTTGTTTCTGTTATGTTCAAGGTGTTATTGGTCTATTCTATATCGTCTTTTTTGTAGTTTCACTGTTTGTAATATTGTTGTTTGTGGTTTGTTTATTTTATTGTGGTTCTGTGTGTGTATGTTTGTGTGTTTGTGTGTGTTTAGTTGTTCGCTTCCCATCTAGGCCTTGCCTGGCCAGATGGAGAGTGCGGATTCGGACGTGGCCTACTGCCTGGAGGCTGACTTAGCCATGTCAGAAGAGGATGAGTCTATTATCGAGGATCACTGGCCTGAACTGCCTTCTCGCAACCCTCCCCTCCCTCTCCTCAGTCACTCTGCAGCTCAGGTTGCAGCCGTCCACCTCCTCAACCTCTACCAAGCGACCTGTTGATGCCCCGTCCGACTCCGATGGTGCGGATTGTTTGCCTCTGGCAGCCAAGACTGTTAAGGGTACTTCAACTGTGCATGACGTACCTTTTCTGCCTCAACCTGATGTTTCATCTTTGTATACCAATTCCTTGTCCTCATCCAACCTTCCTGCTTTGGCCCCGAGAAATGCCTATGTTAAGCTATCCTTCCCTGGGAACCCATCTACAGACACTAAGATGCGTTGGTTGTCTGATGTCAACAGGGCCTTCCAGCTGCAGCGTGAACTAGCTGAAGTCAAGATGGCTGCTATCACCTCCCGGTTTGTCTACACATCTAGGAAGCGTCAGGACATTATTGATAAGAGTCAAGGCTGGTGAATTTTTGTCTCTGGCTCTCATTCTTGAAGACTCACCTGAGAGGCCTCGTAAGTTCCCCAGCTATATCCTCACCCGTTATCATATTGATGTTGACCCGAAACTTGCCAAGGAATACCCTGGTGTGTACTCTGCCCGTCGGCTTTTCCAAGATGGTTCCCCCATTTGCCATATTGTTGTTTGGAGTCAACCTGATCCACCTCCAATCGAGATATCCTCTGATTTCTTCCCCTGTCTCCCACCGTGTGAGGTGAAGAAACTTAATAATGACCAGCCTTGGTGCTACAGGTGCTGGGGAGTTGGGCATATCTCCCGGTACTGTTCTGCCAGGCCGAAGTGTTCATGGTGTGCTGAGGAACATGATTCCAAGACGTGTTCTGTCAGGGGTGAACCATCAGGTCCTGCTGCCTCCACCTCTTAGTCTTCATCTTCTGAGGATACGTCTAGATGGAAGTGTCCACGATGCCTTCAGCCAGGGGTTAATGTGTGGCATGGATGTACTCGACATCAGGTCCAGGCTGGTGCGTCTACCACCACCACCACCTCGCCAGACTGCTCCTCCTACCAGTCCTGCCTCACCTCTGGACCTGGCCCTCCGCAAGTATGTTGCTACCCTTATGGCACGATGTACGGCCCTCGAGAACCGCTTCTCTGCCCTTGAAGCCAGGATTGATGGGCTGGTTGCCGCTCAGGCTGCCAATGACTCCAAACTCTCCACCTTGGTCGAGGCTCAGCAGGCCATCATCTCAAATGTCACTACCCTTACTGAAAAGATGAATACTGTTGCATCTCCCTTAGATAAGATTTTCAAGTCAGTCCCTTCTCCTGGTCCATCACCCTCCCCAGCTCACCAATCTGCCCCCACTCACCGGACTTCTACCTCCAAATACAAAGTTCGCTGGTGAGTGCCGGCTGGATGTCATCTCCTGGAATGTATGTGGTATCACCAGTTATGCTAAGCTCACTCAACTCAAGGCACAAGTTTTTCATCATCATCCCAGTGTTATTTTTCTTCAGGAAGCATTTCCAGGACGGCCACTCGCTGCTGTGCAAGCTCCTCCCCTCTCAGGTTACGTGCCATATGTTTATCTGGTAAGGAATGGTCTCCTGACTTACATACATAGATCCTTGCCACATCACCTTCTTCGTACCTCCACTGATCCTGACATGACCTTTCAGCTATTTGAGGTTCTACCTGGGAATGGAGTACTCCAATTATGTAATGTCTATTTTGCTCCAGCTAGACTCACTCTTGAGGCTCTTCCTTCTCCAACAGTGCGTGGTATGGTGTATATGGGAGATTTTAATGCTCGGCAATTTGATTTGGGTGATGGTTCTGGCTCTATTAATCGTAATGGTGTTCGTCTCCTTTCATATATCCGCAAGCATCATCTGACACGCTGGGACACTGGTGGTGCCACTCATTGCCGGGGAGGTAATCTGGATTACATCCTCCCGTCTGGCCTGATAGCATCTCGGGTCCAGTGCTCCTCAGTGCCTGACTTATTCTCGAATCACATCGCTCTTCGGTTTCAATATTCGCTCCCTGCTGGGTCAAGTGCTTCAGCCACTCGTTTGCGTACTGCTGTGCCTCCTAAATATTGCCCGAATTACATCTTATTTATGGCCCATGTATTACCTACATTTGATATATCATCAGCTGGACAGCTGTACTCTGATCATGTATCAGCTACTCATGACTTTTATAGGCTATATGTCTCCCGGCCACACCTCCAGCATCGCCATACTGCCCACTCCTGGACGCTTGATGCACGTATACAGGAGGCAAAGGAGGAGGCTGAACGTGATGGCCTATTATTTCAAGCCAACCCAACTTCTGACCTGTTCCATCATTACCAGATGTCTAGGGATGCTTTAGTTGCCCTGCAGGAGTGTGTTCACACTGAGTCTTGGCAGCGGTTCACGGACAGTATTAACCAGCAAACAAGTGTGGCTTCTATGTGGCACTTAATTCGTCGGGTTGTTAAAAAGACGCCGGTCACTGCTCGTCATCACACTCCCGCCGACTATGCCAAACAACTTGTCGATGCCTGGTCAGAACAATCTACCCCAGCCAGTCTACCCATCCACATACAAGATGTACTCTCTTCCCGTGCTGCTATCCATCGGCTACGTCTAATGTCTGCTCCGCTGCAAGATGTTGACGATGATGCAGAGCAGATAACTGAGGAGGAGTTACGCCGTGCTCTCTCCCGAGGTAAAGCTTCTTCCCCTGGTGATGATGGTATTACTGATGCTGTGCTGCGCCTACTTCAACAGGTTCCTGGGAACCCCCTACTTCAACTGTACAATCTTTGTCTTCGTGATGGTTGTGTACCACGAGCCTGGACCAGCAGCACAATAATACCCATCCCTAAGCCCGGCACTGCGAAGTTCAGGTCAATTTCCCTTATATCCTGTTTTTGTAAGGTTATGGAGAGAATCTTACTTAATCGTCTCATGTACAGACTGCAGGATCGTCTTTCTCCATGGCCGTTTGGTTTCCTTCCCCAGCGGAGCACACACCACTGCCTAGTCGACCTGTACTCTCGCCTTTCCAGGGACAGTGTGGAAGTGCCTTCGATGTTGCTAAGAGAGACATAATTTTGGATCAACTGGTTGACTTTGGTATAAAGGGAAATCTATTACGGTGGATTCGGGGTTACCTCAGTAACAGGACCTCCCGTGTGTTTTTCAGTGGTGCACTCAGTCCTTTGCACAGTTTTTATCTTGGTACGCCTCAAGGGGGTGTTCTCAGCCCATTGTTATTTAATATTTTGATGTATCGGCTGCTTACTTCTCTCCTGATATTCCTGGTACTACAATTACGTGCTATACTGATGATATCTGTGTTCATTCTTCCTCACCAAGGGATCTCCAGCGGTTTCTTGACTCCTTCCCTGTAGCCTCCTCTCACTGTGGTATTATTGTCTCACCAGATAAGAGTAGAATATTCACCTGCCACCTTCCTCAAGCTCGGCCAGTGTTCATCATTGGAGGGACTGTCATTCCCATGTGTTCCCAGTACCGTTACCTGGGTGCAGCAGTCAATATTTGGCCAATTGTTCCTACCAGACCTCAAGACCATCCTACTTTCCAGGACTTGTTGGGTCATCTCCAGCGCCGACTTACACCACTTCAATGGCTCTCTAACAACTCCTCGGGCATTTCCATCCTTGTAACAAGGACCATCTATATTGCTTTTATCCGTTCAGTTGTTGATTACCTCTCCCCTGCTTTATTTCAACTTCCCAAGGCTACTCTTGAAACTTTAGAAAATTTTCAGAATAAAGCAATGAGGATAATTCTCGGCTGTCCAATGTCGACCAGGATAGTGAACATGCAGCGTGAGTTGGGTCTTTCCCCAGTAGTGGAGAGAATTTATTCTAATGTTACTTGCTTTACTGTCAAGTGCCTCCATTTCCTACATCTTTCACCCCATTACTCTCAGTTAGTCAGAACTTCTCTTCGACCAAACTACCCGGTCCCTCCCATACTGCCTGCTGGACGTACTCTTATAAGATCTGTTTCCTCTATGCTCCGTAGTATTAATATACATATAATGGTGGCAGACGTCCCTCCAGGACCCCCTCCGTGGATGCTACCAACACCTGATGTGAGCTTTACACCAACTTCCAAGTCGGAACTGCCTTCTCTACAGCGGCAGTTGGCTCTGGAACACATAGAAACAGTGACGTCCTCCATCACAGATCCATACTCCCTCTGCACTGATGGCTCATTGCAAATGGATGATGCAGCAGGTTGTGCCGTTTTCTCACCTGATAATTATGGAGTCACCTCCAGGGGGCTGGGTTGGCCGTCGTCTCTGTAACCACTCCAGCTCAACATTGTGTGAATTGTATGCCATTCTGGATGCTGTTAGTCAACGTGGAATGAATGCTGCCATTTGTTGTGACTCTAATCCTACCCATCATTACCTCTCTATTATTCAGCCCACACACTCTTCTGTTATTCAGCAGATTTTATCGTTTTTGGCCTTATTATGTCATCGTAACTTGACAGTCAAATTCTTATGGGTACCATCCCATGTAGGTTTATTTCACAATGGTACAGTTGACAGACTCGCAAAGGAAGCCTGCCATCTGCCTCCTCGTGGTGTTGGACGCCCTCTCTCCTTGACATGTTACCTTTCTAGAGTCCGCTCCGTCGCTCTCCTTCCTGTATGGCGACGCAGGGATGCAGAGGGGCCCTTCAGCGTCTCCATCACCCATTACGAGTCTGTCTGCCGTCACAAGTATTCCTATATACCGTCGTCGAAGCCTCATGGTTCGAAGACACAATGTAGGCTCTGCTCGTTTGAGGCTTGGCTACCGGCCACCATGGCAGGTGGCTGGGATGCAGGGTGAGCCTCCCTTCTCTGAGTATAGCTTGTGTCAAGCGCCTCGTGCTAACACCATAGAGCACTATTGCCTGGCCTGCCCCACTGTCCGACACTTGCTGCCCCAGGGCCAGCCACTTGAACAATCAGGTTTTGGAGGAGCTTCTGGTACGCCATCCTCGTTTTGGTGGATTTGAGTAAATCATAATATAATTATTTGTCTGAATGCTTGTGCTTGATGCTGTTATGTTTTCATGATGTGTGTGTGTGTGTGTGGTAACTTGATGCTCATGGGTTCTGCCTACCTGTATGTATGGTCGCATGCCTCTTGATTGACGCTATGGCGCAATTAATTAAAAAAAAAAAAAAAACTCCACCCACTTCCCTCTCTGACCTTCCCTTCTCTTCCTCCCTCCTTCACTCCTCTTTCTCCCTCCCCTCTCTCTCTCCCGCTTTCCCTCCCTCTCTCTCCCTCCCTCCCTCTCCCTCCTTCCCCCATTTCTCTGACTCTCTAATACAAATAATACAGGCACTCGTGCACATAATATATACATATAAAATTGAGGAATGCATTATGTGTTTCAATTATAGTTTAATATGTCTGATAGTGACAAGTAACCTGAAAGTTAAGACGAGAGTAGGATAGGGTGGTGTGTGATTACGACCGAGAGAAGACTCATCATTATGCTAATTCAAAGAGCAAAAAATACAAAAAATTACAATTTATATCAATCTAACCTCATATATGTAAATAAATGTGTATACAAGATAAATCTAATATAAACAAATAATTAAATAAATAAATATATATATATATATATATATATATATATATATATATATATATATATATATATATATATATATATATATATATATATATATATATATATATATATATATATATATATATATATATATATATAAAGCCGAAATTCTGTATGTGTGTGTCTCTGTGTGTGTGTGTGCCCTCTATGCACGCCCTGATCCTTCGTCCTAGAGTGAAATTTTTTACATGGGTGTGATCGCTAATACTTGGGGAGTGTTTTGGACCTATATAAAAAAAAAATCATGTTTTTCAAAAAATGTTAATGTGTTGAGGGGGATTCGAACCCCTGGATTAGTGACACGCACACACACACACACTCTCTCTCTCTCTCTCTCTCTCTCTCACACACACACTCACACACACACACACACACACATGCTCTCTCACATGCTCTCTCTCTCTCTATCTCTATTTTTAATTTCAGAGAGAGAAAGGGTGTGTGTGTGAGAGAGAGAGAGGTAATACTGGGTTTGGTTATATTTGTGTGTGAGAGAGAGATAGTGTGTGTGTGTGTGTGTGTGGGAGAGAAGGAGTGAAAAATAAATATAGTGTGTGTGAGAGGTAGAGATAGATAGATAGCTAGACTATGAGAGAGAGATATAGAGAGAGACTGTGTGTGAGAGATAGGTAGATAGATAGATTGTGAGAGAGAGAGAGAGAGAGAGAGAGAGAGAGAGAGAGAGAGAGAGAGAGAGACTGTGTGTGAGAGATAGACTATATATGCGAGAATAGGGGACAGGCTTGGGGTGGGGGGGTTTGCGGGGTGCTGGAATAGGGGACAGGCTGGGAGGGGTAAAAAGCCTGTCCCCTACCGCCACACACCCCAAGCATGCCCCATATTCCCGCACCCCTCTAAACCCCCCCAAGCCTGTCCCCCTACTCGCGCACCCCCCCATCCCCCCTATCGTAAACAACACACACTAGGGTACACACACACATACAGTACATACACACACACACCGTACACACACACACACACTCACTCACACATACACTCACACATACACACACATACCCCTACCGTACACACACACACACACTAGGTAAGGTAAGGCTTGGGGTGGGGGGTTTGGGAGGTGCGGGAATAGGTGGTGGTGGTAGTAGTGGAGGTGGTAGTGGTTGATGTAGTGGTGGTGGTAGTGGTAGTGGTGGTAGTAGTGGTGATGGTAGTAGTGGTAGTAGTAGTGGTAGTGGTTGATGTTGTAATTGTAGTGGAGGTGGTAGTAGTTGATGTAGTAGTGGAGGTGGTAGTGGTTGATGTAGTAGTGGTGGTAGTGAATTTTGTATTTGTTACATATCAGTGTTGTATTATTATATTCTTTGTTTATTTAGAACTTTGTGATCGTGTGGCGGCCGCAGGCCGCCAGCCCTCCGCAGGAGCTAGCAGCTCTTAGCCGCCCGAAGGGCGGCGGAGCCAGCTAGTATATATATATATTTATTTAATTATTTGTTTATATTAGATTTATCTTGTATACACATTTATTTACATATATGAGGTTAGATTGATATAAATTGTAATTTTTTGTATTTTTTGCTTTTTGAATTAGCATAATGAGGAAATATTACAGATGATGTTTGCGAGGAGGTACAGTTGGGGAGTATTGTATCTGAACACTGTTGGCGGCTTCTGGCAACATCCCCAAAAGTAAACACGTCAATGAGAGAAAGTCTTTATGAATTGAAGGATAACTTTTATTTCACTGTCTGTGGTTGGTCGACGTCACCCAATATCAGTTATGATTATGTAGTAATGAATAAATGTTATCTATTCCTAACGTGTTTATCACTGATATTGTTACCAGAAGTCGTCAACGGTGTCCAAATACTTTGTTCCCCAACTGTACATTCCTGAGGCAATCCTCGCATATGATGTGCCCATTATTGTTCACATGAGCCAGCATCTATGACTAGAGCGAACTACTGGGGTTTCATATTTGTTTACATTTATGTCTTCCTGGGTTCGCAAGGTCATGAATGCTGAAGTTGAAAGTTTAATACCCCCATCAGAGGTGATGGCTAGAAAAAATATATATATTTGTTTGTTTTGTACACCCCTATCTTCGTCTACGACTTTACTGTCGTTAGGAATAATTGTCAGTTCGTGTGGTAGAGTGGCCCTCAATGATAGAAGGGGAAGGCAGGGCAGATAGATAGGGGCCTACCGATATTGGGATGCAGTTAGAGAGTTAGTAGGAGTGTTCTGGAATAGACTTACAACAGACAAAGAGAAGAGAACGGTGTTGGGAAAACTTTCCTCCTGTCATAATCTAACAATAGCTGATGCTAAGATTATGTTTGTTATAATCAATGTAACCCTCCCACTACGTAAGAATCTTTGTCACAGACTTCCACAGACCCATAATACTCTAATAAGTTATATTCGGGTATCTATTCAAGGTTCCAAGTGGTGGCCTAAAGGCAACGGAAGTCGTGTGATTGGGGGTGTAACTATGATGGTGGCCCTGATGCTAGGTTCAGTCTACAGTGGCTCCGTCACAGCCTTCCTTGCAATACCCGTCAAGTAAGTCGCCACTGTTATTCTTCAACATGACCTCACCATTACTTTACGAGTACAGCCCTAAAATCTAGAGCTGCGGACAGACGTTGATAAACCAAGCAGCCTCAAGAGTATAAAGTCTGTATCACCCTTACTGGACTGGGAATCACAGTCTACACCTTTTCACCCTCAAATTAAAAAAAGATGAACTTCAAATTAAAAAATATGAACATCGAATTTAAAAAGTTGACTTTCCAAAAAAACATATGAACTTCATATTAAAAAAATGAATTTCATATTAAAAAAATTGAACTTCATATTAAAAAAATTGAACGTCATATTTCCTTATGATTTTAGTTTATTTACTTACGGTACTTAACAGACTTATTTTTAAGACAGATTTATTGCATAGTGCAAATACAGGTTAAGAGTGGCACATCCATTACTTTGCGAGTGAGTTTTTATACAGTCCGTTGTGATCCGCCCACCAACCCACCTCACCTCACCTATCCGTCGTGCCTGTTGCCCGCGTCGCTTCACTGATGAGTGGTGGGAATACTTTTGGCGGCAAAGACTTACTAACTAACCCTTTCACTACGGGATCTAACTTAAACATACCCTCATTAAGGTTAAACTTATTGTACTTATTAATTAATAGACACTGATTCTACAATCCTATGTTTCTTAAAAATGTTACACTTGTATAACATTTGACACGCATTCCAATCTAATCTGTGATTATTTTCAATTGAATGAACAAAGGTTGCATTGTTGCTGTTTCCTACTTTGCAAGCATACTTATGTTCTTTAATACGGGTGTTCAAATCCCTGTCAGTTTCACCCACATAAACTAAATTACAATCTTGGCATGGGATTTTATACACACCAGCAGTGACTTCGCTCTTGTGTTTATTCTTGACTAACAAAGATTTTATGGTTAAATTATACATGCATTATAAATTTTAAATTCATGTTCATATCAAATTCTTGACTCACAGCTTTAACAACATCAAGGCTTGACACATGGGGTAATGTTTAGTTTGGTTTCTGTTTGACAGGGAATTTTGCACGAAAAAAGATTTCCTAGCTTTGATGATAGCTTTTCTTATAAACCATTTGTGGTATTTTTAGTCCAAGAATATTTGCCACAGATCAAGGTGTTGGGGACTAGAAATTCTCAGTGCTCTGAGAAACATAGAAGAAACCACTGACATTTTGGTTAAAATATGATGGTATGAGAAAAAATGAATATACAAATTACATTGAGTTGGTTTTCTATAGACTGAAAACCTGAGAGAGTTAGCATTTTTTGTACCAAAACATCTAAGAATGGAAGGGAATCATTTGTTTCCCACTCTACTTTGAATTTAATGGAGGAATAAAATCCTCAAAATTTTCAACGGAGTTCGGCCAAAAGGAAAAAATGTCATAAACGTATCTAAACCAAGTAAGATCTGGGTGAGAAATTGTTGTAAGGAGGGATGTTTCAAAATATTCCATGTACAAGTTACTCAGAATTGAAGATAAATGGGAGCCCATCCCCATGCCAAACATTTGCTTAATTAACATCAATGGAGAATGCATTACAATCTAAACACAGGCTAATTAATTGGAGAAACACATCTTGTGGCATTCCTAAGGTACTAGTTTACTGGCTAGAAATTTCAATAATTTGTAGGTAAAAGAACCTGTCTGGGCGATGATTGGACGTAGAAGAACATGTGGCTTGTGTGTCTTGGGTAATCCGTAGATGTAAGGTAGCCCGGAATTAATTTGTATGAAGTTACTAGCATCCATGTTTGGCACATCTTTTAAAAGGTTTCTTATTTTTTGTTGAAATCTGATGATAACCGCTTTAGAAGCGAGGGCACACGTTTCTCATACGTTGAACGGTCATTTAAAAGATTATCCATCTTTGTAAAATAATCGGGTTTATCTAAAAAAATCGCCACTGAATTACTTTTGTCAGCTTTTGTTATAACTATGTGTTCATTTTTCCTAAGACCTTTCAGTGCCACATGAAATCGTCTTGCAGTGCTGTTACATGTTGATGAAATCCTACAACATTGTAATTATAGGCTATGTAAATTAAACTCTCTTACCTACTCCACTAACTCCAGTCACAGCAGCTTGTGCTGTATTCAGCATTTGGTTAGTGGGTTCCCACTCGAAACATGGTATTCTTGGTTTGTTTCCTTTTGTTAAAAGAAGTCCATTTACTGTTTCAATATTTAACCCATTTCTTATATTAGTTTTACTGAGCAGCTGATGAGTGTGGCAATACTAATAAGTCCAACATTAACTGTGAAATCTTGGGAAACATGCTAGTGCAATCAGCACACTTTAAATTCTTAACAGAACACTAGATATTTGTTGAGTTATCAATTTCCTTCACATTCCCATCAAAATACAAAGGGAGATTTCTCCATTCTTCATTAAGCTGATTATGTTCATTTTCATTAACCAGGTGACGGAACTTTATGATTAATGAAAGTAAACTCTCAACTGAACATTCTCTGACAACTGCAGGTTCGCATGAATTCAAAAGTGGTAGAACTTTACTCATCCCCTTAAACTTTTTGCATATTTGATTTGCATGTTCAATGTAGAAATCCATCACACGACAGTGGCGCGAACCGGAATGCATATTGCCCAACTGTACTCCATTCTCGCACCAATGGTGAAAACGGCTGGTCCAGACGATTATAACGGGTAACTTGTTTAAACATCGGAACTCACTTACACACTGCTCCATATGGTAAATACCAAATAGAAGAGGCCACGAAATCTGTCCTAAAAAATATGGCCATTGAAATATTGTATCTACTTGTAATAAGTGCAAGCTTAATAAATGTATGTTTTTCCTTTTAAGAAACCATTTACTAATTCCCAAACAATCTAACCTGCGTGGCCATAAAAATATTGTACAGTACTTGCCAATAATTAGTGCATGCATGCATCATGAGTAATGAATATATGGGTTCTTAAGAAGCTGTATGAGAGAGGGATTTACCCCATTCTTGGGAGGATTAAAACAGGCACACTACAAAGCTTCTGGTCTGTTTCTTAAGGACTTATAAAGGATTGTCTAGTTCCTCACCTCACATCATGACCCCCTGCACCCTTCCATTTCAATTTTCACCCTTTTTCCCATTAACATTATCCAAAATATCAATACCAGTGTGCCCACGTAGTGTGTTGCTTTGTGTGGTTACTCCTAGGGTGGACGTTGGACTGGTGATAGGTAGGGTTGGAACTCCCGTTTCACCTGTCTGTCCACCTTTGCTGATCTTTTTCGTGTCTAACATACACTGAACAACAAACTCCCAAAGACATCACTCTCTCTCTCTATTTACACAATATATACAAACACGCTACACACCACACCCTTTGTCCAAATGATATCCCCGCCTCTGATTAGCCTCTGGCTAGCACAGTGGTAACAGTTGTGGCTGCAATTCTGTGGCCCAGCGTTCGATCCTTGCTCGGGACACTGTTAAAAATACCACTGATGCCAGAGGTTACCACCCCTGTGAGCAGGGGGTGGGGGGTTTGAGTCGGCTGTCTGAGGTCTACCTGCTTAGTCAGCCATAGCCGAAGCTGACTCGGGTCTCAGGTGGGTGAAGAGGTCGCTGGGCCATACATTACATCCTTGTGATGTGTGCTATAATAGTGTTTCATACACACAGTGTGTGCTACACTCTGTCCCAGTGACTGCCACTCGCTGGCACCTTTAATAACCTTTTATAACCCCAAAATTGAAAACAACTATGAATAGAATTAATAACCAAGCCTCGGAGGCCCCTGGGGATGGGTCAATAAACTCCCCTCAGTCTGGACCATTTGTTGACGACCCCCCGAGATGCCCTGGACCATTGTTTGACACACTCTTTATCAACTTTTGCAACATTCGCGGTCTTTCCTCTAACTTCTCCTCTGTTGAACACCACCTCTTCTCTGCTAAACCACATCTTCTCCTCCTCACCGAGACCCAGATCTCAGCATCAACTAACAGCAACCCCTACTCTGTCTCCTTTTACTTTCTCTATCCTCAGTTTCGTGCCAAAGGCGGATGTTGCGTATACGTACGCAACGACCTCACTTGTTCTCGTGTTCCGAACTTGACTCTTCTGATTTCTCAACGATCTGGCTTCGGCTAACCTGCTACTCTCAAACTAAATACATCTGTGCTGTATATCTCTCTCCTAACTCTACTGACTATACAAAATTCTTCGACTATCTTACTTCAAAAGTGGAACACATTCTATCACATTCTCCTTTCTCAGAAATCTCCATTTTAGTAGATTTCAACGTTCACCACCGCCTTTGGCTTTCATCTCCCTTCACTGATCCACCTGGTGAACAAGCCTTTACTTTTTCTATCCTCAACGACCTAGAGCAGTTAATTCAGTACCCTACCCGTATTCCAGACCGCCTTGGAGATCAGCCCAATATCCTTGACTTATTCCTAACCTCTCATCCTTCTGCTTATTCTGTTGAACTTTTCTCTCCTTTGGGCTCCTCCTATCACAATCTTATTTCAGTATCCTGTCCTATCGCTCCTGTAAGACCTTTGGACCCTCCCAGCAAGCAGCGTCTGTGGCACTACAGCGCTGCTGGCTGGGATGATCTGAGGCAGTACTTTCAAGATTTCCCATGGAGTGATTTTTGCTTTCGTGGCCAGGGTCCCTCAGAGAGTGCTGCACGCATCTCGGACTTACTTATGCCTGCTGTTAGAATCTTTTCAAAGGAAGTATTTTCTGCCCTCTCTGGCTTTAACACTCGGAAGGCGTACGGACCTGATGGGATTCCTCCTGTTGTTCTCAAGAACTGTGCTTCCGTGCTAACACCCTGCCTAGGCAAACTATTCCGTCTATGTCTATCATTTAACACTTTTCCTTCTTGCTGGAAGTTTGCTCTGATCCAACCTGTTCCGAAGAAAATAGACCGTTCCCAACCCTCCAACTATCGCCCTATTGCTCTGACCTCATGTCTATCTAAAGTCTTCGAATCTATTCTTAACCTCAAAATTCATAAGCACCTTATTTGTCACGACCTTCTTTCAGATCGCCAGTATGGTTTCCGTCAGGGACGTTCTACTGGCGATCTTCTTTCCCTCCTCTCTGATTCATGGTCATCCTCCTTTCGGAACTTTGGTGAAACTTTTATTGTTGCCATCGACATATCCAAAGCTTTTGATAGAGTCTGGCACAAAGCTTTAATCTCCAAACTGCCCTCATTCGGTTTCTATCCCTCTCTCTGCACCTTTATCTCTGAGTTCCTTTCTGGCCGTTCTATAGCTGCTGTTGTAGACGGTCACTGTTCTTCTTCCAAATCTATTAATAGTGGTGTTCCTCAGGGTTCTGTTCTATCACCCACCCTCTTTCTCCTGTTCATTAATGACCTTCTTAACTGTACCTCTTCCCCTATCCACTCCTATGCTGATGATTCCACCCTACACTACTCCACTCATTTTGACAACCGTCCATCCCAGCAGCTACTCTCCACATAACGTGATGATGCAGTAGCACTCATGACTTCTGATCTTTTCCTCATCTGTAACTGGGGCAGAGAGAACTTTTTTGTTTTCAATGCCTCTAAAACACAGTTCCTTCATCTTTCAACTCGTACTAATCTTCCTGATGTCTATCCCCTCTCCTTCAACGACACACAACTTGACCTTTCCCCTTCTCTTAATATTCTTGGAGTCTCTTTCTCTCATAATCTCTCCTGGAGAGATCACATAACCTCTATAGCAAAAACCGCCTCAAAGAAGTTAGGTGTGATGCGCAGATTCCGTGAATACTTCACCCCCACACAGTTGCTGTCTCTGTACAGGGGTCTCATCCGCCCCTGTATGGAGTATGGGTCTCATGTGTGGGGGGGATCAAAATTCACAACACTACTGGACAATGTAGAATAAAAGGCCTTTCGCCTCATCAACTCTCCTCCTCTTACTGATTCACTACAACCTCTCTCTCTTCGCCGCAGTGTTGCATCACTTTCTCTCTTCTATCGCTATTACACTGGACATTGCTCTTCTGAACTCTCTCATTGTATGCTTTCTGCCCTCAGGAGAGCATGCAACACTCGTCAAGCCTCTCTTTCTCATCCCTTTTCTGTCCAACTCCCTCATGCAAGAGTTAACCGGTACTCTCAGTCTTTCATATACACAACTGGTCAACTCTGGAACACTCTACCTTCATCCATCTTTCCACCTTACTACGACTTATGATCCTTCAAACGCAATGTGTCAGGGTATCTCGAACGAAATTGGACATGATTTGGGACATTCTAACTAAATACTACACAGATGAGGACAATGAGCGGGCTCATAGCCTTTAGTCCTCATCTATTTTAATATAGAAAAAAAAAAAAACTCCTAGCCCTTCCCCACAATTATCACCTAACTATCCATGATGTGACCTCACCCTACCTGACACCCCACCCAACGATATCCAAAGTTCCCTCCCTACTTCACCACACACACACACACACACACACCTACACACACGCACTTATCTATTCTTACCATGTATATATGTGAAGACTGTAGATGTAAGTGTATGTATATAAGATGTATAATATATATATATAGCTTACTTTAAGAGATGCTTCCGTTTTATTCCATGAATAATCACCAATTTATTATGTATTGTGTACTTTAAGAGAAATTGTTTCAATTGTAATTGTAATTCCCATTCATGATTAATCACTAATTTATTATGTATGTTCAGCTCTTTGGCTGCCAAATCAAGAAAACGTTTTTTATTATTATTACTATTATTGTACAGACCATATGGAGCAGTGTGTAAGTGAGTTGCGATGTTTAACACCTGATACACCGTGATAGACCGTCTTACGTAAGGAACCGGGCAACTGCACCTACCGTCACAGCGATTTAGCGCTATTTCGCGCCCTGTACGGCTAGTTTTTCTTGTCGTTGGGCGAGAAAATACACTCACAATATCGATCCGCTACCCACTCAGTCGATTCTGGGACCCCACGATGGCTGGGCGATTTTTAAGTAATTGCCCTTGTCCGAATTTGTGCTCTAACGATCGTAAGACAATACCATAGTGAATATATGTACGTGAGTGACACCATGATATTCCTACAAGGTTACAAATTATTATTTAGTGTATAGATCATGACACCCGATATATAATGGGGTAGTAATAAGAAAATAACACCACAAAACACACCCATACAGGCACAATTGATAGTAAATATACGTGTTTCCTACGGTACAAGTCTGTTTGTTTATCATTTTCTAAGTGACAGTTACACGATGATATATTCCTACAAGTGTTCATACTATTTTTAGTGTTGAAATCATGACATACGATACATAATAGTAGTAATACGAGTGAGTTGACAACGGACTTGGGCGGGAAACTGAACTCGTCATGCCGTAGTCACACCACACTCACGCGTACACACAGACACACCGCTGTCTCGCGCGCAAACATGGTTCACTTCAACTCGTCCTATCTCCACAACTATTCATCGTACAGCCCTCCCGATGGTACCATTGGAAAGAGGAAGAGTTGAAGTTGAAGATAAGGATAGAACAATTTTGAAGTCAGTACACTATATAGGTTAAGAGTGTGAGCGTTGTGAATATAGGGCAAATCGAGGAATTTTGACGCTAGCGGCAGGGTAGAAATGTGGAGGCAAGGTCTACCCTTCCCGGACTGCAGGGGTTAAACAAGGTACTCCTTCAAATCGTCTTGTCACCATTGGTGCGGGAGTGGAGTACAGTTGGGCAATATGCAACCATGATTCCATGAGAGTTTTACAGTATTCATTGTCAGAGAATGCATGATATAAACAATTTGCTGCAAATAAATAATGCATATCTTTGTGTGGGAAGCTTATCTGTTCTTCAATCCCACTTCTGGTCCATACAATTTTCACAGCTAAGAATGCAGTTAAAACTTCTCTTGCAGACAGACCCAAATCTGAGGCAAAATTCCTCAGTTTTTCAAGAGTTTTGGTATTCAATATTACTTCATCCTTTAAAGTCAGCAGAGCTTGACGGAAAATTTCAAAAAGGAGCTCCTGAACTTTAGTTTCGAGTTCAGGAACAGTAATGTGTCTAGTCGAATCAAGATGCTTGAGACGCTGAAGTAATTTCTGTATGAGCATATCATGTATTTGGTGATACAATTCTGTTGTTGTCTTTATGTTCTTTACATCTGCTTTCTCAGCGCACAGGTATGTCAAAAGTACCAGGTTAATTGGAAATCTGTAAAATTCTTTGAGTCTTGCAGAAGATTTTTCCAAAAATTCTACCAGTTCCTCCGAAGACTGTTTACTTTTTCCCAACAGGATCATTTGGTCATGATATTTCCTTGCAGAATCACTTCTCTGTTCCATATGAAATACCAGTGATCTGTAAATGCTCTACTCCAAGTTCTTCAGGGACCATTTTGAATAGGTCTTCCAACTTCTGAGGCCTGGAGGTGCAGAATACTGTATGGTCACCAGTTCGGCTGATCTCTAAAATGTCTGAAAACAATTTCTGGGATGCTTTATTAAGTTCATCTTGATCATCTACAATAAAGAGAAGCCTCAGATTTTGAACTCACTTTACAATGTTGTTCACTGTCATGGCACTTGTATTTGGCATCAGAATCTCAAGCAGCTCAGACAGCTTCTCAATACCTGCGTTCTGGAACTCCATCGGAAATATAAGATAAAAATCAAGCAATCCTTTTATTACTAATGAAGACTTTAACCATTCCGACACCAACAATTTAGTCAGTGTGTTTTTTCCAGCTCCTGAACATCCCTCTATTACAATAATTAGCTCCGGCCTAAGCCAAGAGCTCTAGGTTTTATCGTAATTATTGTTCTTGGGGCGACCGGACCACTTCTTGAAAGGGGTTCAACTGACTGACTCACTCACTCACTCACTCTTTTCCTCCCATCCATTTTCTTTTACCGACATTGAATCATTTGTTATTATTATTATCATTTTTTTACCTCCGGCCTAAGCCGAGAGCTCTAGGTTTTATCGTAATTATTGTTTCTTCTTGGGGTGACCACTTCTTAAAAGGGGTTCAACCAATATGTAAGAGGTTCAACCGAGAGTGGGTTCAACCGAGAGGGGGTTCAACCGAGGGGTTCACCCTCAATAAAAAGGGTTCATTTTCAAAATTTCAATATAACCATATGAATACGAATCTCCAGATAAAACATAATTAATATTTTTGAGACCTTTACATATGGACATTTTATTATTTCACTTGAATCATTAAGAGCCGGACCTTTTGAAGGGTTTTCCTTCATGTTCTTGTTTTTCTTTTACTCTGGGGAAACTCACAGGCATCGCTATAATCTACTTATAGTAAGTCATCAATCTCAATGACATCACCATTGCTATGCCTCCCACTCTCTATTATCTTAAGTTTTGAGTAGATAGCATCTACTTCCACCCTCATATCATATCCATCTATGAAGGAGACTGGATTGATTACAGTCAAACACTTGTACTTCTCCCTCAACTCCTCTGGACCTTTGCTTTTGATTATGTATAGGGTGTGATCCATATAAATTTTCTTGCGATATTCTACAATCTCTGCTTCCAACAAACGCTGGTCCCTGTTTCTGTTAAGGCTGTCATTTAGTTCAGAAATGATTTTATCCTTCTCAGTGCAGCTGATACCAAATCGTGTGCTTGCCAACTTAATAATTAGAACAATCAGGCTCCGAAATTCTATAATGTTCTTCTTCATTTCATCTTTCCTTAGAGGTCTCACATTATGTGCCATTTCATTCCTTTTATTTTTCAATAGAGTTAAATTGTACTCCAGTTTTCCTTTATTTTCAGTGTACCATTCACCACTGTCCTTGTGAGCTATACCATCACAGGCCACTTTTATAACTAACGATAACAGTGATATGTCAGAACTGTTACATTCAGGATTAGCCCTTATATTATTTAGTAAGGTTTTATTACAAAGTTTCTTTAACAATTTTTCTGGCATCTTTTTAACCATTAGCAAATATTCTTCAAGTGTTTTACTCTTACTTTTTTTACATCCCCATTTAAATACTTGAAGCATGGCAGCACGTCCTTCTGAAGCCACAGCTTTAAAGTTTTGAACACTCTAAGGAAGTTAAGGTCTTTCTCACAGAAGCCACCACTTGCCCCAGTGAGCATATTCATGATGGAGGTGTGACACTGTGGTTTCTTCTATGTTTCTCAGAGCACTGAGAATTTCTAGTCCCCAACACCTTGATCTGTGGCAAATATTCTTGGACTAAAAATACCACAAATGGTTTATAAGAAAAGCTATCATCAAAGCTAGGAAATCTTTTTTCGTGCAAAATTCCCTGTCAAACAGAAACTAAACTAAACATTACCCCATGTGTCAAGCCTTGATGTTGTTAAAGCTGTGAGTCAAGAATTTGATATGAACATGAATTTATAATTTATAATGCATGTATAATTTAACCATAAAATCTTTGTTAGTCAAGAATAAACACAAGAGCGAAGTCACTGCTGGTGTGTATAAAATCCCCTGCCAAGATTGTAATTTAGTTTATGTGGGTGAAACTGACAGGGATTTGAACACCCGTATTAAAGAACACAAGTATGCTTGCAAAGTAGGAAACAGCAACAATGCAACCTTTGTTCATTCAATTGAAAATAATCACAGATTAGATTGGAATGCGTGCCAAATGTTATACAAGTGTAACAATTATAAGAAACTTAGGATTGTAGAATCAGTGTCTATTAATAAGTACAATCATTTTTAACCTTAATGAGGGTATGTTTAAGTTAGATCCCGTAGTGAAAGGGTTAGTTAGTAAGTCTTTGCCGCCAAAAGTATTCCCACCACTCATCAGTGAAGCGACGCGGGCAACAGGCACGACGGATAGGTGAGGTGAAGTGAGTTGGTGGGCGGATCACAACGGACTGTATAAAAACTCACTCGAAAGTAATGGATGTACCACTCTTAACCTGAATTTCCACTGAAGAGGGCGACAGAGGTCGCCGAAACGTTTGGAATAAAAAATATTTCGTCTACCAGTGGGGTTTTACTTATAAGATGGTTTTATTTATTTTAGTTTTTTAACCCCTGCGGTTATTATCTTATGTATTTTATGTTTTGTCTACAACAGTTATTCAGTTGCTACTAAATTATTATTATTAGAATGAAGTCATTAGAATGAGGTCATTAGTAGACGTAGACTAGCATGCACTCTTCATTTTGAACCTCGCGGTCCTTGCCTGAAGGGCTGCCAGTGCTTGCCAGTCGCCACACGACACTCCAGTGACTACACACTTCCACTGTCACAGTGATAGTCTCACCAGTAGAAGGTAAAACAGATATTTGTACAGTTTATATCTGCTTTTAGTTGGTCCGAAATGATACGTTTTGAATTTTTTTGGGATACATTCTAGTTTTTCCAACTGGGAACACTGGATTACAGACAATCGCTATTCCTCACTACCAGGTTAGTTAAGCATACAGTACAGTGAAGAGTTAAAGACTGACTAAAAGAGTGATTCCGACCCATCTTGGCACACTGTTAGGACTCTACCACTGCATCAGTCCGGTTCCTCATTTTTGCAATAAGTCTTCACCAAGTCGTCCTCATCATAGTATTTTGTAGTCAGTTTTCATTATTTCAGTAAGAACCCATCAGGTTTCCATCTCATCATCAAGCCACTCAGTATGTCTTCACCGAACCTTCTAGTATTAACTTCGTCAGGTCATGTGGAGAGTCTTAATCTCCTTTACTTTCGTTGTATATTCCCTCAGGTCACTTCCAGTCGATTCAATAGAGGATTTGGCTGCCAGCAAAATGGTGCCAATTGGCAAGGATGGAACAAACACTTACCAATCTCTTCTCGTAAGTCGCCTATTTGATTACCTTATATAAAAACTACCGTATTATAGTTGTTGTGGGTTTACTACGACATTGAGCTGACTGGCACCCATCGTGCCTCAGCGGGAAAGTTTGACACTTTAGTTCATACCCAAGAGTATGTATGTTCAGGCTTTGGCAACAACGCAGGTCTTTTTTTATATATTTCTGGCCCAGCATAGGAGAGATAGATATTTCAGGTGGTTATATACTCTCATGACAATATGAGATTTCATTATGATGCTTGTCTGTCAGTGTTTATTTTAAATCATGCTGCTATTTTTGGCTTTTTTTTTTTAACGAATTGCCCATTTATAAAATAAATATTTAATTAAGAGTTTGATATATCAAAGACAGACCAAAAAATCAGTTTCATATTGTTTATACATACGTTATTCTTCCTGTGGTAGTTCACTGACTAATGAATACCTGTGATTCAAAACTGCTTTCTGCATATAAATCACCTGCTCGCTGCGTGTGAAAAAAAAAAAATCTTTTTTAATATACGAAACTGGACATAGGGTTCATCAAGCCTATTACCGTAGCCCAGGTCACCTGCTGCTCACACATCACGACTTCCAAACTGGTACCCAGCCACAGAGAGAGGGAAGTGAGGGTTATTCCCAAATACTGCAGCTGTTATGGTACCAACGAAGGTGTTTTAACACATTCGGTGGTCTTATAGTTAGCGCCTTAAACTCAAATCGGAAGAGTAAATAATCTCAAGCCCTCACCTAAGAGGATCGATCTCCCTACCTCTAATACTTGTTAGCAGAGACTAAGGATGTATCATCCTGTATTTTGTTCCGAATGTATTGTTAAGGTTCACACTTTAATTCAAGCTAGTTGGTTACAGATTAAGTCATTGTTCTTAATTATGTTGATAATGCGCGAGCGAAGCGAGTCTTCCAATTTTCAAAGAACTTTTCTTGTCCATGATTAAGGAGAGATTTTTGACCTAGTGCTGCCCAAGATTTTGGAAAATGTCCGAACCTAACCTCTCCCAGATATCCCAGATATCTTTCAGGAAAGTTTCCCATAGTATTGGGGAAGGTTTTAAATCTATTTAGAACTATCCTGGTGGTCAACTTCAGTTATTGTGCACCAGATTTTGGAAAATGTCCAAGTGTAACTCCTCCTAGACCATACCAGATAACATCACCAAAAATAAGGAAAGTTTCTTACACTATTGGGGTAGGTGCTAAACCTATTTAGAACTAGCCTAGTGGACAGCCTCAGGTTCTGTGCCCCAAATTTTGGAAAATGCCTAAACCTAACTTATCTAGACCATAACAGATATCACCATTAAAACTGATTTATGAAAGAAAGAAGTAAAATCAAATTGTAATTTCTTCCACTCGGCCTTCTAAAGTCATCATTTATGGACCCCAAATTCTTTTAGTGTTGACTTTGCCAGTAGTGAAGAAGCTTTACTGGTCTGATCTTGTTATATATACCGGGTGTGTCACGAGTTTAGACTGAAAACTTGCCAAATGCATCCTTAAGTGATTCTAAGAAAAACATACTCTATTGATATATTGGTTTTCTAGTCTAGATTAAAAGTATTATAAAAAATGTGTGCCTGTCTTGTGTTGTTAAATGGCGGTGAGCATCGGAGGGAGTGGAAGCCTAATATCGTTTTCGGACCAAAGAGTAATTTTTTTTCAGAATTAATAAAGCATGCATTTGACAATTTTTCGGGAAAAAAATTCTGGACACCCTGTATATAAAATGGAATCTCTACTGCAACTTTAACAAGTGGATAAAGTCTCTTGGTACTATCAATCATAGTGATAGTTACCTGCTCACCTGTAAAATCCCTGTAGAAAACCATACCATCAGCGATGCAATATGCCGATGACCCATTTTACCGAAAGACACCCCATTAACAATGCCGGGACTAACCTGAAAACTTCTAATGTTCCTGAAAACTTCTAATGTTCCAGATAGTAGAAAACCGACTGAGGTGCATACGGTTCCGCCACAGGTGGAACCATCCCAGGTGAATACTGGGATTCGCTATGTGTTGCAGCTGCAACCTGCTGATAAAAAATAACCTTTATTATTATTATTATTTTAGTTTTTTTTTTTTTCCAATTACCTTTTATTTGGAAACGGAATTGAGAATTACCGTAATTTGGCTTCTGTGAATATTGAGGGCCTTGATTCTGCGTTTGATGATAATTAGACTGTTAACGAGGCTGTATTTGACTCTGATGCTGTGAATGACCTTTTATTTGAAACAGCAGAGTTCAGGGAAGGCTATTTCGATTGTTGCGGATTAAACTTCTTATTTGTCTGCTGACGTATGTGACACCCGTCAGCAGAGAAATGCGCATCCGACATCTCAACCATTTCTCTCAAACTTTTCACCTTGTTGGTCTTAACCTGTGCCAACAATTCTAGAGACCAGGCCCTCTCCAATTGCGTACGGAGAAATATGTTTCTTATTTCATCCAGAGTCTTAGGTATTTCGTATTTTTCTCGCCATTGGTTTAGGTAACTGGTTAAGCACGCACTGAATGGAGCAACAATTTCCTTATTTTGAAGGAATGCACGCTGGAATTGATTCCGGTCATCTTCAACTGTTAAGCCATATGTCTGTAGTAAAGCTTTTTTCAAGCTTTCATAGTTTCTGGTTGAAGAATCGAGTCGGTGGAGAATATTTAATGGTCTACCGTCAAACGAATTAATAAATTCGTGCCTCTTTATTGCTTCATCTAAATTATATCTTTCCGCAACAATTTAAAAATGTTCGATAACGGCTCGATGTCGTTACCCTCAACGTATTTCGAAAGCTGAAGTCAGGGCGCTACGGTCGGGCTTGCCACGTTTGTATCGTTAAGGCCTTCACCGTTGATTACAAGCGGAGAGGCCTAAAATGTGTAATTAATTTGAAATTTCAAAATACCGGCCATTCAGTTATTTGAGCAAATGTTAAGATTGATATATGGAATCCTTACACCATAAACTTTCCCAAAATGTATAGGTTTACTAATCTACCAAAACTTTGAACGAAAATACATAGTGAGCCGGTGTATTATTTTCAAAATCAATTATTTCTTGCACTATATAATATTATTATTTATGCATACTGGCATACGATATTATATGCATTAGTCTTTAATATTCCCAAAATTACCCCCACAGGAGAACAGTGCACACCGTAGTTTTCATCTGTGTTATATTTGTTATTTTGAATTTGTGTTTAGAATTACCAAAGGTAAGGGAATATCATAATACATTTCTTTACTTGTGTAAACTGTGACTTCATTAATCAAAATACTCTCTAAATTGTGTTTATTTTACTTTTTCACACGATACTCTGTATAATAAGGGGCTGGGTAGCATAGTAGTAATGTTCTCAGGTGGTGATTACTAGCAAAGAGAAGGCTTCTTTAATAATTTACAACTGTCCATATTTTTTATGGAGATATGTAATCCTTACTGTAAAAATCAAGTTATGAAGGGTATGGTAAAAAACATTCTTTTTATAATAACATAATCATTAAAAGACAGCTAGTCAACGACGGTTATATTACCCACTCATTGAATCAAGGATCTTCGAACCTCACCTGCTTAGAAAGCTGTGTGTTTGTATAGCTGCCTCCACTAGTAACGAGCCCAGCTTTGAGTGGGTTTAGCGAAATGTGGCACCAAACTGTTTATTCGTTGCAATAGTAAATAGATGAACAGACCTCATCCCTGATAAAGCATCCACCATAAGAACGATATGCATGTATAACTGTCCATTTTGAATTTCGCCAAACTCTGTTCTCGTTAGTATTGGAGGCAACTGTACCTTTCCTCTCTTAATACTTCATCTTGAAAGTCCCCTGAGCCCATCATCCACTGAGGTGGGTCAGAGATTTAGGATTGAGAGTGTAATGTACACTATTAAATATTTTAACGATGGTAATAAACATAATGGGGATGCATGCTTATAAATCATCACAATGATCCTGTGTTGCAGAGTCCGGACACAGACGCTTTTAGCATCATTCGGGAGAGGTTTAAGACTGTGGACCACCTCTACTATGCAACGTGGCCTTTTTTTGAAAAAGTGGCTGATGGCACCTATGCCATGATAGGTGAGATCAAGTGGTTTTGTCATCCACTCATATTATCTTGAACTTTACCACCTACCCAACTATTATCCTTCTTAACATACAACACATACCAGGTCTACATCAACCTTTAATATTTATTATTTACTGTCTACGAGTATTCTACCCCATCTCATCATCAACCAGCTGTATTAACCTTCAACATGTACCTCAACAGTAGTCATTTAAATCCTTCATCAATTACCATCACATTCATCACATACAATGCTCGACAAAAGTCTGTGCCGGGTGTAAGCAAAATCAACCGAGTGCAATAGTCAAGATGTTTTTACATGTGGAAAATGAGTAGTACACAAACTGATTCACTTTGATGTTAGTTGGTAGAACAAGTTTTCCTAAATCCTTCCCAGCAAAAGAACCCCAAACCATTAGGAAATCTTGGTGTTTTACCGTCCCACAAATGTAACGAGGGTCATGTGGGTCACTCTCCTTACAGCAGTAAATGTTAGAACTTTTGATACAAGTAACAGAAAAGGTTGACTCATCTGACCACAATACGTTTAGCAACTTTATCTCAGATCAAGCAAGATATTCCTTGGCAAAAGCATTTCTACATTGCCTTTGCTTAAGAGTCAAGATGTGTTTCTTTACAGGGCGGTGGCTTGTGTATCCAATGCAGTGAAATTACAGTTGCCTCAAGGTATTCCTTTACCCCCTCTTTTGTGTGTGGAGTAGATGTGGCAACGTAGCAATACTAGAGTCACATTTATGAATGAGACCAATCTCCCTGTTGAATCATATTTAAGGATAACACAACGAACCATTGTTTCGGAATCTTCAATGTTAATAATGTATAAGGTGTGATATTATACTGTTTCAAATGTGATCCGAACATGATCCGAACATGTCCACAGCCACGGTAGGGGGTAAAAAAATACTTTGAGGCAACTGTACATGCTTACAGTACACACAGACACATCTACCAAAGTTCCATGATTGTATTCATTGACAACATGAGCGATTGAGCGATTGATTGATGTGGCCAATACGGAGACGGACAAGAGCCGTCTCCCACCTGCGGGACAGGCCACTGTAGCTCCACGAACCAAGGAGCTGGCGGCTGTCGCGGAGCTTGTTAGCCCCGACGGATTTCCAAGAGTTTCAAAGTCCAAAAAAAAAAAATAATAATAATATCCCCTTTAACGCATGACAGAAAACCTCATGCTCTGCATGAAAGAAAACGTCATACGATCAGACAGACTGTTTTATATATATAGATATAAATAGAGATATAGATATTAAGCTTCCACTCCCTCTGAAGCTCACCACCATTTGACAATACAAGTTAAAATAGTTTTTATCAGTATTCATTGTACTTTACTGAGATCTATTTACAGAAAAACTGAGTTAAAATATACTCAAAATTACATTTTATATCTCTGGTATAAGTTAATGCTATACGTCACGATACACCCTGTATATCATAAAAGTTTAAGTGTAACACAGTCAAATACATTCTGTTGTTCATTTTTCTGCCATGTTCAAACCAAACATAGCATAATGTAACGTGGCCTAGCCTAACCAAACATTGCATAGCATAATGTAACATACCAATTAACACTCTTTTTTGCATCACTTTGTAATATGCCACCTAAAAAGAATACCGGCCTATCAGATAGATAGATAGATAGATAGATATAGATAGATAGATAGATAGATAGATAGATAGATAGATAGATATAGATAGATAGATAGATAGATAGATATAGATAGATAGATATAGATAGATAGATATAGATAGATAGATAGATATAGATAGATAGATAGATAGATATAGATAGATAGAGATAGCTAGATAGATAGATAGATAAATAGATATATATATAGATAGATAGATAGATAGATAGATATAGATAGATAGAGAGATACAGATAGATAGATATAGATAGATTGATAGATAGATCCCCGGACAACGTCGGGTATCCCTGCTAGTGTTAAATAAAGCACATTCGTCTGTAATCTGTGCTGATAGTGTTATTTACTGATTACTTGAGAGAGAGAGAGAGAGAGAGAGAGAGAGAGAGAGAGAGAGAGAGAGAGAGAGGGGTGAAATACTTATGGAGTAATTCCAACAAATATTTGCATATAATTATTTACATTGTGACGGGTAACATATAAACCTCATTTTAGTGTTGTTTGGAATACAATGTGTCGTTAGCATTACACGAACATCAAATAATTGAATGATAAACGATTATCATTATAACTAAGAACAACCTACTTGTCCATCTCTTTAACTCTATCACCTACTCTAGGCTTCACTTACTTCACGAGACAGGGGCACTGGATTGAGGTTATGTTATCAGAACTTGATATTACCACATATGTCCTACTTTAATTACCTTGGAGCCGCTAGACATAAATCCCATGTAATAAATATAGAAATTAACCAAAACACTACTACAGTATATTATATTATGAGTTACATTCCCCCTCCCATCTCTTTCTCACCAGAACTAGAGACCCTATATAGCAGGGTTGCCAAATGTCTCGGGCAGAATGTCGCTAGATATGCAGCAAAATTCCGCTAAAACTAGTAAAATACCACTAGATTATTCCCAGTCCAAATGATAATACTGTAATATTTTTAAATAGTATGCCTGCATAGTGCTAATCTTGCTTGTGGCACTTCTTAGGAGTTCATAACTGTAACAACATTTCTCACTTCTTTGTACGCCAGAGCGAACACACAAAATTGAATATACTGTGTCAGTATGCAGTCTGTTTCTAACTTTGGATTTTACTAAGTTCGGCTGACTAAACAGAGCCAACACACGATCTACATCAGCATTAGAGTGAGGGTGGGACAAAATATCCAGTGCTACTTGCTACAATATGTTGCTATTATAAGTTGTTTCCCTCATATACTTCAAATAAACCTTGACTGTTTGATAAATAATTGCCACCCGAACTTATTGTCATAAAACGTTTTACCTTCAGAAAATACCGCTAGCCACTAGATGGAAAATTTTGTCGCAGTGTGAGCACTAAAGTCTCTAGATCTAGCGACTTTTCCGCTGATTTGGCAACCCTGCTATATAGAGAGACTGGACACCGCCATCTTTGCTCTTTGTTTAGGAAAAATGTATAAGATGCCAGATACTACCAGTTAGTAATCTATTGTTGACATTCGTGGGCAAAATATTGACGAAAGTTGCATTCTTTCCATATACAGGTATATATTTTTTTAATTTTATAAGATCCCTGAAGTTATAAATACTATTATACGTCATGTATGCGTTATTTAAAGCACATAATAGGACGTGACGAGTTGCCAGACGACGCTACTAAACCAAGGCGGTTGACTGAAAGACGACCAGTGTTGCCAGGTGCAGGGAAATTTCTGTTTTAGGGAATATTGAAGTCCACACACGGAGATTATTATTAAAGATTGTTCAAGAGTAAACAGGGAATTTTCTATCAGACGAAATACCAACAAGACCGTCAGTGTTCAAGAGTAAACAGGGAATAATTGAGGTAAAAAGGGAAATTCTGATGTAGTTATAAGGAAATTTCGTCATACACTGCCAATCAGACCTGGCAACACTGAAGACAACAGTAGTAGTCAATGTGTTTAGTATATCTGTAAAACCTTTAATACTACGGTTAGTTTAATTAATTTTTGTATGAAAATGGTTTCCGTAGATGAATTACCAACATTTACATACTACTATTTACATGTTGTTCACATAAATATGAGGGAATTTATTTTCACAATAAATGGTTAAATACAGTATTTTAGTACTGATTCGTCACTATACAGTTCGACATTCTGTAAGGCTTAGGGAAGTTTTCAAGGAATATTTATGTTAAGTCGAAGATCAACTAAAAAATATCTTTGCTAGTTTATCTAAAGAAGATATTGTATAAATATAGCAACATTCTAACGAGTAATTAGTCACGCAACATAGTAAAGGCAAAATATACATTATGCCGAACCTGCTAGCAGACAGATACGAGAAAGAGCAAACATGGCGGACGATTTAATCAGCCAATCAGCGAGCAGCAAAAAATTTAGGCGTCCAGTCTCTCTATATAGGGTCTCTAACCAGAACCACACACCGCCATCTATGGAATGGATATGAAGGCTGCATCTTGTTCACAACGGAACATATAAGTTAACGATCCGATTATTTCTCGAGCATGTACAAGCGAACAAACACGTACACACACACTGCTGCCACATTTACAATATTTCATTTCTGGGTTGATATTTCAACTGTTGTCGGGTGTACGTGGTAAGTTGGTGCCGGCTCACGAGTCCCACATTATGACCAATCAGCAATTATGGCTGATGCTTGTGGTGGATATATGATTCTAGCTGCCACAACATAGTTAGTCAAGTCTTGGACACTGTTACCACTGCCTGCAGATCTCAAGACCTCCATCACTACTCGTCTAGAAGCATCAGTATCATCATGCCTCCAGGAACTCCTTTCCAAGGAAGAACTCGGAAACGAGAAGCCAACCGACCTCCTAAGAAGAATTAAAAGACCCATCAGAAACCATCAAGGCACCTTCGACAACACCATCCTGACCCACCTCTTTTACCAACGCCTGCCACAATCAGTTCAACTCAACATCTTCTCAGTGAAAGGAAAGCTATCCCTAGAGGACCTGGCCCAGCTAGCAGACAAAGTTATGGACTTCATCCCCAGCGAAACCACCATCTCCATCATCACCTCTTCGTCAGAGCTCAACCAGCTCAAGGAACTCGTTTCCAACCTTGCTATCCAGGTGAGCGAGTTCAAGTCTCAACTTTGACAACCCTCATGCTCCCGCTCTTCTATGCCAAGATTTCATACAGCAGAGACTCCCAGACCTCAATAGATACTGCTTCTACCACCACCGCTTCGGCCAAGACACCCACAAGTGACAACAGTCATACAGCTATCAACAAGGAAATGACGCCAGCAGTCACTACTGGCGCATAGTGCCTGTAACAGGAAATCGAGACTCTTCCACGTATGGGACCTACTCAACCACAAGTTCTTCTTGATAGACACTGTCACCGCTGTCACCATTATGTATCTGTGGGTGCTACCATTATGTCACCGCCGCTACTACCATCAAGTAGCCGTGGGGGTCCACATCTCTGCTTCTCTCTGTCTGTGGAAATACCAACCGGAACTCTCAATTATATTTCAGTGTGGCTATCTTTTACCAGCCAACTGTACAGGCTTACTATCCTTTGTTTGTCGTCTCTGCTTCAATCAACTCACTTACTCATACCGTTGATGAAGTACCCTTATTAGTCTTACTGGTGGGGAATATATTATAGTACTCAAAGGTTTAGAGTAAACTCATGGACTTGTCTCTATTTACTGATGTAGCTTATATATCAGTTACAGGTTACAATATACTAGACACAACTCGTATCTCTCTCATAGGGCTCTCTCTCTTAGGGCAGGACTTCATCCTCCCTCCTTTCTAACCCATGTTTGGGCTCCAAGTGCATCTCTCTTCTCTCGACCCTTCCTCACGTCCCTACCTAGTGCCACAGTGCCACACCCACTACATAAGTTACAGTTCGTGACAGTGACGCTACGTTTATACATGATATACATACACTTTAGCTACAAGATTATATAAGAATAATATGAGTATATATATATTGTCCCTTTCTCTACATACGAGATGACAATAAACAATTGATTATAGCATAGAGATTAACATACAGATAATACATAGAGTGAATCTAGCATTCAGAGCTCAGCACTGGCAAGTCTCCATCATGCCTCCATCACGCTGTCAGATCAGCACATTTCTTAAGATGTCATGTCCGGTGAACTGATTTGAACTGCTTTCAACCCTCACGGTATCTTCCTCACCTCCACACTCACCCTGTCATCAATATACACCGGATGCGATCTAACACCTTGTAGTTTTGGCCGTCTCCAAGAAGTGCAAGCATCAGCCCTATACTGGCGCCTCTGTGACTGGTACCATGAATACAACACTGATACATTATACAACATTGATACACGGCTACAACACCGGATCAGAGATCAGTGTTCTCTCAGCCACCTCCAGCCAGAGGACATTTACACACATCACATCTCTTTTTGCAGGTACCGGCTCCACAATCCCAGTCTACAAGAGACTCACCCTCAAGGTTGAACTCTACCTCCGCAGAGCCCTGAAATGGACTTTTTACATGGCAAATGTCTCCTAATCAATGTCTGGTGCCGACTTCCTCACTGAATTCAACCTCTCCATCAACCTGAAGTGCCGAAAGCTGTACAACCCACTCAATGGCATATTAACCAACACCTCTATCGCTGTGGAAACCAGCACACAGCTCTCGACAATCTCCACTTCAGACAGGTTTCCTATATTGATAAAATGTTATCCTACTCTCACACAGCCATACTTCGCAGTCACCCCAGTCAAGCACCACGCTTTACACTTCATAGAGACCAGTGGACCGCCAACCCAGTCACCCACGCCAAGGCCAGAAGACTCGTCCCAGAGAGATACAAACACACCAAGGCGAAGTTTGAGACCCTCCTCTACCAAGGTATCATCAGACCTAGCTCTACCATTTGAGCTTCCCTGTTGCACATCATCAACAAGAAGAACGGTGACATCAAACCCAGTGGTGACTACCGAGCCTTAAACAGTAAAACAATCATAGACCCTTACCCTATTCCAAACATCCAAAATTTCTCCTCTCAGCTTCCTACCTTTTTAAAGCTTTTCACCAAATTCCAGTCAACCCAGAGGACATCCTAAAGACAGCCATCATTACCCCCATCAGTTTGTTCGAGTACATCAGGATGACCTTCTGCTTCGCCTATGTAGACAACCTCCTCATCGCTAGCCCCGACAAAGAAACTCACCAGCAACATCTCACTAAGTCTTCGATATACGCGATACAACTCAACGTTGCCAAGTCTTACTTCGGTGTCAGCTGCACACAGTCCCTCGGACACACCGTCTCACCAACTGGCATCTTACCCACACTGTCTCGACAAAAAGCCAACCAGCAAATTTTCCAAACTCAAGACCTAACGAGATCTCAAGCGTTTCCTATGTATAATTACCTATTACATTAAATTCATACCTAACTGTACTACTCTCTTACAACCTCTCTACAACATACTAAATCCCTGTAAGAGAGGCCAGTCCATTACCCTAAACTGATCAGACAACACAGGACAAGCCTTCTACAATGCCACCGCCGCCATCATTGACGTCACATCACTGTGTTTTCCGGACCCTGACGCCACCACAGCCATCAGCAAAGATGTTTTGGACACTGGTATCGGCGCAGTCCTGCAACAACTCCACGGTGATAACTGGAAGCCCCACTCTTTTTTTCCCAAGAAGTTCAGCCCTGCAGGAGCCAAATACAGTGCATTCAACAGAGAACTTCTCTCTATCTACAAGGCCATCAAATACTTCTGTTACATCTTGGAAGGTAGGTAATTTCACATTTTTACTGACCACAAACCTATCGCACTAACATTCAACAACAACGAAGTCCCAGACATCTTACATATCTCAGTTCACCACGGATATCAGATACATAAAAGAAGTGGAGAATATACTTGCAGACGCCCTATCATAATCCATCAACTCATCAACCTCTATTCTCATTGACTACACCACCATTGTCGCAGACCAGTCCGATCACTCAGAGCTAACGCAACTCCTCAACAACCCAGCACTGAAAATGAAGAAAATAAATTTTCCTGGCACTAACATCTCTCTTTTCACGAAGCATCCACTGGTACCATCCGTCCTCCTTATATACCACCCACCCACAGGCTGGTACTTTTTCGACACTTTCACAATCTCTCCCACCAAGGAATACATACCTCACTGCAACTAATGACCTTATGCTTTGTCTGGACCAGCATCAACAAGGACGTCAAACAGTGGTCCCGCTCCTGCCAGCAGTGCCAAGCATATAAAAGCTACGGACACCAAGACACAACCTGCAACAATCCCACCACTGTCCGCCTGATTCGACCACATCCACATAGATCTGGCAGGCCCTCTTCCACACTCTGACAAATATAGATATCTTCTCACCTGTGTGGACCGCTTCACCAGAGGTTACACCACTAACCTACATCAACAGCACCACCGTGGCAAAACCCTTCATATCAGACTGGATCTCCCTATTTGGCATCATACTCACTATCACCCCTGACAGAGGTAGCCAATTCGAGTCGTCTCTGTGAAACAAATTGATGTCCCTCCTTGGCATCAATTGAATACGCACCACCAGCTACCACCTACAGTCCAATGGATTTTTCGAGAGATTCCACAGACAGCTAAAAACATCCATCAAAGCGGTTCTCTTCTCTCCCTCTTGTTCTCCTAAGTATGTGCACAGTCCTGAAAGTCTTCTGCTGAGTTGATATATGGCTCTACACTCCGCCTGCCCGGTCAACTCCTGGCGACCACTACCCCAGCAAACCCATCGATGCCCAGGACTTCGCAACTACCCTCACAGACCAAATGAGTCCCCTACAGCCCTCACCTCCTCGGTACTCTCCTTTCAAAACCTTTGTCAGCCAAAACTTAGAAACTTTCACTCATGTGTTCGTCCCTGGTGGCAGAATGAAGAAGCCCCTCCAGCAACCCCACTCCGGCCCCATCCCTGTCATTTGACGCCACGGCACTCCTGACACAGTCTGGGTTGACAGAGTGAAGCCTGCATACTTCCTACAAGCCGAACCCCCACCACCAATAACGAGTAGACCTCCACACAGCACCACCGATACTCACAGCACTCCAGGTCTCAAAAAGATATCGTTCCTCATCCTTCCGTCCTCGTCACTAGGGGGAGTAATGTAGTGGACTCACTCACACATATAGCAAAGTTACCCCTTAAAGTACTACTCGGTGATATTATTTCAACTCCTATTTTCTTTATCCATATGTGTCATGTCAGTCACCCCTGTGACCTAGCATCAAGTAGAGGTCACCTGCATAGGCCTACCCCTGCAGGCTTACCTTTTCATCTGCTCCATGCAACCTCGCTTACCTAAGTACAAACTGATTATAGCATATTATATTGTAAAATAAAATACTCTATCCAGCGAGCAAAATATAACGCATATATATATATATATATATATATATATATATATATATATATATATATATATATATATATATATATATATATATATATACATAAAGCCGAAATTCTGTATGTGTGTGTGTGTGTCCTCTATGCACGCCCTGATCCTTCGTCCTAGAGTGAAATTTTTTACATGGGTTTGATCGCTAATACTTGGGGAGTGTTTTGGACCTATAAAAAAAATGTTTTTCATGTTTTTCAAAAAATGTTAATGTTTTGAGGGGGATTCGAACCCCTGGATTAGTGACACGCACAAACTCTCTCTCTCTCTCTCTCTCTCTCTCTCTCTCTCTCTCTCTCTCTCTCTATTTTTAATTTCAGAGAGAGAGAGAGAGAGTGTGTGTGTGTGTGAGAGAGAGAGGTAATACTGGGTTTGGTTATATTTGTGTGTGAGAGAGAGATAGTGTGTGTGTGTGTGTGCCTGTGTGGGGAAGAGAAAGAGTGAAAAATAGATATAGTGTGTGTGAGAGATAGAGATAGATAGATAGCTAGACTGTGAGAGAGAGATAGAGAGAGACTGTGTGTGAGAGATAGGTAGATAGATAGATTGTGAGAGAGAGAGATAGACTATATATGCGGGAATAAGGGACAGGCTGGGGGGGGGGTAAAAAGCCTGTCCCCTACCGTCACACACCCCAAGCATGCCCCATACACACACATACACATACACAGACATACAAACACACACATCCCTACCGTACACACACACACACACAAACACACACATACACTAGGTAAGGTAAGGCTTGGGGTGGGGGGGTTGGGGGGTACGGGAATAGGTGGTGGTGGTAGTAGTGGAGGTGGTAGTGGTTGATGTAGTGGTGAACCTGTCCTATTCCTGTGTTACATTGGAGAGATAGAGAGAGAGAGAGACTGGTGTGAGAGATAGACTATATATGCGAGAATAGGGGACAGGCTTGGGGTGGGGGGGTTTGGGGGGTGCTGGAATAGGGGATAGGCTGGGAGGGGTTAAAAGCCTGTCCCCTACCGCCACACACCTCAAGCATGCCCCATATTCCCGCACCCCTCTAAACCCCCCCAAGCCTGTCCCCCTACTCGCGCAACCCCCCATCCCCCCTATCGTAAACAATACACACTAGGGTACACACACACATACAGTACACACACACACACACACACACACACATACACATACCCCTACCGCACACACACACACACACACCTACCGTACACACACACACACACACTAGGTAAGGTAAGGCTTGGGGTGGGGGGTTAGGGGGGTGCGGGAATAGGTGGAGGTGGTAGTAGTGGAGGTGGTAGTGGTTGATGTAGTGGTGGTGGTAGTGGTAGTGGTGGTAGTAGTGGTGATGGTAGTAGTGGTAGTAGTAGTGGTAGTGGTTGATGTAGTAGTTGTATAGTGGAGGTGGTAGTAGTTGATGTAGTAGTGGAGGTGGTAGTGGTTGATGTAGTAGTGGTGGTAGTGGAGTTTGTATTTGTTACATATCAGTGTTGTATTATTATATTCTTTGTTTATTTAAAAATCTGTGATCGTGTATGAACTTTCCAGGTGGAAGGGCGGCCGCAGGCTGCCAGCCCTCCGCAGGAGCTAGCGGCTCTTAGCCGCCCGAAGGGCGGCGGAGCCAGCTAGTATATATATATATATACTAGCAGGGATACCCGACGTTGTCCGGGGTCCCGGGGATCTATCTATCTCTATCTATCTATCTATCTACTTATCTATCTATCTATCTATATCTATCTATCTCTCTATCTCTATCTATCTATCTATATCTATCTATCTATGTCTATCTATCTCTATCTATCTATGTCTATCTATCTCTATCTATCTATCTATCTCTATCTATCTATCTATCTATCTCTATCTATCTATCTATCTATCTATCTTTATTTATCTATCTATCTATCTGTCTGTCTGTCTGTCTGTCTGTCTGTCTGTCTATCTATCTACCTATCTATCTCTATCTATCTATCTATCTATATCTATCTATATCTCTATCTATCTATATCTATCTATATATCTCTATCTATCTATCTCTATCTATCTCTATCTATCTATCTATCTATCTCTATCTATCTATCTATCTATCTATCTATCTATCTCTATCTATCTATCTATCTATCTATCTGTCTGTCTGTCTGTCTGTCTGTCTGTCTGTCTGTCTGTCTGTCTGTCTATCTATCTATCTATCTATCTATCTCTCTATCTGTCTGTTTGTCTGTGTCTGTCTGTCTGTGTCTCTGTCTGTCTGTCTGTGTCTCTGTCTGTCTGTGATTCTGTGTGTCTGTCTGTCTAAAAACATAATTACATTTACAGAGAGAGAGAGAGAGAGAGAATGTGGTTTTCTAGCAATTTTCTTTGATTGTTTAAGGAGAAACTATTTTTTTTTTTTTTTTTTTTTTAAATTTGATACTCTTGTCATAAGCTTTTGCGTACACCTAGAAGGCTCCTGTTTTCAGTTCCTGGTGTGTTAATTCAAGCTCTTTCATTCTGTAATTTTTTTTTTTGCGTACATGAAAGTTGAAAAATGACAAAATTTACCACCATTTGTCAGCTGGGGGGGGGGAAGGAAAAAAGTCGTTTTTAATTGGTTAATCATTGAAAAAATAAAAAAAATATAGGGCCAAGACACTCTTCATGTCTCAGCTAAAAAACGTATGTAAAAATTATTACTCTAGGTAGAACGATGTGGCTGTGTATAGCGGCTAAACAGACAGACAGACAGACACTCTGTTTTATATATATATATATATATATATATACAGTGCTGGCGGTTAGAGATGTCGCGGTGACGTAAACAACCTGTTCTTACTGATGAGGGGAAAATGTTCTATATGAAAATAGTTTTAATGAGGATACTCACCTAAATTAGTACCTGATAGGGTACCCTCGATTCTTTTTTAACATGTTGAGTCGTTTGGGAAGGGAGTCAGCCAAATTATGAAGGTATTCCAAGATAATATTGTCCCAGATATCTTGTATGGCTGCTTGAAGGCGTGAAAGTGAAGATGTGTCACGATCCTTTAGTTGCCGTTTAATATACGCCCATAAGTTTTCGATTGGGTTTAAGTCTGGTGAATTTGCTGGCCAAGGTTTTAGGAGAGTAACACCACAGAATTCAAACCAATTGGTAATTAAATGAGCGGTATGGCAAGGAGCAACATCTTGCATAAAATAATCAGAGTAGCATTTCTCCATACACTCGTCTAGCTCATCAAGTATGAGTTCAAAGTAATTATCTTTATTCATACGAACATTCTTAGGTAAAAATACCAACTTTCCCACACCATAGTACGAAAAACAGGCCACACCATCAATGAATCAGGATGTTTTACTGTGTGGTTAATATATCTGGGGTCATGGGAATCACTACCACGTCGGCGGTACACTCGACTTTTCTGGTTATCTGTAACTTCAAAAGTGGATTCATCCGACCACAACACCTTTCGCCACTCATCAATACCCCAGTCATGATATTGAGAGGCAAAAGCTAATTTTTTTTTGCGATGAACAACAGTTAACCAGGGTTTATGTACTGCGCGGCAACACCTGTAACCCAAGTCGCGTTTGAAATAATCCCGCACTGTCCTGTCAGCCACTCCAGCCAGCAAATCTGGGTTTTTAGTCTTTAATTCTCGGCTTGTGATGCGAGGTTGGACCTCCAGCTGTCTACCAATAACTCTCAAAGTCCTCTCAGTCACTTTCTGTTTACGCCCTGGTGGTTTGTATGGTGGTGGGATAGAGTCACTCCCGCCCTCACCAAATTTTTTTGTCCACCTATGTACTGTTCTTATTGATAATCCTGTGTTAGCTGAGATTTCTTTTCTTGGGACCCATACTAATTAGTAACTGGAGGGAATAGTGAACCAATACACACACAAAACTAGGGTAATTAGGAGCTGCAGGATCCCCCCCACTGAGAGTGTAAGGAAGCACTACTCACTACTCAGCTGCACTAGTCCGTTATATTGTTTAAATTTCCCAGACAAAGCTTAGAGTAGAGTTGCCAGATATCGCTACATTCTACAATCCCATATAATATTAGCCTACAGAGAGTAGCACACGGAAATTATGGTATATGGCAGCACGCCGGACTTCACGTCATCTCGCGCCATTTCTAACCGCCATCACTGTATATATATATATATATATATATATATATATATATATATATATATATATATATATATATATATATATATATATATAAAAAAACAAAATATTTGCATACTGTCAATGTAACATATACAGTCGTGGTCAAATATAATAATCCCTATAGGGGAAACTCACGTAAGAGTTTGACAGATTCCCTCTGTTCTTTAGAGGATAAACTTTTCAATAAATAGGTTAACTACCATCTTTTAATTTAATACAAGCAGTTATACACTACTTAAAACAATAACATCATATGTGAACGTGAAAATATTAAACAACAAATTGTTTGATATGTGGATGATTATTATTGACCGCGACTGTATAATTGCCCAAAAAAAGACTGCAACCAAATTTGCTGGTGTGTAGCAATGTCTGGCAACTGCTTCAAAGTAAACATTCGTTTTTTATCAATGGATCACTCAGAACCTCTAACTGTTGTAAGGATGAAGACAATAACATCCATCCATTCGAAGGCTGTAGGTTCTGAGTGATCCATTGATAAAATACGAGTGTTTACTCTGGAGCTGCTGCCAGATATTGCCATACACCAGCAAATTTGGTTGAAGTCTTTTCTTGGGCAACTGTACACTTCCATGTTGTAAAAAGAAACACATCGTGAATACCCTCACTAACAAATCAGGAAATATAGCTGCCCCTGATACAGGAATGGTTTCTCTATCCTACCATAGCAGTTAACGGACTAAACACGGCAAAAAGATGCTTCATAAGTTCTCATAGTTTTTGTACAGGTTAAAAAGGGGACAGCCTAAGTGGGTCTAGCAACAGGCTGTAACTGTCTGTCCAAGTAAGTATGAAGACCTAGAGTAATTGCCAATCATGATTACGTTTTGAGAAGTTGGAGATCTCACATTTGGTTTGCATACATAAGGAAGTCCACTTAGTTTTCGTTTTCAGAACAGTAGAATCTACTGTGTGTGTGCGTGTGTGTGTGTGTGTGTGTGTGTATGTCATGCAATAATTTTCCTTGTCCTAGCAGATTCACACTCGTCAGCAATGGGTCGAGCGAGTAGATTTGAGCGACGAAGGTCCCAGTGTCGTTTCTACTTGGGTAGAGAGCCTCTCAGAATTGACCCCGATGCTTATGCCTTTGCCCGCAACTCCTTCCTTCTCCACCAGTTTGATGAAATGTGAGTCTTTTGCAGACGTATAAATGCCAGGGTAGCCAAATGTATAACTATTTACTGAAAATGAGATACAACTCTTCATCAAGCACATATTCGCAAGAGTATGATTCATAGCCATATAATTCTTGAGCAAAACTATAGTTAGGTAGCTGGAATTGTAATAAAATACAAAACTCGACTTACAATATACACTGGAAGACATGCATTATGCCTGAAAGAATTGTGGCCCACCTTGGAGATCCATATAATTATAAACTTTTTAGTGCAACATTGAGTTATTATAATGCATATAATAATTTAGTAAGTAATTATTCAGCAATTGACTCACCTTACCCGGTTTGTATTAAATAACCTTAATTGTATTGGCTCAAAGAAGGTTTCAGAGGTTAAATTATCCCCTTCATTGCAAGTTCTTTTTTATCAACATATTTATTTTAATGTGAGGTCTTCCGATATGAATGCATTTATAAATTATAGTGCCAAGGAATATGGTGTATGAAATAACCAATCACAATCGCTTTACTATATTTATTGAAATTCCAGTAATACCAACATGAAATCAATTAATTATAGTCACACACGTTCACACTCATCCACACGCACAGCTAGCTAACTAAATACTTAAGTTACCCTCGCGAGTGACTCCCGTTTTCTATCAGTGTCCTCGAAATTATTGTCCTCGTTGTTTTCTTCCCGAGTATAATATATATTTTCCTCTAGTGTTCAGGCGATTTTCTATATTCTCCATTTTCTATGTTTCCTATTTTTCTATGTTCTTCAATTTTCTGTTCTTCAATATTTTCTATTCATCAATTTCTGCCTCCACCTCAGTTAATTTCCAGTGTCACATTATAAATTATCACTCGTCATATCCACGTGAATGAGTGGACGAGAGCAAATATTACGTGTGTAACCAAAGTGTTACATTCCCCAAACAGTCGTATTTTCATGGTGCTATTTCAGGACCCCTACTGTTACTTTAATTAATAATAAATATAAATATAATAATACGAGTTCGAGTATCTATGTGATTAAGTTTCCTAGACTCACATAGACACCTGTTCTTCACATCTGTAATTTTCAATGTCACACACATGGCACTCGTTTTTCTATATATATTATATCAAGTAGGATGCAGAACGCTACATTGGCATAAAACCTTGCCTCGTATCATTTGCTTTTCTGTTGCAAGTAACGTCAACAAGTGACTCCATTAAGCACTGGAGAAAAACTGGTGAATCACACCGAGAATTCTGGCATTCACTGTCCTCCTGTGTGCTACGTGACGAGACGAGAGGTCGAGAGGGCCACGTATGTGTTACAAGATGGTGAAGCCGAACTCGGAGTTCAAATTATTCACGTATGAGAGTTTTTCTATACTCATACATAAATTGTCCTCCCACTCGCAATTTTCAATGTTCAAACACATACCCAGCACTCGATCACGAATCGATTAGTATGCCGAAACTGAATGAATTCGACCATTAGGCTGCTACTCCAACGTGCGGCTGGAGGGCCACGAGAACGAGGTGTTATGCTTAAGCGAGTGGGAGATGAACTGACAGTTTAAATCACGAGGGCCCCCAGCCAGGCTATAGCTCCTCCCCCCGAGCTACCAGCTGTTTGGATTGGCGCCACATCGCAATAGTTTGAATCCTACTTCTGTCTGACTAGAACCTCGTATTATATATCATTCACACACCCAGCCATACATGCAATTTTAATGACGCCACGTAAATTAATCATGGTAATGATCCTCTTCACGAATCATATGGAGATTTTAAAAGAATATCTGTGTGCACGCAAATTAAATATTAATAAAGCATACAAGTGGGAAACGAAGGATTTTACAGTTACAGAGGGGGAGGGACGCAGGCTCAAACATGAACGGTGTCTCCTACTCTACCTCACACACTCCTGCTTTTTGCTTTCTCAACCACTAGGCTATGGCTAATGAAGCATTATTCCTATACTACATTGAATAATATGTCACGATCAAATCTGACTCGTGACAAGAATATTTGGCGTTCCTCCATTTGATTAAATGAAATGGAACACTATATATCATATACTAGCTGGCTCCGCCGCCCTTCGGCTAAGAGCCGCTAGCTCCTGCGGAGGGCTGGCGGCCTGCGGCCGCCCTTCCACCGCCCGAAGGGCGGTGGAATTTTCATACACGATCACAGAGTTCTAAATAAACAAAGAATATAATAATACAACACTGATATGTAACAAATACAAACTCCACTACCACCACTACTACATCAACCACTACCAGCTCCACTACTACCACCTCCACTACAACTACTACATCAACCACTACCACTACTACCATCACCACTACTACCACCACTACCACTACCACCACCACCACTACATCAACCACTACCACCTCCACTACTACCACCACCACCTATTCCCGCACCCCCTAAACCCCCCACCCCAAGCCTTACCTTACCTAGTGTGTATGTGTGTGTAAGGTAGGGGTATGTGTATGTGTGAGTGTGTGTGTACGGTGTGTATGTGTGTATGTACCCTAGTGTGTGTTGTTTACGATAGGGGGGATGGGGGGGTGCGCGAGTAGGGTGACAGGCTTGGGGAGTTTAGAGGGGTGCGGGAATATGGGGCATGCTTGGGGTCTGTGGCGGTAGGGGACAGGCTTTTTACCCCTCCCAGCCTGTCCCCTATTCCAGCACCCCCCAAACCCCCCCACCCCAAGCCTGTCCCCTATAGTCTATCTCTCACACACAGTCTCTCTCTCTCTCTATCTCTCCAATGTAACACAGGAATAGGACAGGTTCACCACTACATCAACCACTACCACCTCCACTACTACCACCACCACCTATTCCCGTACCCCCCAACCCCCCCACCCCAAGCCTTACCTTACCTAGTGTATGTGTGTGTCTGTGTGTGTGTGTGTGTACGGTAGGGATGTGTGTGTTTGTATGTCTGTGTATGTGTGTGTATGAGGCATGCTTGGAGTGTGTGACGGTAGGGGACAGGCTTTTTACCCACCCCCCCCTCAGCCTGTCCCCTATTCCAGCACCCCGCAAACCCCCCCACCCCAAGCCTGTCCCTTATTCCCGCATATATAGTCTCTCTCTCACATACAGTCTCTCTCTCACACAATCTATCTATCTCTCACACACAGTCTCTCTCTCTATCTCTCTCTCACAGTCTAGCTATCTATCTATCTCTACCTCTCACACACACTATATCTATTTTCCACTCTTTCTCCCCCCCCCCCACACACACACACTATCTCTATCTCACACACAAATATAACCAAACCCAGTATTACCTCTCTCTCTCTCTCACACACACACCCTCTCTCTCTCTCTCTCTCTCTCTCTCTCTGAAATTAAAAATAGAGAGAGAGAGAGAGCCTGTGAGGGAGAGAGAGAGCATGTGAGAGCATGTGTGTGTGAGAGAGAGAGAGAGAGAGAGAGAGAGAGAGAGAGAGAGAGAGAGAGAGTTTGTGCGTGTCACTAATCCAGGGGTTCGAATCCTCCTCAAAACATTAACATTTTTTGAAAAACATGAAAAACATTTTTTTTATAGGTCCAAAACACTCCCCAAGTATTAGCGATCACACCCATGTAAAAAATTTCACCCTAGGGCGAAGGATCTTGGCGTGCATAGAGGACACACACACACACACACACAGAGAGACACACACAGAATTTCGGCTTTATGTATATAGATTTAGGTAATTTGGAGGGATGCCTATACTTATTTGAGAATAACAATCATAATATAATATTATTGACTTACTTGTGCCCCTAACAAATCGACTCGTTCCAGTAACTTGAGTCTATCGTTTCTTGATTCCCTCTAATACCCAGTGATTGTTCCTTATTTGCCACAAACGTCCTTAGTAACAAGCTAGCATTTACCTCTAGTATTCTGACTCCCGACACTATAACTATCACTCGGTATTTGTCAAAACATCATCGTAGGACTACAGTCCCAGTGACGGTGTCACGATTACAAGTACTGTTCAGCTACACTGAATACAGAGTACTGTAATGGTTCACTATTATTACATTAAAATAGGACCAAGTCAAGATATGGTAAGACAAACATGAAGACAGTCATAACAATAATTTACTTACTGTAAAAATAATTATACACTCTATACATTGTAAATTAACCTTAGTTACTGCCTGGTTAACACCAACATGAAATTACAGTATCAATAACCAGCGAACACTGTAAATACTGAAGTTACACCAGAGAAAGTACTGAAACAAGTTACTCGTTAAACTCCCCCTTACAAGCTGTTTAATTACCAGTTACACATGAAATGAAAATAAACTGCAGCACCCGATTAATACTTCTTATTATTCTAGGTCAAAAAATAACACGTAACTGGAAGAAGTACTCAAGTTAAATAACACCACATAATAATAATACCCTACCAACAAAGCAAAATAATATGAAAATTATAATAATAGCTTACGGATTCTTCACTGGAGGTAGGTGACAACCAGGGGTGGTACTTATATAGCACTAAGGCCCGTACTAAGAGTCAGGAAGGTCGAGGGTGGAAGGTACAGGGGAAGGCATTAGTGTACCAATAGTCAGAGTCGTTATTGGAACGAAGGTCTATGGGAAGGTCGAAGGGAAGGCAAGGGTATACCCCTGTCTTTCCGCTGACCTTCCACAATTATTTCCAAACTTATACAAAACTACTGTGAGAAAATAGATATGATGAACTGAAAACAACATCAGATAATGTATGAAAAGGTGTTAAGTCGATACTTTTGTTTCGGGGAATGTGTGTGAGTTATTTATAAGACTTACGAATTCCTCCATGAGTTTGGGTAATCGCGGAAGGAGGTTTTGCTTGTCATTGAATAATTGTCATCTGACAGTTTTCAAAGTCATATTTTCAGTTAATAGGTAAGATATACTGCTTTTCTCATGATAATACAAATGTTGTAGAGTGAGCATGTCGTCTAAGACTATGAAAGATGAAATAGAGGAGATGAAAGAAGTATAATAATATTATCATTATTATTAGCTAATTGGCTACCCTCCCGCTCTACACTCAGCCTAGCCCCTCCCCCATCTCCTCCTTACCCTCCTCCCGTTACTTGAATTATTTTTGTCTATTCTTTAATTTTATAATAATACTTTGCTTTACTAAGTAATTTACACAGCATACATGTATATAACAAAATTATAATGCTGTTTTACACAAATTGAGAGCCATTGTGTATTCATTTACAATAATATTGGCAATACAGATCATCTATTATATATATAAACGGTCATCGTATTTTCCCTTCAGTTGTATAAAAACATAAAATGGAGAGGACGTTATCCCGTTCTCCTGCTTCATAATGCTGTTATATTTCCTGTATTATTTGAGTAGTTATTGAAATGGTTCTCTATATGTATAGAAAAGTATTATAATATTGTTATTTACATCTATATAGTGTAAATTACACTGTATTATTATAAAGATAATCAATATACGATATATTATTCAAGTTAGGGGAGTAAGGTAAGGAGGGGGAGGGATTGAGCTGGTAGGAACAGCCAGGATAAATCACTAGTGTAAGGATTGATGGTCTATACGAGGGTGTTACCTTCGACCCTGGTGATGGTCGAAGGTAACACCCTCGCATAGACCTTCCTGACTCTTAGTACGGGCCTAAGTTTTCGTATTAGCGCTATGATTCTGACCTAAGCCTCAAAATGGCGGATATTTGTCATAAATCCCTAAGAATTAGACATAAGTTTTTATGTCTCGTCACAACTCTCGTCATAGCTAGGATTGGGTCTGGGTATATCTTACAGGCTTAAGATTTTGTCATAAGCAACCGATAGTGTGTGGATTCCATATAAATCATGAAATTAGTCTCTGCCATCCCCACCAAGGCATAAACAAAGTAGTATACCGAGTGACCGAGTACAGAGGTAATCAAATTATATATAGAAATAGGCCAAGAATATTAGAGGGATAATACCAGGCCGTGAAAGGTAGAGACCCTATATAGAGAGACTGGACACCGCCATCTTTGATTTTTTTATCTAGTTTTCCGCGATACCTCTCAAGTTTGTATAGGAAAAATGTATAAGATGCCAGATACTACCAGTTAGTAATCTATTGTTGACATTCGTGGGCAAACTATTGACGAAAGTTGCATTCTTTCCATATACAGGTATATATTTTTTTAATTTTATAAGATCCCTGAAGTTCTAAATACTATTATACGTCATGTATGCATTATTTAAAGAACATAATAGGACGTGACGAGTTGCCAGACGACGCTACTAAACCAAGGCGGTTAGCTGAAAGACGACCAGTGTTGCCAGGTGCAGGGAAATTTCTGTTTTAGGGAATATTGAAGTCCACACACGGAGATTATAATTAAAGATTGTTCAAGAGTAAACAGGGAATTTTCTATCAGACGAAATACCAACAAGACCGTCAGTGTTCAAGAGTAAACAGGGAATAATTGAGGTAAAAAGGGAAATTCTGATGTTGAAGTTATAGGGAAATTTCGTCACACACTGCCAATCAGACCTGGCAACACTGAAGACAACAGTAGTAGTCAATGTGTTTAGTATATCTGTAAAACCTTTAATACTACGGTTAGTTTAATTAATTTTTGTATGAAAATGGTTTCTGTAGGTGTATTACCAACGTTTACATACTACTATTTACATGATGTTCACATAAATATGAGGGAATTTATTGTCACAATAAATGGTTAAATACAGTATTTTAGTACTGATTCGTCACCATACAGTTCGACATTCTGTAAAGCTTAGGGAAGTTTTCAAGGAATATTTATGTTAATTAAAGGTTATTAAAGGTGCCAGCGAGTGGCAGTCACTGGGACAGAGTGTAGCACACACTGTGTGTATGAAACACAATTATAGCACGCATCACAAGGATGATCCCTGTAATGTATGGCCCAGCGACCTCTCCACCCACCTGAGACCCGAGTCAGCTTCGGCTATGGCTGACTAAGCAGGAAGACCTCAGACAGCCGACTCAAACCCCCCACCCCCTGCTCACAGGGGTGGTATCCTCTGGCATCAGTGGTATTTTTAACAGTGTCCCGAGCAAGGATCGAACGCTGGGCCAAAGAATTGCAGCCACAACTGTTACCACTGTGCTAGCCAGAGGCTATAAACTATTAACTCGAAGATCGACTAAAAAATATCTTTGCTGGTTTATCTAAAGAAGATATTGTATAAACATAACAACATTCTAACGAATAATTAGTCCCACAACATAGTAAAGGCAAAATATACATTGTGCCGAACCTGCTAGCAGGTAGATACGTGGAATATCAAACATGGCGGCCTATATATTCAGCCAATCAGCGAGCAGCACAAAATTTAGGTGTCCAGTCTCTCTATATAGGGTCTCTAGGGAAAGGGACTGATGAGCCTAGTAATGTTTTCGTACCAAAGAGGCCTTATTTATTTCATCTTAAAGAATTTTGTCATTATTGCAATATTTATGTGATGTTCTATAACGTACATTGAATCATATTTTCAATGCAGAATTATAATACCAGGCCCCAATAAATAATATTCGACGAAATATGATTAATATCGTTTGGAGGTTTGGTAAACTCCCGACATGTTACCTGCAAGTCTTATTAGCATTTCCCTACATTTCACGAATTTTCTTCTTATACAGGCCTGGTATTATCCCTCTGCATTGAAAATATGATTCAATGTATGTTATAGAACATCACATAAATATTGCAATCATGACAAAATTCATTAAGATGAGATAAATAAGGTCTCTTTGGTCCGAAAACAATACTAGGCTACAGTATTTGTCTTAGCATTTCCCTATATTTCACGGATTTTCTTATTATACAGGCCTGGTATTATCCCTCTGCATTGAAAATATGATTCAATGTACGTTATAGAACATCACATATATATTGCTATAATAATAAAGCTTATTTAGATGAAATAAATAAGGCATCTTTGGTCCGAAAACGATACTAGGCTCGGGCAGTAGAACGTATAAGTCGGTATGTCTTGTCCATAAATATTAGTTACACACAATGTTTTTGCATTATTCTATGCATTGCATATAAAAAAAAAAGTACATTAATATGCGCTTCATTATTTTAAAATTTATTTTCACTATTTTCCTTTCTTTATTTCCTTAAATTATAACAATATTACAAAACAAATCTTACTACATTTAGCAGATAACTGTTTCAATCGTCTATGATTTTCACCCAGCTAAGTCTCGCATTAGGACGAAGACTTAGTGCTTGGGGCATGAAAGTTATGTCTTCATCTTAACTATGACGAAGTTTAGGATAAAATCTTTAATTCTTTATAAGTACCACCCCAGGTCCCTCTCAAGCCGTCACAATTGAGCTTTCTGGTCCCCTTACCACAACAGTTTAAAACACAGTACACTTTAACACAGTACACTTTAACATGTCTCAGTAATGAAGGATAATGCACCAGCGAAACTTAAAATAAAGTTGTCAGTGACTAGGACACCGAAGTTGCTGCAGCCATCTCCAGCGAAGTGTAGTCAGTGCGCCTGCCTCTTTGCCTCTGCCCACTGTCTGCCTGCCAGGTTACTCGTCAAGTTGGTTTCCTGATTGACGTCAGAGAGCGGGCAGGGCACTAGTTCGACGCCAGTGTTTGTAGTTCTCTCGTTTGCCCAGTTCATGCTTCTACTTTTGACACATGGTCGAGAGAATATGTGTTATGGCCCTCTCCTCGTTACTCCCCAGTGATATCTCCGCTACGCATTGTTATTAGTTACTTATTGAGACTGATGGAAATATTTTCCTGACAACTTGAACAATTTAATACAGGTTCTTAACCATTTACAACAAAAATACTTTACAACAAAAATGTTATATATAAATACATACGGGAATAATATTTATATATAAATAACCTTCACCATTTTTAACATAATCCACAAAATACAACCTAAACAGCTAAATACAGAAAAAATATATCTCTGGGGAGACATGTGCATAACAAAAGGTATATACGATACGTGTGTCAGTTGAACACCGACGCCTCCGGCACCAGAGATTTAGCCCCCATTAACCAGGAGTCCATCATAGTAAAATGGGGCGTTAACCAGGCTGCAATATTAACTTAGACCAGGGTATCGATTGTTGAAAAGTCTATACCGACACACTATATGATGTCTTGGAGTTTAGCTCCAAGGGACCTTACGCCAGTGCCCTGCAAGACCAAGTGACTCCAAGTGACTCGACCCTTGCTGGGACCTATCTCCATGTCCCTACCAGGTCCATTTGCCAAAGCAAGGCATTCCCGGGAAGATGACTCGGCACCCTGGGTTTTTTAACACAATATACTAACATTTGTTGGTCTCGTCTCAGACGAAGGGGAGGAACTTGTGAATCTACTTCGTGACGCTCGATTCGAGTGCAACGTATAGGGCTCCAAGACACACACGCAAACACACATTCTGCACCACATCCAAACCTATCAACACAGAATCAGATGCTTAACCATACATTATTGACCCATAATCTACTTTACCGTAGATCATTGATTGATTGATATGTTGATGCAACTAGGCATCTGACGGCGCAACAGATAGGGTCATATACCGCCTAACAGAATAATTGTTATGTACATAACTAATAAAACATAAACACCTGAAACGGATAGGCATTGTGATTAAAAGACGCACAAACTAAAAAGCACATTATTACTAAAAGAACCCTTCGACATAAAAAACAAAACATCAAACCATCTAAAAACCATAAATATCATAAAATCATTTTATGTGGAGGAGGTAGGAGAGGGTGTTCCCTCCAGCACAACAAGCCAAGAGGGTGAGCCCTCTCCATTAAAAAGCCTAGAGTCAATAATATGTGGCCAATGCGGAGATGGACAAGAGCCGTCTCCCACAGACGAGACAGGCCGCTGTAGCTAAACAAACCAAGGCGCTGGCAGATGTCGAGGAGATTGTTAGCCCCGACGGCCTCGTATCTGTCCTGCCAGCAGGAACGAATAGAGCATCTATGTAGGGTCGAAGGTCCACTGCAGGAACAGGATGACGCCTGGCAGGAGGCTGAAAATTGGAGACCATAGCCTTAGCCAGGGCATCAGCCCGCTCATTCCAGTCGACTCCCACATGGGCCGTGACCCAACAAAAAGATACTTTGCGGCCATGACGACCCAGGAGGAAAAGCCACTCGAGAACATCCAACACCAGAGTTTGGGAAGACTTAAATTTGCCCAAGGGCTGCAAGGCACTACAGGAATTGTTAAAAATAGTAAAAGAAGTCTGAAGGAGAGTAAAAATAACTTGGAGGGCATATAAAATGGCCGAGAGCTCAGCAGTAAAAATTGACATGACAGAAGGGAGCCTGCCGCCATGGCAAAAGTCAGGAATGACAACTCCAAATCTAACCCTAGCATCAGACTTTGACCCATCTGTGTACACAGGGAGGGACTCCCTGTGAGTGAAGGCATGTTCTAAAAACAGGGAAAAAAACACTTCTTGTCTGTAAAACAGGTGCAGGGGAAAACTTTTGAAAGAAGCCATAGAGCCAACCTGGGGATCCTCACAGAACAAATCAGGATGTCATCAATGCCCATCTCCTCCATAGCCTTCCTGACCCGGGAGCTAAAAGGTCATGGTGTTATTGAATGTGAAAGGTAGTAATGAGTAATGAGACATGATATCAAATGACACCACCAAGCAAGGAAGGGAGTCAGGAAGCCGATGTAATCGATGCCAACAACGAATCATCAAGGACTGGCGACGGAGATCAAGATGTGGCTGGTCAAAGGTTCCACCCCTCAGATAGGTTCATAGGTTAGACCAACAACCAATTGGTGACAGCCAGAGACCGTTGAAAAGTCCAAAGCGTCAAAACCATGATGCGTCGTTATTGAGGACCCTAGCTATTCCTCATGATGCACATTGAGGTCTTCCACAATGACAAATGACGCACGACTGTCCTCCGCTTGCACCCTAGCCAATTATGTTAACAAACAATCATTTATACCATCCTCCAGATCTGGGTTCCGATACGAGCTGTAAAGATAAAAGTTAAATCGTCTCCCACATACTCTCAAAACCATCATCTCACAGCAACCATATTCAAACTTTTTCTGTCTAAAACAACCCAAACCACGTCTAATTTGAGCGGCTAACCCATGAGACTGCAGCAAGTGAATATGCAGCGTGAGTTGTGTCTTCGTTATCAGTCGAGAGAAATTACTCTATTGTTACTTGCTTCACTGCCAAGCGCCTGTATTTACCACATCTTTCACCCCACTACTCTCAGTGAATATGGACTTCTCTTATACCAAACTCCCCTGTCCCTCCTATACTGCCTGCTGGACGTACTCTTATAACGTCTGTTTCCTCTGTGCTCCGTAGTCTTAATTTGGATATAATGGTTGCAGACGCCCCCCGGGGCCCCCTCCATGGATGCTACCAACACCCGATATGAGCTTTACACCTACCTCCAAATCGGAACTGCCTTCTCAACGCAGGCAATTAACTCTGGAACACGCAGAAACAGTGACGTCCTCCATCACAGATACATAGAGCCTCTACACTGCAATGAAAGCGGATGGTGCAGCGGGATGTTCCGATGCCCCACTGTCCGATACTTGCTGCCCCGGGCCGGGGCGCATATTAGTCAAGTCTGGAAGAGTATATTTCATAGGGAAAATTAGAGCCAATCAGAGCTCGAGCTGGCTGTCTGAGCCAATCAGCGCCTGAGTTGCAGTGTTACCATCTCTCTCTCTTTCAAACATACATACACACATACATTCTCTCTCTCTCTCTCTCTCTCTCTCTCTCTCTCTCTCTCTCTCTCTCTCTCTCTCTCTCTCTCTTATACACACACATACATCTATCTCTCTCTTATACACACACATACATTCTCTCTTTCTCTCTTTCAAACACACACACATATTTCTCTCTATCTCACACACTATCTCTCTCTCACTAATAATATTATCTCTCACACACACATACACTATCTCTTTTTCACACACTGTCTCTCTTTCTCTCTCTTACACACACACACTCTCTCTCTTTTCACTCTCCCTCTCTCTCTCTCTCTCACAAACACACACACACAGAAAGAGAGAATGTATGTGTGTGTATAAGAAAGAGAGAGAGAAAGAGAGATGTATGTGTGTGTATAAGAGAGAGAGAGAGAGAGAGAGAGAGAGAGAGAGAGATGTATGTGTGTGTATAAAAGAGAAAGAGAGAGAGAGAGAGAGAGATGTATGTGTGTGTATAAGAGAGAGAGAGAGAGAGAGAGAGATGTATGTGTGTGTATAAGAGAAAGAGAGAGAGAGAGAGAGAATGTATATGTGTATGTATGTTTGAAAGAGAGAGAGATGGTAACACTGCACCTCAGGCGCTGATTGGCTCAGACAGACAGCTCGAGCTCTGATTGGTTCTAATTTTCCCTATGAAATATACTCTTCCAGACTTGACTAATATGCGGCCGGGGCCTGCCGCTTGATGTAGTTGGTCCACACCTGCAGTACCAACAGGTTTTAAAGGTACTTCTGCAGGTACACCACCATTGTTTAGGTGGATTTAAGTAGGTTATAGTGTAAATACAATATTTCTCTGAATTCTCGTGTTTTATTCTGATATGTTTTCGTGATATGAGTGTGTGTGTATGTAGTCATTGGATTTCATAAGCCCCGCCTACCCTTATGTTTTGTTTTCTGTCTTTTGATGGACGCCACGGCGTAATGAAAAAATAAATATCTTTTTCTTAAAATTCATACAAATATCTAGAATGAATTATTCCTTTTGATGTATTCAAATGGTCAGCTGTAATTTTATCTATATTGCCTTTATCAAAAGGGACAACATTTTAAGAAGTACTGACTGTGTATTAATGACGGCTTTAGCTAAAATGTTCTTATCATATATGTTTATATTTTTTTGTGGTGCCCTACTTACCTTTTTTTAATTGTGTTTGTTCCAAGAATGAATTTCTTGCAGCTCTCCTTGTATAATGCAATAAACTAAATATCGTTTAGCTTCTCCCGAATTTCTTCATATGAGTCTGTTTAGTCATCAATCTTTGGGATGAAGCTGTACTCTTTATCCAGTTTTTTAGATATCATTAGCGACTACGTTTTTAAAGTACCCTTAAGGGGAGAGTATACGTTTGGTACAGCTGGTCAAACTCCCGTGAGGCCCACCCAGCGTTGTCAACGTTGGCCGAGATAACCCCGAATCACTAGTTGTGAGCTCTGCTCGTTCGAATCATTCACTGGTGGGAGGGAGAAGTAAGGAGGGGTTTGAGGAGGGTAAGGGGGGGTGTGCCTATACAAGAGAGATGAGAAATGATTTTGGGGAAGTGAAAAATCTGTGGATACCCAGTTATCAATTATTAATATACCGATATTCGTGTCAATTATTAACATAATTAAATATATGATTAACTTTTTAATATTATGATGCATCACAAAACCGAGGTAACATTATTGTATACTTTTTTCGTATAATATTCACTGGCTATTATCATGCACTAAATGCTGAAAAATACTTACACAATAACTGAATAAGAATCATGAACCAGAATGCTCTTTATTGAATGAAACAAATGTGAATAACTTCATATTACATGTGTTAAGTGTTGATACCACTAACACACTTCATTATCCCCCGTATCTATCTAACAGTTTATAATCAAGGCTCTCATTATCCCTCACGTGATAGCAGCCTTGTAATATTCTGAATATTTTTAATAATAGCCAGTTGTTTTGAATTATTCGAATTTGACTATGAAACCATTGTTTTGTCATTTGTCTTTTGGTAGCAAAAATGATTTGCTCTGAATCTCTCTTTTCTGTGGGCATGTAATATACTTATATACTGTATATAAGTCAGTACACACACATAACATAATATTTTTGGTGACAGAGGTTCTATTGGTTTTATCTGTCATGAGTTGCGTGAGAACTATATATATTCATTATTATTTAAACATTGTAATAGTTCCATCAAGTAATACATGGGATGCACAGTTGAGGTTTCATCAAACAAGTTAATAAAGAACCTGGCAACCATTTTCAAAATTTCTTAAAATTAAACTTTATTGAAGGCGTGTTAAGGTCTGAAATCCTGTATTTCCCATCATACAACACCTTCCCATTACTCATACGGTTGTATTTATTGCCATATTGGTCTTTACTGTCTTCTGCTACAAGGTTGATATTAGTGTGAATCTCCATATACATGTTGCCTTGTGAACTGACTGACTGCACCACCTTACACATTTTCAAGTCATCAGGTCTACCAACATGTTGGAGAGGGAATATTTCCACACTCAGTCTTCAGTACCTTTACCAGTTTAGTGGTTTTCAACCAACTTATAATTCTCTTCGAGTATCAAAACTAATGTGGGTTAATAAGACTAGAGTCAACGTCAGTCTCTAATTAATGGAAAAAAAATACAGTTGACAAGCCTGTGTGTGTTGGACACAATCTCCCTGGCCTCTGCTCACTAGTATTTTCTGCTAAAATAAAAATAATTTGCTACCTAGAAACAGATGAAATACCGAGAAACTAATAGTAAATTACCAAACAGCACGTGTTCACTATATTCAATACAACAGACTAATATTAAAAGTATTCAGAATTACAAGGCTGCTATCACGTGATGGATAATGAAAGACTTGATATTTGACACGACTATTGTAAACTGTTAGGTAGATACGGGGGAAATAGAAGTGTGTTATAGGTATCAACACTTGACACATTTGCTTCATTCATCATTATTCTTATTCAGTTATTGTGTAAGACATTTTTTAGCGTTTAGTGCTTGATGATAACCATTGAATATTATATAAAAACATTATACAATAATGTTACCTCAGTTGTTTTTGTGTTACATCATAATAAGAAAAAGTTAATCTTATCTTTAATTATGTTAATAATTGACACGAATATCGGTATATTAATAATTGATAACTGGGTATCCACACATTTTTCACCTCCCGAAGAATAATTTCTCATCTCTTTTATAAGCACCCCCCCCCCCCCTTACCCGCCTCAAACCCTTCCTTACTTCTCCCTCCCACCAGTGAATGGTTCGAACGAGCAGAGCTCACAACTAGTGATTCGGGGTTATCTCGGCCAACGTTGACAACGCTGGGTGGGCCTAACGGGAGTTTGACCAGCTGTACAGTTGGACACATGAATGGGTGGTACAGCCCAAGTGAAAGATGGTCAGTTTCTCCCAATATCAAGTTCCTTTGTACCAAATAGGAGACATTATTGGCAGAAGTCAGTATTGAGGATGGTAATAAAAAATAAGTACCTGATAATAGACACTGGTTACTCAAATGGGACAAGTATCTTTCACCTGGGCTGTACACCCATTCATGTGTCCAACTGTAAAGTCATGGTCTAATTTACTGCAACACCTTCCAATGAGATGGCTTCGAAAAATGATCCGAAACTATAGCTGTTGGTGTGTGCAATTTTGGTTTATAAAATTAACTCAAATAGCACGCTTTTATTCACCAGGTTGCAGTACTTTAGACCATGACTTTACATACAGTCTCCTCCACTCCCGCTTTCACCAGTTTAGCGTTGCCAACGTATACACCCGGCATCGTGTGAGCTACCAGTTCCGACTCTCGCATCTGAAATACCTGACATCAACCCTTACTCTTACTGGCAGGTGTTTCGGATGGTGACCTGTTGACCTGTTGCCGGAACTGTAACCTCGCCTTAAAATGTTGTTCTTCGTAATTTTATCAAAAGCTGCTTTTGTTGAATCATTGTCAATGAATGTCATAAAGCTATTAAGATTTTCTCGAACATTTAAAAGTTTCAGTTTAATTGTTGCGATGGTTCCAAAAGAAGAGAATGAATTGAACAGTAATTCATAGTCTGTATGAATAATTAAGCCATTGCATCATCGTACAGTACATGTAATTCATTATATCCGTTAGAATTGCTTTCTGAACTCCTTACCCATCACGGAGTCAAACAAGGGGAGGCTGGAGACCACAACCTCAGAGATAGTGTGAGTGTATGCGTAGGCTACCATATTTAGGTATAAAAGACACCTGTGGGGTGAATGGGGTGGCTACCTTACAACAGGAATAAATATGCTATTTAATATTTTAACATTATGTCTACACACTCAGAATGCGGAGGATGCGTTATGGGGGCTTGATCGAGCGTGTGAAACAAAGCTACTACCAGACGCCTTGCGAAACTGAGGTTCCCCGCACTGGTCCACAGGCACTGACTCTCAATCAGGTGCAGTAATTAATGACTACTTTCGTATGAATTTGAATTGCAGGAGAGAAACAGTAGGTCCAATACGTCTAACTCATCAATGTGGTGGGAACCCGGGCTATCGTCGCACTTGGTAACAGTGTCGTACAAAGACGAATCTTTATAATGGGTTTTACTCGTCAGCTGGATCGAAACAAATCTCGAGATTATGCTTACTGTGTTTTGTTCTAAATCTAATGAATTAATTATTTAAAATGAATACATGAGATGAGTGTGTAGAGTTTCAAAGATTTCACAGAGTGAAAATACTGAAGTGCGTGAAAGATCTGAAGTAGGCAAATTATTTGATTAAAAATAAAAGGAAAGTGTTCTAAGATGGCTCAGGCATGTGAATAAATGGAAAATAATGAAAGATGAGAAAAGTGTATTAATTTTGAAGGGCAACGAAAAAGGGAGAGCCGTCGAAGATGTATGATTCGGTGAGTGATTGTGTAAGACAGATGTAGCAAAAGAACTTCTGTATGGTAGAGAAAATTGGATTGATTGATTCTTTCATTCATTGATAATAGGCACCGCAAGAGCAATGTCATGTGGGACCAGAGGAAGATGATAGAGAGGTGGAAAAGCAAGCACAATACGTTCTTGTAGAATGTTCATGTTTTATTTGTTTTTATTATTGCGTAGTGGCGTCAATCAACAGACAGGCAAAAATACATAAAGGTAGGCGAGACCCATGAAAAGCCAATGACTACACACACACACACCATGAAAACATAACGGAACCATGCACGAGAATTCGGACTTAAATCTACCAAAACGAGGGTGGCGTACCAGAAGTTCCTCCCAAACCTGGTGGTTCAGTAGGTATCCACAAACCACATCAAGTGGCAGGCCCCGGGCAGCAAGTATCAGACAATGGGGCAGGCCAGACAATAGTGTTCTATAGGGATAGTAAGTGCGCTCGACACAAGCAACACTCAGTGAAGGGAGGCTCACCCTGCATCCCAGCAACCAGTCACGTTAGCCAGTAGCCAAGCCTCAAACGAGCAGAGACTACATTGTGCCTCTAAACCATGAGGTCCCGACGACGGTAGAAATATTTATGACGGCAGACACACTCGTAGTGGGTGATCGAGATGATGCGTCGCCGTACAGGGAGGAGAGCGGCGGAGCAGACTCTTGAGAGGTAACATGTCAGGGAGAGAGAACGTCCAACACCACGAGGAGGCAGATGGCAGGCTTCCTTTCCCGAGTCTATCAATAAACATTGACAGTCAGGTTACGATGACGCATTAATGCCACAAACGATAAAATCTGCTGAATAACAGTAGAATGTGTAGGCTGAACATTAGAGAGGGAATTAAAAGGAAGGTTTGTAGTAAAAAAAAAGAGGCCAGATTTCACTCCACGTTGACAAATAAGACTAACAGCATCTAGAATGATATACAATTCACACAATAATAAGCTAGAGTGGACCACTGAGAGTGGTTACAGAGACTATAGCCAACCCAGCCCCCTGGAGGTGACTCCAATTCAGGTGAGAAAACGGCACAACCTGCTGTACCAATCACTTGCAATGAGCCATCAGTGTAGAGGTAGTATGGATCTCTGATGGAGGACATCACTGTCTCTACGTGTTACATTGATAACTGCCGCTGTAGAGAAGGCAATTCAAATATGAAGCTCTCATCAGGTGCTGGTAGCATACACGGAAGGGGCTCTTGGAAGAGGTCTGCAACCATTATATCTATATTAAGACTACGGAGCATAGAGGAAACACCTTATAAGAGTACGTCCTGCAGGCAGTATGGGAGGAACAGGGGATTTTTAGTCTAAGAAAAGTCTTGACAAACTGAGAGTAATGGGATGAAAGAGTTGAATCAAAGCAGGGGAGAGGTAATCAACAACTGAACGGATAAAAGGATTATTGATGGTCCTGGCGGCTACTTGGATGTAGATGCCCGAGAAGTTGTTAGTGACCCAATGAAGTGGTGTAAGTTGGCGCTGGAGGCAACCCAACAAGTCCTGGACAATGAGATGGTCTTGAGGTCTGGCAAGGACAACCAGCCAAATATTGACAGGTGCACCCAGGTAGCGGTACTGGGAACACAAGAGAATGACAGTCCTTCCAATGGTGAATACGGGCCAAGCTTGAGGAAGGCGACAGGTGAATATTCTGCTCCTACCTGGGGAGACAATAATGCCACAGTGCGAGAAGGCCACAGAGAAGGAGTCAAGAAACCTCTGGAAATCCCTTGGCGAGGTAGAATGAATACAGATATCATCAGCATAGCACGTAAATATATTTCCAGGAATATCAGGTAAAGAAGTGAGTAATCGATGCATCAGAATGTTAAATAACAATGGGCTGAGAACATTCCCTTGAGGCGTACCAAAATAAAATATGTGCAAAAGACTGAGCGCACCACTGAATTATATACGGGAGGTCCTGTTACTCAGATAACCCCAAATCCACCGTAGTAGATTATAATTATCCTTTATTAGACTAGGCTGGGATTCTCAAACTGTGATTTAATGAAGCATTTTTGGGTAATGGTCGGTAAATGGGTTTTTGTGAAGGATTTGGGTATGCTGAACACGGCCCATGTGTTTATCATGCCATCATCAGGCTAATTAGGTCAATTAGCAGAGGTTAAAGGTCAATGAGTGAAAATCCCTAAAAAATCCCATATTTGTATTTTTTCTTTCAGGCAAACATCACAGTTTCCTGATGCTTGAAATACTTTGGAGGAATCAGTTGTTCCAGATTTACAAACACTGTAATATGGCCCTTAATCTCGTGTTCGCTGAGAGGATTGATGGGATTCGTGAAACTCAGGCTAGGCCAACCCAGAATGTTGTTGTGTAGATGTAATTGGTATAATGACTCCATGGACACAATACAGAGCCATCGTACCGGTACCACGCCATCGTCAACACCAAAACACACCGATATCGAAATACGAAATCAGCCTGACCTCATCAAGCCTAACCTTCCTCAACCTGACCAGTTTTACCTTCTCCAACCTAACCCCATCAAACCTAACCTGACCCCAAACCTTTCTTTCCCTAACCTGACCTCATCAAACCTTACCTTCCCCAACCTGACTAGTGTGACCTCCAACTTGACCCCATCAAACCTAACCTTCCCTAACCTGACCCCATCAAACCTACCTTCCCTAACTTGATCCCATCAAATCTACCTTTCCCTAACCTGACCCCATGAAATTTATCTTTCCCTAACTTGACCCCATGAAACTTAACCTTTCCCAACCCGATCCCATCCCAAGTAAGATGGCTCTGTATTGTGTCCATGGAGTCATCGTACCAATTCCACCTACATCTACTGTAGTAACTCAGAAATTGATCTCTCCACGGGGAGTAGAACCAGGGACCTCTGGGATGCTAGGCGGAAACTCTACCAGTACTGTACTAAAGGAGTACTCCTCTAGTCTAGTGATGAAATTCACCTTTTCACATCACTACACAACAACAACAACAACATTCTGAGTTGGCCTGTGTTTCACGAATCTCATCAATCCTCTCAGCCAACACGAGATTAAGGGCCATATTACAATGTTAGCAAATCTGGAACAGCTGATTCCTTCAAACTATTTCAAGCAACAGGACACTGTGATGTTTGCTCATCATCTAGTCTTGTTTGTTTCCAGGTGTACTTTAAAGGAATCAAGACACTCCAATGTACCATAAGTATAGTACCACCTTAAGGATACATTCTTTTGCTGGGTGGTAAATTGGAAGATCTCTGATTCCTTCAAACGATACCTTGAGGGCATCTGTTTCCTGGCATACTTTTAAGGAATCAAAGCACTTCAATTTCCGTACCAAAAGTGTAATTAGCCCCATAATTAAGGCCCATATTCCTGGTGGTCCTATAACTTCCCTCTCCATGGATAGTTGGACTCACAGCTGTATATAATTATGTCTTCACCTGATGGTGTGCCAAGTAATAATGCATTCAATGTCAATCTTTGTATATCATACATAATAATATCTTCCCTGGCATATGTTTACAACTTCCATCCATAACTGAGAGAATGCCTTTTTCTTTCAATTTTTCTTCAAGTTTTCCATTAAATTCATATTTTGAAATCACCAATACTCCCTTATAATAACAGATCTGACATTTTCCTTCAGCTATATGCAAAGCCAGCAGATAGTGTATGATTTAAAAAAAAAATCGGAAAAATATACTCAATGACCTTTGACCCTTAATTGACCTAATTAGACCCAATTAGGCGACGGATAACTAACCTAACAACATAAACACTTCTTGAAAACCAAAATCATGCCTAAATATGTATACTCTGAAAGAAAAAAATACAAATATGGGATTTTTTACTGATTTTCACTCATTGACCTTTGCTGCTAATTGACCTAATTAGGCTGATGATGGCAGGATAAACACCTGGGCCATGTTCAGCATACCCAAATCCTTCACAAAAACCCATTTACCGACCATTACCCATAAATGCTTCATTCATGTTAAATAAACGTCTTTTGAGAAAATCTGCCAAGTCTGTATCCCAAAGTCAACCACACTGTCACTGGAGAGACGAGAGTACAGGTCGACTAGACAGTGGTGTGTGCTCCGCTGGGGAAGGAAACCAATCATCCATGGAGATAGAACAGGAAGTATGGGAAATAGTGAAGGCTTTGGGATGGGTATTATTGTGATGCTGGTCCAGCTTCGTGTTACACAACCATCATGAAGACAAAGATTGTGCAGTCGAAATAGGATTCCCAGGAACTTGTTGATGTAGGTGCAGCACAGTATGAGTAATACCATCATCACCAGGGGAAAAAGTTCTACTCCGAGAGAGAGAGATGCTCTGCATCATTGTGAAGGTGACTGTGAATTTAGCTTGATATTCAAATTATCAAAGACTTACCTTATTTGGTACATATATAACTCTCATTGGTTGGCTGCAGCGAGATCAGACCAGGGTTAATTCCCTGTAACCTGTCTCAGTCCCTTGACACTAATAAGGAAACTTAAGTCACCTAAACGGTCACAGAGACGTCTTCATGGTTCCTCTGAGGCACTTGACTCAATAGATGTTCCTCCTTATAAAGCAACCATCTCTAAGGACTCATCCATAGTTTCTTCTCAATGTCACCAGAAGCGTTCTCGTGGCTCTGATGAATCTCTTGATTCAACAGAAGTTCCTCCTCGCAAGTTTTCTTCAGGACTATCAGAGGAGCGTGAAGTTAATGTGGATGCCACTGATGTCGCGACTTCAAAAGATTCAGTTTCTTCTCCGCTAGAACAGCAGAGTGATTCTACCACCTGTATTATGGATGTTGATGTGTCTGCCTGTGTCAGTGATACCACTGCTGCACAGGACAATACCAATGTAAATGCTTCTAAGAATATCCCTGCTCATATACCTTCATCTTTATCAAACATATCAAATGCTTCAGGGACTCGTCAGCAGGTCCCAATTACTACCCCAAGTACTCGGGTTCGCTCTTCTAGTGGCCCAGGATTTGACAAAAAGTATCGTTTGAGTAGACCCTCAGGTCGAGGTGGTAGTGGGAAGTACCTCCATGAGGCTTCCCATAAACCAGGACCAAAGTAACATTTTTCAAGGTCCTTCAGTGGAATTGCCGTGGCTTGCGTGCTTCTTGGGAAGAACTTCGCATTCTTCTCTCTAGTTTCTCTCCTGCATGTGTTTCTCTTTAAGAGACAATGCTTGGGGACTACATTCCTGCCAGTCCTCCAGCATATTCTGTATTTTATTCAAATTCATTTGAAGGGCAGGGTCACCATGGTGGCTCTGCCATCCTAGTTCGTCGAGATATTCCATGCACGAGCCTGGAGCTTGACACACCGCTCCAGGCTGTTGCTGTTGAGGCTTTTATGGACCGCCCCTACACTGTGTGCAGTCTATACCTTCCTCCCAGTGTTACAGTAGAGAGGGGTGATCTCACCCGTCTTGTACGGGACCTTCCTTCTCCCTTTATTTTATTGGGTGATTTTAATGGTCGTCATCCTCTGTGGGGTGATAGTTCGATCAACCCCAGGGGTGTTTTATTAGCTTCTTTTATTGAGGATGAGGGATTAAGGGTTTTAAATACCGGAGATGTGACACATTTTAATAGCCCAACTGGGACTTTTACCGCCATTGACATTTCCCTTTGCTCACCCAGTGCTCTGTTAGATTTTACTTGGAGAGTGTTGCCAGATTTATATGGTAGTGACCATTTTCCTATACTTTTAGAAGGTAACAAGTATGAACCTCAGTCTCGTCTTCCTAGGTGGAAATTAGAGAAGGCTGACTGGCAGTTTTTTAGAGAGCTAACATCTTCGGTCTCTTCAGTAGCCGATTTTGGTAGAACTGATGAGGCTGTAACATATTTCACTGATGTACTCCACTCTGCCGCTCTCAACTCTATCCCTAAAACTTCTGGCTACTTTCCCAAACGTCCTGTCCCTTGGTGGTCACCAGTCTGCACCAATGCTGTGCGGGAGAAGCGCGCTGCTTTCTCTCACCTTCGTCGCAATCGTGGGGACCCAACTCTTTTAGAGGACTTCCAACGGGCAAGGGCCCGGGCTAGACGAGTTTTAAAAGAGGCACGACGTGCATCTTGGAAGGTCTATGTGTCTTCAATTAATAGTAAAACTCCACTCACTCAAGTGTTCAAGAGAGTCCGTAAGATGGCGGGGAAGTTTTCTCCTAGTTCTCCACCTGTACTTAAGGTCAATGGAGTTCAGATTATGGATAGTTTGACAGTGGCCAATACCATGGCGGAGGCTTTTGCTAGAGTCTCCAGCCGTGACTCTCGACCTCTGGCTGTGAGACATGAGTTAAGAGCCAAGGAGCGTACAGCCCTGAATTTCTCAGGGAATGAGAATGAAAGTTATAACCATATATTCACCCTGAGAGACCTGCATTCTGCTCTCTCTCTCTCTGTGGGGACATTTCTCCTGGGCCAGACAACATCCCATATGCAATGTTGCGACACTTGGGTGAGGAGGCAATCTCATTTCTCTTAGCTTTATATAACAGAATCTGGGTGGAGGGTGTCTTCCCTTCTGGGTGGAGGGTTGCTACCATCCTTCCTTTCCCCAAGCCAGGCAAAGACTCTAGTGTTGCCCTCAATTACCGACCAATTGCTTTGACCTCATGTTTATGTAAACTATTTGAGAAGATGGTGAATGTCAGACTGGTATACTTCTTGGAACGGGGTGATTTTCTGTCTCCGTCCCAGTCGGGTTTTCGTAAACATCGTTCCACTACAGATGCTCTGGTCAGGTTGGAAGCTGCTGCATGTGAGGCCTTTGCACGACATCAACACCTTGTTTGTGTATTCTTTGATTTAGAGAAAGCATATGACACTACATGGCAATATGGTATCCTGCAGCAGCTCCATGTATATGGCCTGCGAGGTCGCCTTCCACGCTTTCTTAAAGAGTTTCTTAGTGGTCGCAGTTTTTCTGGTACAGCTCTCTCAGCTTCTGTTGCACAGGAGGAGGGCGTCCCTCAGGGAAGTGTCCTCAGTGTCACATTGTTTGCAGTAGCAATTAATGCCATTGCCTCATCCCTTCCTGACGGTATAGCCAACTCGATGTACGTTGATGACCTAGCAGTCTGGTTTGCTGCCTCCCGTATGTCAGTGGCGGAGCGACGCATGCAGCTTGCCCTTGACAGAGTGTCACGTTGGACTGGTTCTCATGGGTTTCGATTTTCTCCTGCCAAGACGGTTGCTATGCACTTCTGCCGCATCTGAGGTGTCCACCCTGATCCGGACTTATTCATGTATGGTCATCGGATACGCTGTGTCGAGGAGACTCGCTTTTTGGGTCTCCTTTTCGACAAACGTTTGACTTGGGTTCCTCACTTACGTACACTTAAGGTCTCTTGCCTCAAAGCTCTTAATCTGTTGAGGGTTCTGAGTCATATTACCTGGGGGGCTGATCGGGCCACCCTCCTTCGCCTATACCGTGTTTTTATTAGGTCAAAACTTGATTATGGGTGTGAGGTGTACTCCTCTGCCACAGATGTCCGTCTCAGAGTTTTAGACCCTGTTCATAATGCTGGGATACGTCTGGCAACTGGAGCGTTCAGGTCATCACCAATCCCCAGTCTCCTGGTGGACGCTAACGAACCACCTCTAGATCTCCGTCGCCAGTCCTCATTGGTTCGTTGTTGGCATCGATTACATCGACTTCCCGATTCCCTTCCTTGCTTGGCGGTGTCATCTGATATCATGTCTAATTATTACCTTTCACATTCTCGTACACCTTGGCCCTTTGGCTTCCGGGTCAGGAAGGCTATGGAGGAGATGGGAATTGAAGATTTCCAGATTCGTCCTGTGAGGGTCCCCAGGGTGGCTCCATGGCTTCTTCCACAAGTTTTTCCCTGCACCTGTTTTACAGACAAAAAAGAATCTTTTCCTCCTCCAGTGGCTCGATCCCTGTTTTTAGAACATGCCTTCACTCACAGGGAGTCCCTCCCTGTGTACACAGATGGGTCAAAGTCTGATGCTGGAGTTGGTTTTGGAGTTGTCTTTCCTGACCTTTGCCGTGGTGGTAGACTTCCTTCTGTCATGTCGATTTTCACTGCTGAGCTGTCGGTCATTTTATATGCCATTCAAGTGATTTTTACTCTCCCTCAGCCTTCTTTTACTATTTATAGTGATTCCTGTAGTGCCTTGCAGGCCTTGTGCAATTTTAACTCTCCCCATCCCCTGGTGTTGGCCATCCTTGAGTGGCTTGTCCTCCTGGGTCGTCGTGGCCGCAAAGTCACTTTCTGTTGGGTCCCGGCCCATGTGGGTGTCAATGGTAATGAGCGAGCTGATGCCCTGGCTAAGGCTGTGGTCTCCAATTCTCGGCCTCCTGCCGGGCATCATCCTGTTCCTGCAGTGGACCTTCGACCCTATATAGATGCTGCCGTTCGTTCCTGCTGGCAGGACAGATGGGACGCAGTCGGGGCTAACAAGCTCCGCGACATCCGCCATAGCCTTGGTTTGTGGAGCTACAGCAGCCTGTCCCGCCGGTGGGAGACGGCTCTTGTCCGTCTCCGCATTGGCCACACATTATTGACTCATGGCTTTTTAATGGACAGGATTAACCCTCCCTACTTTGATGATTGTCTGGTCCCTTTGACAGTGAGGCATATTATTGTTGAGTGTCCCAGTTTTGGAGACCTGTGTCATAGGCACCTCTCCGAGTACCGGGTGGGTGACGGTTCTTACAGTCTCTCCCGGGTGCTCGGGGAGGAGGCTTGTAGTGTGGGAGGGAACACTATCTCCTATGTGGAGGAGGCTGGCCTCCTCCATAAATTGTGATTTTATTATACTTATGGTTTTTAAATAATTTAATATTATTTAGTCGTGATTCTTTTTTATATATGTTTATTAATGGTGTGAGTTTATAATTTGTGTGTAATTTAGTTATGATGCGTGTCCCTTTCGGGAGTTTGTGATTTTGTTAGTTGGGGATAATAATTTTGTGTTGGGCGGTATATGACCCTAGCTGTTGCGCCGCCAGATGCCTAGTTGCATCAATAAATAAATAAATAAATAAATAAATAAATTGACACTAATACATTTGTTTAGGGATTCTTCCTGCTATATGTGTATTGAATATATAAGCATGCAACTAATGGTGAACACAAAACAACCAATTGCAATTTCTCTTATTTATTAATTAAATAAATTCCAGGCCAGCAATGAATAATCAAAATGTAATCAATATCACACACACACACACTAGCCCATGCTTCAAATAGCTAGCTATATACTCGCTCGTCTCGTCCCCCGCTTCTCCACACGTGAGTTTACTCACTCGCTCGTCCTCGCTTCCCCACACGTGACGACAGACTCACCCGCTCGGACACGTGGCGACTAGTAATATTACATTACTTTAATATATTCCACAAGCTAGCACTTCACTCTCGCACACGTGGTGACAGACAATAATTACGTTACTTTAATATCAAATAGAGGAATCAAGCTACCCAGTTGGTATATATTTCAATGTCTTCACACTCGTATCACTGCAGTCCCTTGTACACACACACTCGTAATTTTCTTTCCACGACTAGCTCCCTCCTCATCTTCCTTACTGATCCACCGTCGATGCGATTGGCCAGTTATGCAACTATAAAGTCTTGTGAATTGGGATAGACCACAATTCGACGTTTACGTTGCAACTATATTCCCACTAGCACGTAGGGTTAGTTGAGGCAAGCGAGGAGGAGGCTGAAAGTGTGTGTGTCTCCTTTCAGTAGTGTGTACCAACTAACCTTATTTTCCAAGTCCAACCTAGGTGTGGGTGGAGTTAATTTAAATTGTCACTCCTCCCACCTGCCCTTTTTCTACCTGGCTCTAACTGCTTGTCTGTCTGTGTTCGCATCTGCCCGTGTTCGCATAGGCCTATACTCATTCTATCTCGTACTAACCCGCAAGGCTGTAGCTCCTTCTGAGTGCGCTGTTGCCATATCTAATTAACAACTCCAAAGAGAATGGGAACAAAATCGTTCTCTTTATATTTGCATATATGTGACCTCAGTCACCTCACTCTCCACACCCCGGAAATTCCTGGGTCGGAAGTAGTGGCAACGTCTTTAGATTGAAATGCCACATCACACATGAAATATCTTCTCTATTTTACGTACATAACAATTGTTCGTATCATATACCATTAAATGAAAAATTCATTGTGTGAAGAAAATTTCATGTCAATATACTCTCGTTAGTGGACAGTATCCTTTATGTGGTGAATGTTTTGATTCTAGATTTGGCAACACCGCGGTCAACTCCTCACGGGTCAGTATAAAATAGAAATACTATAGTCTGACTACGATTTACATATCATGACTCATACCTTAGTTATACATGCAATCCAGCTTTGCCCATAACGTGCAACTAATTGCAAATGATTCCTTTCCACTTCAAATCAATTTCAATAAGTAATAGCTGCCCCCATAGCATACATATTAATGCAAAATTGTAGCAATGCATTCAGACACGAAAGAGAGTGAGAGGGTAGTCAATGTGTCCAGTGACCAGACCTCACATGACCCTTATACCTGGAGATTACCCTGCACCTACATTTACCTTCCCACTGTTCTAAACTCTCCTGTAGAACATTCCATGACTCGTGGTGTTGTGGCGGCTAGAATCAGCTACCCGCCACAAGCATCAGCCCTCTCGCCTGATGGGTTCTAATAGTGTAGCAGACAGGAATCCTTTTATTCATGTATTTCAGGTTCACTCTAAAATCTTATATACCATTTGTAGCCTGTATGAATAAACAGATTAAAACCCACGATCTCTTAGTCTCCTTTCAAACCTCACCAGGAGACTAATGTAGCACCCCGCTACAGTGGTGACCCCGGAGTGACACGAACATCCAATCTACTCCACATGGCCGGCAAACCTCTTCTTAGCCGTCACATCTAGTGACCCGGGAGTGTAAACCCCAAACCTCTTCGTTAGCCGCTACGTCTGGTGACCCCAGAGTGTAAACCCAGATCTCTTCTTAGCCGCTACATCAGGTGACCCCGGAGCCGAACAACACATCTCAACTACGATGCTGCCAAGTAATCAGCACACATCACAACTACGATGCTGCCAAGTATTCAGCACACATCACAACTACGATGCTGCCAAGTATTCAGCACACACCACAACTACGATGCTGCCAAGTAATCAGCACATCTGCACTACTCACCATACATCTTCACTACCCACCACAATCTGGTGAGGAAGATGTGTTGGTGCAAACTACCCAGCACACATCTTAACACATCTCAACTACCCACGGTACCCACCACACACTGGTGCGGGAGATGTGTTGATGTAGACAAGCCAGCACCAACTCCTCTCTGCATCGCTGTTCGCAGAGTTCACCTGACCTTCGGACACCTGCTGCCAAGCAATGCAACTCCATATGTCTGGCAAGCTTCACCTGCTTCTGTCACCAGCATATTACCCATTGCTTCCCCTATCGACTACCAATCGAGGGAAGGTGTTTCCGTAGTCAGAAACTGGTGCATCTGGGAGCCCTTCGTCCATCATAATCCATGCACTACCAGCATATTATTCCTGCATCGCTCTAGTGCGTACGCCAAGCGTAGCTAACGCCCGTACCACTACTGCCACACACGGCCCTACATCACGGCTCGACCTATCTACAAGACGACGACCCGCCGCCTGTAGGTCGCCCCTTCTAACACGGACCAAGAATTTCTCGCTGAGGGGGGAGTATTGTGGCGGCTAGAATCAGCTACCCGCCACAAGCATCAGCCCTCTCGCCTGATGGGTTCTAATAGTGTAGCAGGCAGGAATCCTTTTATTCATGTATTTCAGGTTCACTCTAAAATCTTATATACCATTTGTAGCCTGTATGAATAAACAGATTAAAACCCACGATCTCTTAGTCTCCTTTCAAACCTCACCAGGAGACTAATGTAGCACCCCGCTACAGTGTCCTCACTGTTAATATATATATATATATATATATATATATATATATATATATATATATATATATATATATATATATATATATATATATATAACAATTTACTACTTACGTTAGCAGTTAAGTCACGTAGTTACGTTATGGTACGAGTCTTATAGTGACTCGTGACAATCATCGTCATCATCTTTCAACATAATAGATATTAGATGTACGGTAGCCAATAGACAGCAGCACGGGAAACAATTGCATCTTGTATGTGGATGGGTAGACTGGCTGGGGTAGATTGTTCTGACCAGACATCGACAAGCTGTTGGACATAGACGGCGTGAGTGTGAAAACGAACAGTGGCCGGCGTCTTCATAGTGTAGTGTGCATACATAAATTGTATTGAAAAAATAACATATCTTAATAAAGTTTATAATTGTTACTCATCAACTGGCCAGGTAGACAGGTAAACCGTTCTATGTGTTAATTAGGACAGATTCACTTTTTCTCACCTATTGCAGCTCAACTGCACTTTGCATGCCAGTCAATTTTTACTGACCATGGAAAATCAACACTCGTTCATACCATTAAATGCAGAATAAAAGACTATTTATAATTGATAAGTAACATGCATAGATATTTATTGTTATATAGACTTGACAGCATAAACACTAATTAAGATGTACAGCTGGTAAAACTCCTGTGAGGCCCACCCAGCACTGCCAACGCTGTGCGAGATAGTGACGCCGAAACACTTGTTCTGAACTCTGCTCGAAATATGCACTGGTGGGGAAATTGGGGCTTTGAGGCGTCAGTATCTCGCACAGCGTTGGAAGTGATGGGTGGGCTTCACAGGAGTTTGACCAGCTATACTTTTTCAACACATTGTAAACATGACTACCTAGTCAACCATGCTATTAAATCAAGAGGTGCTGATGGTGTAATGGTTATCACACTCGCCTAGCACGCGAGAGGTACCGGGTTCGATTCCCGGGTCAGTGGAATTGTTGGACAATTTTCCCAAGCCCCTATGTCCCTGTTCACCTAACAGTAAGTAGGTACCCGGCTGTAAAAACAAGGATAGCAACCTTGTAGGCTGGGGGAAGATATGTTGATGTAACAAGACTGACTGTCTTAATGACCAACACGAGTCGATAGACATAAAACCCTAAAATCTTCTTCTTCAATTAAATCGGGAACTCAAGAATGTACTGTATATTACTATAACATCATACCATAGCGATTAATGGACTAAACACAGCAAAGAGATGCATACACACTTTCACAGTTTTCGCACAGGACAATAGTAAAAAAGACAAACACATTTTCAATTAGTTGCTATCACTAAGACAGGTGATACACCAGTGAACAACATTTGGTGATACAGCAACAATAGCAACCCGACTGATGAGGTACAGTTGGACACATGAATGGGTGGTACAGCCCAGGTGATAGATACTTGTCCCATTTGAGTAACCAGTGTCTATTATCAGGTACTTGGTTTTTATTACCACCCTCAATACTGACTTCTGCCCCTGATGTCTTCTATTTAGCACTAAGGAACTTGATATTGGGAGAAATTGACCATCTTTCACTTGGGCTGTACCACCCATTCCAGTGTCCAACTGTACCACAGAGAATGTTGATAGGGGTAGTGAGGGGTATGGGTAACAAGGGAAGGTCAGGAGAGGGTGGCAGTTGAGGTGTGGGCGGTGCAGAGGTAGCGGGAGGAAGTGTTGGGATATGTGGTGGAGAATGGATAAGAGATGGTGAGCATGTGAGTTAAGGTGAGTGATTATGAGGGGTAGTAGGTGGAAGATGAGTTGGTGATTGGGGAATGGGTATGGTGGTGAGTGATTGGGAGTTGATGCTGAATAAAGTAGGTGGTTGAGGGGGGTGGAAATCGTGTGTACAGATGCGGTCTGGAGTTCGTGGGCCACGCAGGGTTGAGAGTATGAACCCTGCATCACCTTTACTTGACTGCGAGTTACAATCCAGACGAGGAGTCTCACATGTAGAGTATCTCGCTGACGGATATCCGAACTTTGAACCATACTTTTTTTTTTTTTTTTACTCTTATCACGTCAGTTACAACTTTAACCTTAAAAATGCTTATACTAATGTGACTATTTTATGTAGCAGTGAAATATAATTGCATTAATGAATAATACTTCATTATATAATGTCATTCATAATAATTTATTAATTTCTGCAAATATTTACAATATTTCTAACGTATAGTTTGTAATCAATATTTTGTGGAGGATTAATAGTAATGAAAACAGGTCAGTATTTAAGGACAATTTTATTCAGATGAAATCTAAACTTATATACAGTGTATTTCTATCTCACTTATAGTTTGGAATCTATATTTTTCAGAGTAGTGATAATGGAACAATAAATAATAAAATAGCCGGTGTCCGTGATTGAACTACAGATTAAAATATCAGTTAGCTGAAAACATCTCTAAATGATGTTATGTATTACCTCTTGAGATAATAACTCATAGTGTATCAGCAACTAGAATGTCACATAGTTAAAAAGACAATTTACTATATTGCTGATTATATTTCCATACTGTAATACTGTATAAACGCCAAGCCATATTCATGTGTTTGCGTGGCAATTGAGGTGGTGGGTTGGTTCCATGGTTCCATGGTGAGGAACAAAAATGTTTCGAAGCGTGATTTCGGTAACTTTATCCGAGGTGAAGTCGATACAGCAATATTTGGTTTAGGTTAGCAGCTGTGGAGACTCACCATGAATCGGAAAGACGTGAACTTACTCCTCAGAGAAGTATGGTTCAAAGTTGGGATATCCGTCTGAACAACCCTCAGCGAGATACTCTACATGTGGATAGTAACTCGCAGTCAAGTAAGGGTGATGAGGGGTTCATACTCTCAACCCTGGGTGGCCCATGAACTCCAGACCGCAGCTATACAGCCATGGCTGATAGTGCTTGACCAGGGTCCAAGGAGTGTTGGAGAGTAACTGAACAGAGTTCGGAGAAGTGAGTCTTCTAAACTTCTCTCAACGTTGAGAATGGTTTGGAAAATTCACTTTTTCGAACTCTGTTCAGTTGCTCACCAACACTCCTTGGACCCTGGTCAAGCACTATCAGCCATGGCTATACAGTTGGACACATGAATGGGTGGTACAGCCTAAGTGAAAGATGGTTAATTTCTCCTAATATCAAATTCCTTAGTGCCAAATAGGAGACACCAGGGGCAGAGGTGAATATTGAGGATGATAATAAAAAGCAAATACTTGATAATATACAATGGTTACTCAAATGGGGCAAGTATCTTTCACCTGGGCTGTACCACCCATTCATGTGTCCAACTGTACGTGTGGTGTGATGTGGAGCGGTGTTTGGATGTGAGTGGTATGTATATGCATGTGTTGCCATGTGAGTGGTAGGTGGGTAGGTGTGGTTATTGATAGTGAGTGAGGTTGGTGTGTCAGGCTGGTAGAGGGGTACTTGGTATGAATGTAAAGTTTGGTGCGGTAGAGATGCGTACTGTGTACGAGTGAGTGGCACTGCCCAACGTAGGAGTGGTGGTCGTTGTTGTGTGTGAGGCGGGTGGTCTGTAAGAGGCGAGGGGTGAATTGGTTTCACCCGTTCCCAGGACGTGACGTTACGTGGGTTAGAGAATAAAGTAATTGTATAAAATGGGACTTTTTAATAGCCTTTTACGCCATGTAAAGACACTGGGGAAGTATTCTTGGACTCCTCAGGATATGGTGTAACACAGGATTACAGAAGTAGGGACGTGAGCGTGTCAGATATTAGTGATGAGACGAGTTAAAATGTAGGCTACTTAAAAAAAAATATCTGGATATTACTGAATAAGCAATACAGTTAAGTACATTGACATATATATATGTGCATAATGTAATTTGAAAAGTATTTTTCCAGTCTTTATAAGCGATAACAACAAGACAAGTAACATTGGTGTTGACGTGTAGTTTTACGCGCTTGTCGTCGGGCGGCGCCACTGTTCCCGCCAGCTCAGAGCTGTAGATATAGATAGTTTGGCCAACCATCGGCCAGGCGCCATGTTGTTACCCAAGTAGACGGACACATTCATAGTGTACACAATAAGGCAAGTGCTGTATGCCACAATCATAAGATAATACACAGGTAAACAGACTGCCTGCCTAAGACCCTTACAGAAGCTGGTGTATAGCAAATAACTAGATAACACCAACATTATTAATTTTGGCTAACACCTGAATACACAGGGGTTGTTCTTATCATTGTTGTTCTCTACCTACGAGAGAGAGTAGGGAGAGAATAGAGAAAGAGAGTAGAAAGGAGAGTAGGGAAAGAGAGTAAGACTCCGACATAACCAAGGAATGGTCACAAGGAGATATGCCTAATCCACAGATAATATAAACTGATTAATGTAGCAGAATAGGTAGGACTAAGAGCACGAGGACTATACCTCATGACCACATGACAACCAGACACGTGGCTTCCTACCACATTACCCACGTGGCATCTGGCCACGTAAGCATGACAACACACCGTAATAATTGTATCCAAAGACAACTGACAACTCAAGTGAAATTGTATATAAACAGTGACACTTACCTAATAGGTAGGATTCTTAAACTTGCTCCCTTAGGGCTATTATATACTTGTCTCGCCAAGAGAGACCACTACTATATCAGAAAAGAAGCACATCAATATCATTCCCTGTCTGTGTGTGTATAGAGATATAAGTGTAAATAAATGAACTTTCCATGTTACAACTGTGAAGTCAATTACCTTAGAAAACACCCACGTCTACGCTAACTAACTAATAATAATAACAATACTACAAGTCTCAAGAAGCAAATACAAATAAGTTACCAGAGCTTGAACGAGTTAAAGCCTAACAGGACTGGTACAATAGCTTATAATTATACTCGTTACAGATTTGTAGACAAAATAAATCCTTATACAGTAATCATATTCAATTTTACATAATTTTTTTTAAGGGTTACCGGTACTTAATATTTGCTACACTGGAGTAACTTTATTCATCCCAAGTATGCCCCCCCCCCCTAACGGAAACCGCCTTGACGTGGTGGTGGTGGTGGTGGGGCTTGTGTGTCTCTGAGACCTGGCGAGCTAGACTCCTCTGCCCTGATTTTGGATAAAAAGGGCTTCCCATGCTAGGAAGGTCGCCAGTGAGAGTCCAGACTAAATGGTTCCCATGCATCATTAGGCTGCCAGAACGGTTCAACAGTGCTGCCCTCCAGCGGGACAGCTGGGAGATGTTGGGGAAGGGGGTCTCACCACCATCATGGGCAAACTTTCGAGCCATTGGGGCTGCTTTTTATAACGAGTAACAACGTGGAGGAAGAGGTAACCCGCCCACGGCGACCAGCGCTCGGTCCCCTCATTTGCCCGGTAGGTAATAGCTTTTGGCTCCTGGAGCCAATCTAACAAAATTAATGTTATATGAACAAAAAGCCCCTATCCATTCCTCGAGCGGTGGTCGACCAGGCCCTCGAGACGTGACTCTCTGGTCCCGGTAGTAAGCAGAAAGCTGCAAATAAGAGTAGACCCAGCAGGTCGGTTAGAGGTTTTGATACATTGATGTTTACGAAGGTACTTGCATCCCTTTCATATGGTGCTATCCACTCGATTTTTAAGTGTTTTGGAGTAGTCATTCGTATCCACATAACTTATGACTGTGATTATAGGTCTAATCGGTGCTACTATATGTTACTTTCAATACAAATGCAGCATTCGAGGCAAAAGATTCTCTGACTGTGAGGGATCCTCACTGAAAAGTTGGCAGTGACAATGACTACTGCCCTAACATCTTTAATGACTGTGTAGAACATGTACCTAAGGAACGTCGGGCTCCTACACCCTTATGGTTTGTGGCTTACAACAGGGAGGTACACTCGCCAGCACTTCCCCGTGTTACAGGGGCTCGCACGTTTTAGGAGATGTGGCACCACTGTGATATTTTACCTCGAAAAATGCCCGCATGTGGGATGGAGTAACCTCGATACAGTGGTGCATGAAGTGAACTTTGTGGTTTTAAACTTCGAACCAAAATGTATCATTTCAGCCCGAATTTGTTTAACCTGAATGTTCTATACTAGAAAGTATTCAGTACTCGTCATTATGTAATGCATTTTAAACTGGCTACATTTTTGTTATTACGTTCTGTTTCTATCTTATAACCTAATACATGTATGGATCCCCAAATCTATTGTCAGAAAAAGGGAGGAGCCATACACCTAGCACATGGCATGCTGTGATAAGACCACATTTGCTTCAATATTCATAGAACGAATCACAAGAATAGTGAACATCTATGATATTGTCGAGAACTCAATGGAAGAAGCTTCAGTTTCCAGTCATAACTGAAGAGACGAGTTTTCTTCACCTTGCCGGTGGGGCTAGTATATTCATTCTCGCCATCATAACGTAATGAACATAAAACCATGTAGTTAGTGTAGCTGCAATATACACAATGTTAATAGTGCGTTAATGAATATGCCCCTGTCTCCATAAAACGTTAATTTTTGTTAATTGTTGTTTGTTAAAAAAAATTGGAAAGATTAGTTTGTCTTCTCTTTACAGGTTAAAGTATATCCCATATAGAAGTTATGTTAATATTATTAACCCAAATATAATAAAGTCAGAATTACAAACGTGATCAGCATAGTTGTCATTCACACATCCAACATATCAGGGTTTACTCGTTTATTCAGTTCATGTTATCACTTTTTGAGAATAACTTCTACAATTTGTGTAGTAGGATGGTAAGAAATAAGTAGATTGATATAGATAGTTTCTTTTACCTTACAATAAGTAAAAATACATTAGGTTTCTTATTTCTAACTCCAATACATTACCAACATAATCATGTTTCTTCACTATTCCTGTGTTTGTTACTACGAATATTGAAGCAAATGTGGTCACATCTGAGCTTGTATGTGTCAGGCTCACAGCTCCACCCTTTCTCTGACTTCATATAAGGCGCTGCAGACTAGATGATGAGATACCAACGACACGTCATCACAAAACTGTGGCCAATTATTATGCATTTTATAAATAACTACTTTGTGTAGTACTCGGCGTTGACCGGGTAAAAAATAAGATACCCAATATTTGGAGAACAAAAAGTATGTTGGATTAAGATTCATCATATGCATAAATTGAAAAAGCACTCACAAATTTTCCTCCTGAGGGGGTGGTCAAAATTTGTTCCCGGTGGGGATATATATCCCTATTTATTCTGGTAAATCCCCACTCCTCACTGGCAAGCTCGCCAGCAGCTAGAAAGAGCAAATATGAAAGTGTTTTTTTTTTTCCTAAAACCATCCTTGGGTCACCCTGATCAAGAAAATATATATAGGTTCGCTGGTCTTGCTCTGATGGTTAGGGCGTGATGAGGTAAGATTACATGCTTCTCTCTTTTATATATAACCCCGTAGGGGGGTATTGCCTATATTAATTAATGTGGGCAATACTTACAGGGTTTTGGCGCCCCTTCGGCCCCAGCCATTAGCTTTCAGTTCTTCAACTGTCCCTCTTTTCTTTTCATTTCCTTACTGCTTGCTGTCACACCTCTCTATCACCTTTTTCTGGCGCTATAGGACCTCGATGTTGCGGCGCCTAATATCCATCGATCTTTTATATATAAAGGTGGCAGATATTAAACACTTATTGCATAGATCAGGTTAAACAAAGTTCAGCCTGTTATGATACTTTGTGGTTCGAAACATTCAACAACAAAGTTCACTTCATGCGCCACTGTATCGAAATTCTTATTTCACACACGTGGATTATTTCGAGGCAAATCATCACAGTGGTGCCACATCTCCTAAAACGTGCGAGCCCCTGTACCACGGGGCCGTGCTGGCGAGTGTACGTGGTAACCTTTTCCATGCTTGCCGGCATTTGGAGAAAGAAACTGAATTACTACCAATGGGCCACATAAAGAAATATGGTAAGGGCGTTTTCATCAGAGCCAAAGATCTCACACAGGCCATGATGCTCCTCAATCTCCCCTGCCCTTCTGATAGCATGTTTGAATCTATCAAACCACACCGAACATTTAATTATAGCAAGGGGCGTATATATAATGAAGACCTGTAGTTGTCAATGTTGGGCCAGTCAGAAATTCGAATCCCGATCCACAAGTTTAAAAATTCGAAACATTCTTATCCTTAGAGCGAAAGATATGAATGTTTCGAAGATTTTAACTTGTGAAACAGGATTCGAATTTCTGACTGGCCCAACATTGGCAACGACAGGGGAGAAACGCGGGAGTGGAGCCAACTGTACCTCCTTGAGCAGGATATTCTCCACTTGTCTATTACACAGTTCATCAGTGTTGGTAGTGCCAGACGGCAACTCAACTTCAGGCGACAGAGGGATGGAGGTGTGAAGACATTCGCCTCCTCCCTTCTCCCTAAATCAGTTACAGCACCCTCTCAACCCTCTCAAGAGGCAGCAGCTTTATGCTCTAGGGAGAGCGTGTCTAAGGTTACATTACATAATAGCTTCTCTGTTTTGGAAACCTTATCAGACACTCATTCTAGTGACCCTTCAACTGATGACAATTCTCAGATAGCAGCTAAAGGTGTACATGTGGTAGAGGTTCACGCTGCCACACGCTCTCCAAAAAGGAATCTTAACACATCTAAACGGCCACAGAGACGCCTTCGTGGTTCCTCTGAGGCACTTGACTCAATAGATGTTCCTCCTTATAAGGCAACCTCCTCTGTGGACTCATCAATAGTTTCCTCTCAATTTCACCAGAAGCGTTCTCGTGGATCTGATGAATCTCTTGATTCAACAGAAGTTCCTCCTCGCAGGCTAGCTTCCTTCAGGACCATCAGAGGGGCGTGAAGTTAATGTGGATGCCACAAATGTTGTGACTTCAAATGATTCAATTTCTCCTACGCTTGAACAGCGGAGTGATTCTACCACCTGTATTATGGATGTTGATGTGTCTGCCTGTGTCAGTGATACCACTGCTGTTACAATACCAATGTAATTGTTTCAAAGAATATACCTGCTCATATACCTTCATCTTCTTCCAACATATCAGATGCTTTAGGTACTCATATCGTGTCCCAATTACTGCCCCAAGTACTACTCCTCGGGTTCGCTCTTCTAGTGGTCCAGGATTAGACAAAATGTATCGTTTGAGTAAACCCTCAGATCGAGGTAGTAGTGAGAACTACAGTACCTCCGTGAGGCTTCCCAAAAATCAGTACCAAACTACCACTGTTCAAGGTCCTTCAGTGGAATTGCCGTGGCTTGCGTGCTTCTTGGGAGGAACTGCGCATTCTTCTCTCTAGCTTCTCGCTTGCATGTGTTTCTCTCCAAGAGACAATGCTTGGGGACTACATTCCTGCTGAGATATTCCATGCACGAGGCTGGAGCTTGACACTCCGCTCCAGGCTATTTCAGTTAAGGTTTTTATGGACCGCTAGTACACTGTGTGCAGTCTATACCTTCCTCCCAGTGTTACAGTTGAGATGGGTGATCTCGACCGTCTTGTATGAGACCTTTCCTCTTCCTTTATTTATTAGGTGATATTAATGATCGTCATCCTCTGTGGGGTGACGGTTCGGTCAACCCCAGGAGTATTATATTGGCTTCTTTTATTGAGGATGAGGGATTAGGGGTTTTAAACACAGGAGATATGGCAGTCAGGTTGGAAGCTGCTGCATGTGAGGCCTTTGCAGGACATCACGCCTTGTCTGTGTATTCTTTGATTTAGAGAAAGCCTATGCCACTACATGGTAATATGACATCCTGCAGCAACTTTATGTATATGGCCTACGGGGACGCCTTCCGCGATTTTTTAAGGAGTTTCTCAGTGGTCACAGTTTTTCTGTGAGGGTTAGTAATGCCCTCTCAGCATCTGTTGCACAGGAGGAGGGCGTCCCTCAGGGAAGAGTCCTTAGTGTCACATTATTTGCAGTAGCAATTAAGGCCATTGCCTCATCCCTTCCGGAAGGTATAGCCAACTCGATGTACGTTGATGACCTGGCAGTCTGGTTTATTGCTTCCCGTATGTCAGTGGCGGAGCGACGCATGCAGCTTGCCCTTGACAGAGTGTCAGATTGAACTGGTCCTCATGGGTTTTGATTTTCTCCTGCCAAGACAGTTGCTATGCACCAATGCCGCATCCGAGGTGTCCACCCCGATCCAGACTTATTCATGTATGGTCATCGGATACGCTGTGTCGAAGAGACTCGCTTTTTGGGTCTCCTTTTTGACAAACGTTTGACTTGGGTTCCCCACTTACGTACACTGAATGTGTCTTGCAAGAAGGCTCTTTATCTATTGAGGGTCCTGGGCCATACATCCTTGGGGGCTGATCGGGCCACCCTTTTCATCATGCTGGAGTACGTCTGGCGACTCTGGAGCCTTTAAGTGGTCTCCAATCCCCAGTCTCCTGGTGGATGCTAATGTGCCACCTCATGATCTCCGTCGCCAGTCCTTGTTGGTTCGTTGTTGGCATCGATTACATCAACTTCCTGATTCCCTTCCCTGCTTGGCAGTGTCATCTGATATCATGTCTAATTACTCATTACTACCTTTCACATTCTCGTACACCATGGCCCTTTGGCTTCCGGCTCAGGAAGGCTATGTAGGAGATGGGCATTGATGACTTACTGATTGTATATATATATATATATAATATATATATATATATATATATATATATATATATATATATATATATTTTATTTTTATTTTTATTTTTTCGGGTATTTATGCTTTGTTAATTATGTAGATAACAATGTGCCGCCATATGCCTAGTTGCATCAACAAATCAATCAATCAATCAAGTATGGTACAAATCAGTAGCACCTTCATAGTACTGTAAGCATGGTATATGTACAAATACAGTACAGTAAAGTAGGCTCTAGAAAATGACTTGAGAGATTGTAGTACTGTAGTTACATTTCTTGATACAAACTACCATTAAGAAATCCATTAGAACTAAAAATATGTTTATACAGTACTTTAATTATAATTATACATGAATATTATATAACTGTATCAAAAGTAACCTTGTGTTATAATATTTCATAAGTTCTCTTTGGTGAATTAGAGTGTATTTATTACTACAAAGAATGAGGGTTTAGTAGTACTGTTTATTGCATTATACAATACAACTTCTATTGGTTTAATTACCATGTTAAAGAGCATTTTATATATGTAAAGGTATTTTGTGATTTCAGGGCAAGCATATAAATATATGGGAATAAACTATAGGTACATTTGTGGAAGCATATTCTGCCTCACATTTGTTTGGCATGTGGAAATATCTGACAATTTTCTCTGAATAGACAGCAGCTCATACGAATCCCAATGACTGAACCACCAATAAATTCCAGTCACGAAGAGAGTGAACAACCCCATGCTGCACAACAAGGCATTTTTCACTGTGGCTATAGGGAGGCTTTCGGCGACGTTGGGTAACAACATGACTCCTTGTGTCAAGTGACTCCATTCAACCAATCAGCAACCAGCTCGATGGGAAATTAGTTGGCCAAACTCTCTATATCTACGGCTCTTAGCTGGCTCATGTGGAAGTAACTAAATTGTTCAACACATCTCATGATTAAGTTGGATCATCCCCTGGTTGTAGCACCTTAGTCAGTGACTGTACAAAGATTGTAGAAGTTTGTATCTCATTTAATGTATTCTTATTTTGTGACGGTTCATCTCTATTTCTCCATAAGAGAATTGCAAATTATATTTTGGCATCAATGTTTCTCCCCCAGGTTCAAGGAGCTTTCTTCGTGTTGGGCGGTGGTCTGGGGGCGTCTGTTCTCGTGCTGGTGCTTGAGCTGTACAAACACCTCTACTCATCTGACATTACTAATTTACAAAATATGTAATTAAAAGAGAACCCATGAATAATAAAAAAAATAATTTCAATAAAAACGTTAATTCATACTTTATGCATTGTTTTATTTCTTAAAATTATATGCTATTATATAATTACCTATTTCGTCACGACACCGCGAAACCTCCATTGCAAACAAGAAATTTGACAACTCCTTTTGTAGGTCAGACCCTTGATGCCATTATCTGCTAGCGTGTCAAGTTCCCATAGTGGCTTGGTCTCGTACCCAACACGTTAATGTCTATGTTAGCAGTTTCAAGGCATCATGTGATGTATGATGATGATGGGTAGGTAAATTAAGGACATTTTCATTCCTAATCTCATAATTGTCCTGAGCCATATAATAACCATCCACCCAAATGTGTTGAACTTTACCATTGCAGATCAATGTCACGCTTGTTCTTTTTTAAGTGTTCATGGTAGGAAGTATTGTTATTTACAGTTTTGAAAGTACAGAAAGATGTTGGGTGAGTTGATTCAGGAATGATGAATGAAAGTTCGCATTTGGCCTTGTTTGCTAAGCTGAAGGTAAACATGTAAACATGTTTATGCCAGTATAATACTCAGATGCGACAATGTATTGACGTGACGTATCAACAGCCACCAGGGTATTATTTATTTTAATTGGAAAAGGACGTAATTCCCAAATATTAAATGACGCTTTTTATTTAAAATGAATACTTATTAATATATTTGATTCTATAACGATTGATCCAATGATGGAATGATATTCCACGTCAGATATAGTAAATATAGGGGTTAGCTTATAAGTATTTTATAGCTATTTCCACTGCTGCCTGCAACTGGCATAGAGGTAACAACTTAGAGTTCACTCTACTCAATCCAGCATCTACCAAGTCACTTATTACTACTTCATTTAAATAATTTAGTTCAATAACAGCAATCTCTATGGCTGCTATGTACTCACTAATTAATTGGACTTGTTCTATGTTTGGTATTATTCCAATTAATTGGTTTACCACTGAAGACAATTGGTTTTCTGTTTTAGGTGTTGGAGAGCCTCATAGGTTTGGATAACTATCCTAGTGTGTTGTCCCAGGGCAAAGGTTACTTCTAATTTTTCACCTAAGGCAGTTACATCATCTGCCATGGCTGTGCCAAACAGTTGTTTACTTAGCAGTCCCTTGAAATTAAAAAGGCCGCGTCTCTGTCGATGAGCATGAGCAGATTGCCTCACCTTATGTGGTTCTTCAGGAAATTATAGCTTCATATTATATATTATTGTTACCAGCCTATCTACTTTATTGGTTTTTAGCTGTAGAGACAATTTAATAGGTCTAATATTATTGTAGAAGTATGCTAGAAGTGGGTTTGTTGTAACATCAGATCCACTATTAATTTCCTGAGCTTCAACATGTCTTTGTAATTCTGATACATGCTGTCCAAGGTTTATTTCTGGCATATCTAGTAATCCATGAATATATATATATATATATATATATATATATATATATATATATATATATATATATATATATATACTGTATAAGACACTCTGTCTGTCTGTTTAGCCGCTATGCACGGCCACATTGTTGCACCGAGAGTAATATTTTTTACATAAATGTCATCGCTGAAAGCTCAGGAGTGTCTTCCGCTTACAAAAATATTTTTTTAAATGATCAATGGGGGGTTGTATTAGTGAGCCATGGGCATGTCGCCTCCACCTATACACCCTCGATGGACACTCAAACCTCTTTACTAGACACTTAATTCTTTAAATAGAAGTTGGAGGACAGAGGAAGAATTAAATTGACCAAAGGACGGAGGAAAAGGAATTTGAGGACGAAGGAAGCCTTAAATTGACGAAGGAAAAGGCCGGTACAGAGATAGATAGGGTGGGACAAGGGGACCCACACAAGGCCTAAGCTGGGCAGCAACCGTTAACAGTCCCTCCCCCCTCTCTCTCTCTCTCTCTCATGCACAGGGGGGTCGGATGGGAGGGGTGCCGGAATAGGAGATAGAGATAGATAGAGATACATTGAGATAGAGATAGATAGATAGAGATAGAGATAAATAGATAGAGATAGAGATAGATAGATAGATAGAGATAGATAGATAGATAGATAGATAGATAGATAGATAGATAGAGAGAGATAGACAGAGATAGATAGATAGATAGAGATAGATAGATAGATAGATGGAGATAGATTGATAGATAGATAGAGATAGATAGATAGATAGATAGAGATACAGAGATAGATAGATAGATAGATAGATAAAGATAGGTATGTAGCCGTGTATCAATGTTGAATGATGTATCAGTGTTGTATAGGGCTTACTTATGCTTGCACTTCTTGGAGCCGGCTAAAACTACAAGGCGTTAGATCGCATCCGGTGTATATTGATGACAGGGTGGGTGTGGCACTGTGGCACTAGGTAGGGACGTGAGGAAGGGTCGAGAGAAGTGAGGTGCATTTGGAGCCCGGACATGGGTTAGAAAGGAGGGAGGTTGAAGTCCTGCCCTAAGAGAGAGATTCCCTTTGCTTGTAACATACATAAGTTTGTGTCTAAGAGTTGTGTCTAGTATAACCTGTAACCTGTAACTGATATATAAGCTACATCAGTAAATAGAGACTCTAAACCTTTGAGTATATTCCCCACCAGTAAGACTAATAAGGGTACTTCATCAACGGTATGAGTAAGTAAGTTGATTGAAGCAGAGACGACAAACAAAGGATAGTAAGTCCGTACAGTTGGCTGGTAAGAGATAACCACACTGAAATATAATTGAGAGTTCCAGTTGGTATTTCCACAGCCAGAGAGAAGCAGAGATGTGGACCCCCACGGCTACTTGATGGTAGTAGCAGCGGTGACATAATGGTGACACCCACGGATACATAATGGTGGCAGCGGGTTAAGGATACGGATATCCACTGTGTCCTGTAATTACTTTATATTCCAACAGAAATAATTGTGTATGCAAGTGGGGCGACTTGGGCGCTTTCCTCGTTGGCAACACTGACGGAGCGTGAGCAGGGCCACAAGCAAGTACCAACGCTGGGGTTGCCAGCTAGCTATTGGTGTGAGCTGTGTAACTTAACCTACGGTATTCAGGCATTTTTCCCTGTGTGCATTTCCCAGGGAAAAAGGAGGAATTGTCTGATAGTAGGTATACTCTCATCGGGGAAGGAACAAGGATGGACTTAAAGAAGGGACCATGAAGTGCAAGCATAAGCCCTATACTGGCGCCTCTGTGACT